>WEKW01033497.1:0-16371 GCA_013389905.1 Sula dactylatra
ATGTTCCCTGTTGTGCTGTTTATCACCGCTGGGAGTTGGGTCAAGGTTATCATTCTACTGCACTAACACTGGTTTATGGTTTGACAAAAGTATTGGTCGTGAGACTAAACTGGTATTTGTACTTGGCAGTGCCATCATCCCTGTACCTCGGGAGCCACCTCTCGATAACTATTAATAATTACACTCTTGATTTTTTCTCCTTGGAGAACCAACCTATGAGGAAGGCAGGGGGCGAAACTTTTCCTTGCTACTTCACTTTCTCCTTCAGGCTAGTTACAACAGCTCTTGAGAATTTTGAATATCCTTGAGATGTTCAAAGCAGCATGGTCCTATTGCTACATCTCCTGAATGTGTGTCAGATCTTGCTTAGGGTTAAACAACTATTTAAGAAAACCATCCAGAGATCTATCCCCATGACAGGCACTGCAGCTACTTGAACACTGGTAACAGGCACTGCGGTTACTCCAGCCATCGCGACAGTTGCTGTGGCTTGCGGTCATAGTGTACATGTTATGCCAGTGGCAAGGTATCACCTTTACCTATGCAAATCTGGTGCTGGTCACTAAGTTGTTTGAGTGATGAGTTCTTTTCCTTCCATGTAACATTACACATATTGGGGATCTAGAATACTTTTTTTAGATATGAATGTTGGCCTTTCTTTGGGTCTGAGTTGGCTTAAATAGTGATTTGACACCAAAACTTAAAGTAGGAGAAGAAAGGTTTTCAAACTATATTGCAAATTCTTTCATAACTCAAGCTATTAGATATTTTGTGTTAGAAAAACTAAAAAATTAAAATTGAATGAATCTGATGAATTATGGGGATAGTGGCTGTATGCATTTTGTTAAATTCAATCCATCTTGCTTGCTTATTTATATAAAAATGGTGATATATGGCACCATTGGTCTAATGATATTTTTATCAGATAGCTGTTTTCTGACGTAACTATAACATTTAGACCGTTGTCTAGAGCTTGAATTTTTCTTCAGTCTTCCTATGTGGATAAATTCTTCACTGACTTTTTATTGTGGCTATCAGCAAGCTGCACAACTTAGCTTTTTTAAATGCATACTCTAGGCTTTCTGTACCATTCTTCTTCGAAAGACAGAGGGTCATGCTAGGTGTTGGACCCCTATTTTGCAATTATGTTAATTCAGCAGACCTAATTGTATCTGCGTACTGCAAATTCTTTCACTCAGGGACCTCTGGCCAGAATACATATTAGAACAGCTCCAAACCAGTATCTTCAAGCCAAAACATCATTTATTTCTTTCCTCAAGTTACAAAGTTGGTAATACAAGAAGTGGTTCAAAAAAGGCTTTATTTGAGTCTGTCACTCCCATTATTAGATGCAACAGAAATGGCAGGTGAAAGCAAACTTTGGTTGTGCTTAGTGTGTTAGTGGTGACCAGCTGCACTAAGAGTATTATTTCCTTTGCCACCCATGGAACATGATGACTTTAAAATGTGTGCATCCACACACTTAGTACCCAGGGACAGAAAGATGAAGGAATCCAGTCTGCAGACTGAGAATGTTGTTTTTGATATTATAGAACTTCACATAACTTAAAGCTCTACCGTTTTTATTCAGAGAAGAGCTAAAGCAAACTTACTGGGGCTAGTCCTCCCCAGCGCTAACATGCGTACACATGCACTGCAACCTCTGGAGATGTGAGGAAAACACAGCCAGTGTCCTGCAGCAGTGCTGCAGTGAGGCATAGTTGGCCAGGCAGAAGCTGAAGGCTTCACTTGAGGTCAGAGGGCCCCGACTTTCCGTACGTACCTTCTTCCTCGCATGAAGTATATTTTCCCAGACCCTACACAATGCTGCCCTATGGTGATGCTGTGCCTTCAAGTACTCTGGATTTTCACACAAAATTGTGATCCCATAACCTAAAAGGAAGAAAGGAAATCTCTTGTCATACATATGAAAGCTGAAAGAATGAAATCAAAATTGAAGTTGTTTGGTTTAACTGAAGTTTTTTCCCCAATGTATCTTCTGACAAAAAATATTGGCAAAAGCAGGTGAAAACATCAGTTTACAGGAGGTAACACTGTTTGGCCTACTTCTCCCTGCTTCCAAAGCATTGTCAGCTGGCATTATTTTTCTCCAGCTAAGACTGCCATTATTGTGAACTTCCAACATGCAAGGTTTTTGCATAGAAGAATATGGCTATGTCTGCTTCAGGGAGATGGAATTTATAATTGCATTTATTCCTGCCTACTGGACCACCACTGAGATCGACAGAATATATTGGCACACTTTCTCAGTTTCATTCTTTAAATCAAAGGGGAAAAAAGTTTGCTTAAAATTCATGCTTTCCACTGGATACACGACAGGCAAAATACCATCCAAAGGTAAATGAGCATATTTCAGTTTGAGAATTCAAACTGAAGATCACAAAATTATGAACTGCAATGGAAAATTTAGACTGTCTTCTCATTTTCAATGCTGCAATTGGCATTCTTTCTTTATCCTGTAGACAAAGATATAGGAAAAAGAAAAATTGTGGTTTACCTGTAATCCTGTTTGTTTTAGGCTGCTCCTTCAGTTCCCTTGGCACAGGGCCAGGGGATATCAGTCATGCACCCCTGGGCAGCTTGGTAGTTAAATTCCACTCTATGCCCTTTTCAAATTGAGACTTTTAAGATAAATATGCATATTTCTCAATGAAGAATTAGTTACTTCAGTTCAGGCCTCTGTTCCTGAGGAAATGTGCATCCGGGATGCTTTGGAAAATAGAAAAATCAGAAAATTATAGCATCTCTTAGGGTCTGTTCCTTCTTATGGCAACTACTGTGACACAGATGCCCATAGGGTTTATTTCTGTGGGCATAGGGTTGTCTGTGTTTAGCATGAGTTGCATTTGCAAAGCCAGCCCAAGTTAATTGGTATCATGCTTTGAGGAGACTGTCTGACCTCAGAATTGGCACCAAAGACACACTACAAAGTTATCAGACACCTCAGGACCCCTTGGAACAAGGGACCGTGGCCAAGACCTGGAAATGTCTACAGGGGGTCACTTAGGCAAAGGCATGTTCACTCTTTTTGGGCTGACTGGACATTTCTCTTTGTCTCAGGCAATCATGTCCCTGGTGCCTGGACTGGCTGTGCTCCCAGGGAAGTTACGGTGTCATTGCTGCACACTCACTGTCAGTGTGTGCAAACCAAGGGCTCTGCATACAAAAAAATAGAGAATTAACTGCATTTAAATGATTTAGATCAAATCACTAGGAAGGGATCTGTGAGGCAAATGGCACCTCTGATGTGTTTCGTCATTTTAATAAGGAGGTTAGTGAATCCAAACCCTATGTTGATTCAATTACAATGCCAGACTTAATTCCTGTTCTGAACTCTGCCAAGCTTTAAGGTACTTTATGCCTGATACAGACTGTTCCGTGTCGCATCTAGCTCCTTTTGACTGCAGGCAGAGTTAAGTTTCCTTTCCTGGTTTCTGATTGTCTTGTTGGTTGTGGATACAACTTACTAAATGCTTTCTATTTCCTGCAGCTTTTTTAAAAGGGAAAGCATATT
Organism: Sula dactylatra; assembly: GCA_013389905.1. Classification (NCBI taxonomy): domain Eukaryota; kingdom Metazoa; phylum Chordata; class Aves; order Suliformes; family Sulidae; genus Sula; species Sula dactylatra. The sequence goes on from WEKW01033497.1 coordinate 3,536, forward strand.
TATTACTAGCCAGGCACTTAGATCACACATAAATAAGAGAGATCTTGAAGGCATTAAAGCATTAATGAATTTAAGACAAGTGATTTGGACTTCATAAAGCTGTAAGGACAGACACTTTCCTTCATTCCTGGGCCTTTGCTCCTCCTGCTGTTTATAGGGTAGGGGAGTGGGAGAATGTAATTTTATTATTTTTATTTCTTTATAAAAAACACCTTGGTACTTGTGTTGACATCTTGAAATGTCCATGTGTATCGAGCACATCTTTGATCCCAACACTTCTTCCTCTCCTGCTTACAAGGGAAAGTTGCCACTGCTGTAACTGTAGGTGATGATAAACCAGAAGTGAAAGCTCACTCAGACTCTTAGCATTATTTTTTCTTTGGGGTAAATATGTGTCAGGTAACTTCTGCTAGAAGCATTTGTCATGGTCATCTGCACAGAGAAAAGGTGTCCTCTGCAGCCTTTTGTGGCATCCTTTACATCCACTTTCAGCTGCCCCACCTCTACTCTCCAACAGAAATCACCTGTGTATATCATCAGGGCAAAGAAATGGGGGGGTGAACCTGAAGAAATTCTCTCTGACCTTGAGATACGAGGGCGTAGTTTACCTATCCAGTACCCCACCCAGTATTTCCCCTGGGCAGCACATGTGTCTGGCTTTATGGAAGCAAAGCAAATGACACTCTGAGAACTAGTTATAAAATATAGCTCAGGGACTGGAAAATAATAGCCCTTTCAATCTGCATCTATGACACATATTTCTGTAAGGACTCCTATTAGAAATATGTGGTAAGACCATGTTAGTGCACATATAAATGAGTATGATTGTGATGTAAAGCCTAAGGCATTATATTTTTTAGCAGCAAAAGAACAAAGCAAGTCTCCAGCATTGATGCTGCCACAACACTGAATGCTGTTCTAAGAACACTTCAGTTTTTAGATCATATTGTCTTCTCTCTGGGTATAATTTTCAAAGGAGATTATGGGAGTGGACATACTTCCTCTGAAATTGCTGACAAAACTCCCTCTGATTTCAGTGGAAAGAAGATAAGATGCTATTTGTAAGATGGTGACTTTTACTTATTGCAAATATCCCCTGTGATGCTCTGCCAATCATCGCATTACAGAGACACTGAGCTTTTGAATAGATAGTGAATCACCAAAACTTACCACACTAAAACAGAAGAACACATAGCATTTCTATAGTCCTTTTGTTATATTCTCAAAGTCCTACATAACCACAGGTAAGTTTATCATTTCTCTGCTACACAAAATGGGGTCCAAAGTAAAATAACCAAAGCAAGGTATTAAGATCATAGAAGGAACTAGTACGTGAGGTAGCAGTAAGGCTGAGTTTTTTGTTTCCACGGCTCCATATTTTTCACTGGATGTGAAGACTTATTTTTGTTATCCATAGTTGGGCATTAGCTATGTCCTGGTGTTTTCTCTTCTGTTTAAAGTCAATTAGATGTAGAAGTAAACAGAAAAAACAACAAACAGACTGTGTCTGTGTTTTTCAGTGAAACCAAATACATTCAGGCCAGATGCTGAACACAAGCAAAGATTTTTAAAGTAATGAACCAGTTGAAGTTTTGCCTGAGTACAGAGCATGAGACAGTCCCAGTCTGTGAGCATTTACACCAGGCTTGCATTAGCTCTATTTCTGTCTCTTCACTAGGCATTAATTTGACAAAATCTTTTTTTTATAACCAAAGTAATCAGAACAAAAAAGAAGTTCTGCAAGTGCTCCCCTCTGTTCTCACTCACTTGAATAAACCCCCCTGTTGTCATGAAAAGTACACCAGGGATAGAGAAATACTTTTAAATAAACTAGTTATTGTGGCAACATGGAGTCTGGGATTAGATATTGTTGTGGTTTAACCCCAGTCAGCAACTAAGCCCCACACAGCCGCTCGCTCACTCCCCCCTGGTGGGATGGGGAAGAGAATCAGAAGAGTAAAAGTGAGGAAACTCCTGGGTTGAGATAAAGACAGTTTAATAGGCAAAGCAAAAGCCACGCACGCAAGCAAAGCAAAACCAGGAATTCATTCACTACTTCCCATGGGCAGGCAGGTGTTCAGCCATCCCCAGGAAAGCAGGGCTCCATCACGCATAATGGTTACTGGAAGACAAACACCATCACTCCAAACGTCCCCCCCTTCCTTCGTCTTCCCCCAGCTTTATATACTGATCATGACGCCATATGGTATGGAATATCCCTTTGGTCAGTCGGGGTCAGCTGTCCCGGCTGTGTCCCCTCCCAGCTTCCCGTGCACCCAGCAGAGCATGAGAAGCTGAAAACGTCCTTGACTAGTGTAAGCGCTACTTAGCAACAACTAAAACATCTCCACATTATCAACACTGTTTTCAGCATAAATCCAAAACATAGCCCCACACTAGCTACTATGAAGAAAAAATTAACTCTATCCCAGCTGAAACTAGGACAGATATACAGTGCTATTAGTCTTATTTGTGTCTATCTAGTCAGTCTTCTATTACTTTTATCTATTTTTCATAAACATTTAAGCTGGTAATGTAAACCATTCTCTTTGTCTCCCGCAGTGCTCTGAGAAGCAAAAATAAAATAAAATAAAATAAAAAATCTTAACATCCAACACTGATTTGCAATCAAGCTCCAAGGCCTCAAATTGCATCACATGATTCTGCCTAAAGGTGATGAAAAGCTTCAGGAATGGGCTAAAGTTGCGGATTATTGTCCACAGAGATCAACTGTTGGGAAAGGCTCTGCATGAACAGTGATGGATGTGTGGGTGTGATTTTGTAGGGAAGGCACTCCTTTTCAAACATGTTGTTGTGTTTCCAGTAGCCTGTGTTATACCTACTTTTATTTTGTTTCCATTATACTCACATAAGCAAAGCTTAGAAGATAGGATGGTATTTTAAAAGCTACAAGGTAAGAGGAGCCCATAAAGGGGCAGGTCTGCCCCTTAGCCACAGTAATTCTCAACCCAAAACTTAGCACTGCACAGGCACTGCTAAGTGAATGCATCATCTGTATGTACATCAAAAAAGAAAATAGCTTTGACTTAGGTTTTTGAGCTATGCTCACATTAGATAGAGCACTATGTCATTTCTAGAATTAGGCAGCACAACTGAAAGGGTTTTACAGAACTAAAATTATTCCTTACAAGTTATGCACAGATTTTAAGAGTAGTGCTCATGGAAACCCATGGGCTTCATCCAGATTCGGTTTCTAAGACTGTTTTGGCCTGATTTTTTGAATATAATTTAAATTTCTAGCTGCTGTCTTTTCTTCAGCCAGTTCAAACTAATGTGCAGCAGCAACGCTACTTGCTTACATTTCAAGCTTTCAGCACTAAGTCTGTAGAATATTTGGTCTAAAAAATTCAGAGCAACATCAACATTTCCTTAATGCTTTTTAAAGGTGCCTGAACATGTGTTCCGATCAGTACCCAATACATTGCCTGCTACGTGCTAAAATTTCCTTTGCACTTAGGCCACTAGGGATTGGGAGGTATTTTGATGCATTTTTGGTGACCTCTGTAGGGAACTCACATTGTGACATTAATTAGCCCTCTTTGATCAATGGCAAGCGTAGAACAAGCTATGATGCCTTTGGCAAAGTCTGAAAAATCCCCTAAGATTAACAAAATTTTATATTTTCCTCAGTATTATCACTGGCTTTCTTACATTTGATCTGATCAATATAATTTGGGAGCTTCTTTTCCTGGTTGTGTTTTTTCCACACGTTCCTTGCCTACAGGTATAGAACATAATCACCACTGCCAGACTGCTGTTATGTCTTTCACAAAGCTATGCTGGGGATGTTCCCTACTGGCTTTTGAATTAGGTGCTTGCTCAGTCAAATGCAAGATTATGATATTCCCTCTGGACTCTTCCTCTCCCAGGCCAACTGCCTGGCAGACTTTCATCTGGAAATCCTTGACATTGTTTTTCTAAATCCTGCCTCCAGCTATAAAGACTTAAGATACTGTCTCATCTGTATGCAGATGTACTTCATTGGTTCTGTTTAGATATTTTCTAAACACTGACTAATTAATTTCCAGTTTAAGACATTCCTGATCAGAATATGCAACTGAAGAACAAAGTTATATCTGAAAAATGTGTTGGCTGCAAACTTTTTGCTTTCCAAGAAAACAGAAGGGATGTATTTTGCAACCATTTCTGTCTTCCATTTCACCTTTACCTGTGATGTGCCAGATGTCACTGCCAAACATAACACTTTATTCACTGGCTAGCTCCCCTACACATTTTACACAGGGCTGTGTGGGGGAGGAAGGAAGGGGAGGAGGGGGACACTGACTGAGGTCCTCTGCTTGTTTTGTATTCCCCTTCATCTTTACATTGCTTATGTTTATGCTTTTGTTTAGACATGATTTCTGGTGTCTAGAAAAGTCCCACTCCTACTGGAATTTCTCCAACAGACCTCTCAAACATGGTGAGGAGATTACCATGTCATTCCATGGTGACTTTTTATAGAGGTTAAAGAATAATAAAACTGTTGTCTGTATACATTACTGAGGATAGAATCTGTCACAACACAGTAAGATGTGTATTATTTTTGAAATAAATTCTAGACCCCCGGTTCAAATGAAACAAATTATTCGTATTGTCTTCTTCTGAAAAATCATTCTTGAACTTTTTCACCTCCCTGAATTGCTCCTCCACACCTCAATTTTTTATTTAATTTCTAAATTTTGAGGTGAACTTGTTCCTGAAGGAAGGAATTCTCTCTCATGTACAGTGTATTTCTTTTTTTCATCTGAAAGGTATCAATACAGTGTGCATAAAAGAAGATTTTCAAAGCCACAGAAGTAAGGAAATGTGGAAAAAGCTGGAAAAGGGAAGTACAAATTTCAGAAATATCAAAGAATCCTTAAATTTAATGAGAGGAGTATCCTTGCTATGAGCACTGTGAGGCTTCTTTTCAGGACAGGGCACTGCAGATTGCACTGACATCCATAGACTGACAGCCACACAGACCCAGCACTCAACAGCCGTTGCAAGTGTTTTCCCTCTTCAGTCATGTCTATGAGGCAACATTTTTTCATTCATAATATTATAGAAGCTTCTATTTACAGATTGTGTCTAAGTAAGATTACTGTAAAAAGTGAGCTGGGGAATAATGAATAATCTATGAAGGATTTTGCATAGTTCATTCCCCTGAACTTTCATAGGTCTAAACAGATGGAATTGCCATAAGAACATGCAGAGGAACATATCTTAAAGCCCTTTGCTATTTGCCAAGGAAGTTGCAAGAGAGTTAGTCACTCAGCTGGAAGCCACCAGATTTTGCCTTACTAGGAAAGGCAGGATTGGGTACAAGAAGACATGTCATTTGAAGGCATACAGACTGCGAGTACATGTGAACTCCAAAGCATTTGGCCCTGGCTTTCTCATGCTGAACATGTCCTACCACAACAACATTCCAAAGAAATACACCACTGTATCTTGGTACCTAAAAATACGTTCTCTTTAGCAACCACTGCCTTCACATGCAGCCTCTCTCCTTTCCTCCACCCCAAAACAAGGGCATTAAGAAGAGCAAAAATATTTTCTTGTTAAATTTAGGATAGCAATGACAGAAACAGAGATGTTTGGACATCTTGTGTGAATATAAAACTGAAAATCTGTGTAAGAATCTGCTTAGTGCAAATGTCACTTTCAAATCACTGTAAAAAAGATGAGATTCCTTGATAAAGTCTTCCATGTTCTGACTGCTCAATGCTCTTAAAAAAGGGTTCAGGAAATATGTAAGCCAATTTTTTGATATAACTGTATTACAAAGACAACTGCAGATTAATTCTACTCGTTTTGATAGCATCACTGCATTATTATGGACTAATCTTCACACTCAGGTGCTTTTACTGTAAGAGAGTGGTGACCAAGCCCATTTGAAATAACCTTCGCTTCTTCAGCATCAGGCTTCCAGATTGCTGGTCTTGCACTGCATGCCACACTATCCAGCACTTTGAATAAGCTACAGAAAAGAGCCCTTTGAGATTATCTTTGCAGACAATCTGTAATTCTGCAGGAAGAGGAGGAATGGTGAGACATCAGGTATGAGAACAGCGTGTGTGCTAAAGCAAGCAAACCCAGATGCCTGCAGACAAAGCAATAAAAGGTGGAGAACATTTGTGATGGAAGGTCCACTCTAGCTGGCCCAGAAGGAAGCTCTCGCTCCTGCATGGTTGAGCTTTCCTATGTGCCCAAGGGATGGAGATGTTTACTCAGTTCCCTGCATGAACTTTGCGGCAATGTTTTAGACCTTGTAGCCCAGGCCACAGAACAGATGGGAGTTAAAACTGATGAGCCATGGGAGCAGCAGAGTAGGGGATGGATGCAATGATGCATTGAGCACTGGCAAAACCCAGGATCAACAGTACTCAATGGCATGCAAGAACAGTAAGAGCAAGCAACAAACAGCTGGAACATCGCTAACTAACTAACCCTACCACACTGATATCTCCTTCATCACAAGAGGGTTATGTTTCAGACACCTCCAGCTCAACTAGCCCTCAGCCCTTGATGGAGAAAGCTACTGGCCTGTTTGCAAAGGATGCACACTGTAAACAGCTAGATTAAAATCCTTTCACCAGCTCTCCCTGTCTCATTCAGTCATTGTGAAGAAAGGTTAACTGGGAAGGGCCACAACCGATTGTTTGAAAAGTTGCTGACAAATGTAAGGGAATCTGTGTGGGCACTTGTGTACTCTGTGTTGGTAAAAAAAGTCAGTGCATGAGGCCAACCCAGCCTCTGTATCATTCTCACATTTATGGCTTGATTGAAAGGGACAGAGAAACAAAGATTCCAGCAAGAAACTGCCCTGTTATAATCTTCTTAGTCTTTCTCTGCAAAAGAAAGATTCAAGACAGGATGATAACTGATTGACAGAAGCCTTATCAAACACCATGAGGAATTCTGGAATACTTTTAAAGAATTTATATCGTGGTGATTTTATATGGTTTTATTTGCAGGCATATTTTTTTTTACTATTATCATTGTTCATACAGCACAGCTGAAAATTGCATGCATCAGGCTGTGACTGCTCAATGTGATTCTTTATGTGAGTAAAGCAGGTAGACTTTGGTTCTTCCAATGCCTACATGTCCAGTCATAGGATTTGTTTCAAAGGTGACATTGAGTGAGAAAAGAAAGAGCAGCACACATTTCTGGAATCAGCTTTGAAGCTCTGGTTGTAGTACATTTGTCAGGACTTACATGAACATTCTTTCTCCTCCTGTCCATTAATGCCAGCAACACTAATATACTGTCAATAGAAATCACTGGACTTGTGTTACTTGAATAACTGATAGCTATAACAAGTCCCAATTTTTAGCCAAAACATTTTCTGCAAAAATATTTCTTTCATTGAAATCTGCATGTTTTTTAGAACAGCTCCAATTCTTCTAAAATATGTTTTTAAATTTTTTATTTATACATACTACATCTATATAAATTATTTCTTGATGATGCATGTAGTGTACTACATATCAATCTCTTCACAGGTATATTGTATGAAGGGTGAGTTATTCAGCCCATTCTACTCCCACTAATGTAATAATAATGTTCCTTTTAAAATCATTAATAGCAATGTCTACTTAGTAGTGAAATACAACTTCTATACAGCAAATATACTCATTCATATGATTGAAAAAAATTGTAATTAGACACTTACATAAATACCAGAACCTGGACTTTAATCTATTGACTGGAAATTAGTTTAATGTTGCTCCGTATTTCTTGATAATTTTTTTATATCCCTACAACACCAGATGGAAACAGTCAGACAGATTATCACTTACACAGCATATTCTAGCTGCCTATGGACTCTGCATGATGTCAAGCAACAGATAGGTGTTTTCCTTTATAAGATAGTATGCTTGCTCTACGGTAGCTTTAAGCTGCACTAGGATAATGCAGAGGGATGTGAAATTACTAACTGCAAAACATCAGTGGAAATTTTCTTATGTCCTACATCAGAGACACAGCACAGTACTTTCCTGATGATTTATTTCTTCCCAGTTGAGAAAATTTCCCTGTGTAGAAACCACTATTTAAATCCAATGGAATGACTGGAAGATTATTGTAAACTTTGCTGGCTAACTGTTGTTAACAAAATGTTCTCTAAACCTGATTCTACTTGAAATCAGCCAAAGGAAACTTAACGCATAAAACAAATGCAGGGACATGACAGGATGTGCTGGGTTACTCATGCAAGCCATTCACTGAGCAGTGAAATTGCAATGGCTGGAAATTCTTGCAAAACTACACCTGCTTAATGTAAAAGGCAGCAATCAAGTAAATCCAGAAAAACTGTGGTTCAAATTTCCATTCAAAGACAACAAGCAAAAAACCAGACTGTGGTCAAAAAAAGTTATGAAGTAAACCACAGCTGACTAACCAATTCTTCACAGTGCACTGCACTCTCTGAGGCCTTAAATCATTACCAACCCTAGGAAACTATGTGGCTAGTTAAGAGAAACATTGTGATGGTTGACAGGCATTATATACCATAAGTTTACAAGTTCACAGCACTCTTTCAGAAGATGATGAAATAATTTCCTGGGTTTTTAGTGTTTATTTAGTGCTGGAAGTGTAAGGTTATATCACAAAAAGAAAGTCTGGCAAAGTATGCAACTTAGTTACGAGTCCCATTCTCCTCAGAAGCTAAGCTCCAAGTGACCTCAATGCCTTTCTGTCTGAATTTGTGTTTACATCACATACTTGAGAGCTCTTGAAATGGTTCATAACTTAAATAAAGTCTTTTCAGCTTCAAAAAGCATATTAGTTGTCACCAAAACAGGGATTTTATGGACAAAACTTAGTCACAGGAAGGATTTTTACTGGGGTTGGAAAAGAGATTTGTGTGCAATTCATATTGTCTTTTTGTAGTGTCTCCTCTGACCCACTTTTTTACCTTTCTGGCAATGAAAAAAAAAATCCTAAGACCAGAACATCCTGCAGTAGCTTCTGAATATGGAAGCCCACAGTGATCTTTTCACATAGTTTTGAAATGAAGAAAACTGCTCATTATCAAGGTAGTTTGTATGCTTCAAAAATGTTTTCTGAAGTCTCTACCAGTGAAACATAATTAAAAATTCAGTACACAACTCACTCATCTCCTTTGTTCCCAGTTGTGCTGTGCTTCTGCTGTTCTGGATAAATGAAAGTGTTTCAGTCCTTCAAAGAATGGACTTTGAAAAATACAGGACCAAAAACTGAAGTTGGTCAAAACTAGAAATACTGCTTTAGTTTAAAGCAATTAAAGGGTAAAAACCTGCTTTTTCTTTAAGTAGCTCAGCTTTAATTGATGGTGAGACTCTGCAGGGTGCATGCAAATATAAGAGGATAGTAAAACTACTATCAGGACAATTATGTTCCTTTTCATATGCAGATTTCCATCCTTAACGTGTCCTTTTAATTAGCTTGATTATAGTGGTGCTTACTTGTTAGTGCTTCAGTGCTGTAATTTAAGAAACTGACTGTGTGTTCATTATAAATTCCTATTCTCAAAAATTTATAAATAAAGCTGAGTGGCAGCAACAACAATAACAAAAGATAAATTTACTTGGAAAGTGTGATGAGAGAAATATCACTCTTGGGGATATTTCCAAACTTGCCAGCTCAAACTTGACTTTAGCTTGGCAAAGTTAAGAATTGTTCATGTTACAGAGGAATTCTTCCAGCTTTGAAGTGTGGGGTTTTATAGCATTTGGGCTCTTCAGCATATGAAATATGTAAGCAAAACATAACACCAATGTATAGAACCAATATAATTGGAGTAAATGTAAAGGTGGTTTGAGAAACAGAGCCTGCAGTATGTTGAAAGAGTTGGAGTAGAACTTGTCAACTTTTTTCTAGTGTACTCAGGAAACTAATTTTTTTTAGTTGTGGATTGTCAGCCTGTTACTAATGAGAAAATTGTTGACAAAATGTGTTTAAATAAATTCACGTACAATAGTCTTGCAAGCAGCTGGGGACCTATATATGTACACTTAGCACAAGTGAAGAAGACACGGCAGAGTTGGCTCAAAGGCAAAACTCAGTTTTGCAGTGACAGCAGAAAGGGGTTTGAGTGGGAAAAGAGTTTGGAAGCGGAACTGGAAAGAGTCTGCAGGAGTCTCAGAAGGTGAAGATGAGTGAGGAGGGCTGGCAGATGATTGTCATGGTTTAACCTCAACAGGAAACTAAGTCCCACGCAGGGGCTCGTTCATTCCCCACCGGATGGGTAAAAGTGAAAAAACTTGTAGGTTGAGATAAAGGCAGTTTAATAGGTGAAGCAAAAGCTGCGCACACAAATGAAGCAAAACAAGGAATTCCTTCTCTCCTTCCCATGGGCAGGCAGGTGTTCAGCCATCTCCAGGAAAGCAGGGCAACTGTTACTTGGGAAGACAAATGCCATCACTCCAAATGTTCCCCCTTCCTTCTCCTTCCCCCAGCTTTACATGCTGAGCATGATGCCATATGGTGTGGAATACCCCTTTGGTCAGTTGGGGTCTGCTGTCCCGGCTGTGTCCCCTCCCAGCTTCTTGTGCACCCCCAGTCCGCTCACTGGTGGGGTGGGGTGAGGAGCAGAAAAGGCCTTGGCTCTGTGTAAGCACTGCTCAGCAGTAACTCAGTCATCCCTGTATTATCAAAGTTGTTTTCAGCACAAACGCAAAACACAGCCCCATACTAGTTACTGTGAAAACATTTAACTCTTTCCCACCCAAAACCAGCACAAGGATTCAGGGTGGAACTCCCCAAAGGATCAGAGGACTTCTGGGGTGGGGAGAGACCAGTGGAGTTTGTGGAGGTAGTGAGTGAGACCTCTCAGATTTTTTTTTTCCTCCTCCAATGAACCAGCCCTTCTGGGGTCCCCTTCTCTGGTACCTTTAAGTATAATACTCGTAGCCACAAACCCTCCCTTCCTCAGCTGTTCCCCTACTTCTAGCCTCTGAGAGAAGCAATGCAACCTCCAGCACATCAGCCCCGACTCACATTCTTGTGACTCCTTTCTGGAGAGTAGAGGAAGAGGGAACATTAGCCAAGGACATTGCCATGGGGAAGGAAAGGGAAGAATCAGAGGAGAGCACCTGAATTACGGAGCTTCTGCTTCTCCAGTTGCCAGGACAGGGTTGGTCCTTTTGCTCCTACATCCTCTCTCACCAACAGACGATGGTAAGAGGTAGAAGTGAAGTGTCGAGCCTGATCAGCTAAACCTTGTCAGCTCCAGCTCTCTACCCTCTGCTTACAGCCTGCTGCCAGCTCTGTTTAGGTCGACGATGGAGTGAAGAGGCAACTATGTTAAATGACTGCATGACTGCAGCTTTAGATATACAAATTGGGTAGCTATTTGGTTTTCTTAAAAGGTCATCTTCCAATACTTCATGGATAGAGGAGAATCAGACCATGTAATTTAATGGACCATTCAAGCCACAAGCAAGCAAGATTGGACAGCTGTGATGTCCTGTCCCAGAGGCACACTGGTTTGCCTCATCACATCACATTTGTGTGGCGTTCTAAAATTTCTTCTTAATTATTCCAGCCAAATGTATAATTTAAACTGAGATAGACTACTGAACCCAAGACACACAGAGAAAAGAAGCCTGTTATTCTCAGAAAAAGAAGATTAATTTCCTTCCTGAGATAAAGGCACCTCTGCAATCACTATGGTTATGCATAGGTCTAATCCAAGAACCATATTAAGTATTCATCAGCAAATTTCAGGTTTTTGAGAACAACTGAGGAGCCCATCTGATGGTGAGAGTGCTCCTCAGGATTGTTTTGGGCAGATCCCAGAGTGAAGGCTGATTTCCACTTACACAGTAAGGAGTACCAGCTTTTTAACTTACCACTACAAACAGACCCAACCCCCTGAATATTTTTTGCTTTTACAACTGTGCAGATTAACTTTTGCCAAATCTGGATCTGCAGCTGGATGTGCTTTGATGCCTTATACTTTGACAGTGCTACTCTCATTTTTCCTGTTTTAGTTAATGAAGCGGAGACCTTCTGACTTACCCCCAGCCTTGAAAGAAGTGGCTGCAACTTCAGATTCTGAAGTCAAATAATGAAAGAAGCCTGATTCATATCAGCCTGGACGTTGAGGGAGGGCTTAAAAACAGAGAAGACGGCATTTGATACAATGGCTTTCATCCACAGCTGTCAGCTGCAGTCGCCAAAGGGCACATTCTTGATCCTGAATAAAACACTGAGAGGAAGACAGATGAGTACCCTTTGAAAGCCAATTTGTGCTTTAAAGATACCACATATTTCCTGGAGATCAATATAACATAGTGAATATAGCTAGCATAAGCTTTTGAAGTGCACACCTGCTGAATATTTTGTAATAGTTGTTTTTCCAAATTGAACAAGGTGCATGTAACTTGTTACCAAACTGGTCTTTGGCAGGAAGGGCAAAAGCTCTATGCCATGAGTAGCAATTACAAGGAGGCCTACAATGTGAAGTCCCCCAACTTTCTCAACAACTCTTCTATTAACTATCTAGATTTTATCAGCAGTGAGACAGACAAACAGGTTGCTAATAATTTGTTCTTCCACCTTCTAATCCTCCTTTCAACTATTTTTAATGGAGTGTGTAATTTCACAGTATCAGAGGCTTAATATAATCTGTATGCATGTTGAGGTTTAGCCCCGGTCAGCAACTAAGCACCACACAGCCACTTGCTCACTCTCCCCACCCCTGTGGGATGGTGGAGAGAATCGGAAGGGCCAAAGTAAGAAAACTCGTGGGTTGAGATAAGAACAGTTTAATAATTAAAATAAAACAGCAATAATAAAAATAATAATAATAATGATAATGATAATAATAATAATATAATGGAAAA
>WEKW01033498.1:522-89379 GCA_013389905.1 Sula dactylatra
GGACAGAAAATAAGAGCTATGAAATACTGATTTCCATGGTTCTTGCTCTTTCAGTCTCAGTTTAACCCTGAGAAAGAGATATATTGCACTGTAAAAGTTTCCAGATAAGGCCACCTGTGGCGTAATTGCACAGGCTAACAGGAGAAGAGAAGCAGCTTAAACCTGACAGGGTGGTCACATTTCTCTGTCAATATGAATCTCTGCATTGCAGGTCGGGCTCATTTCCAGTATTTCACAGATCTAGCATATCACTCTTTTATCATCATCTTCAAAGTATGCGGGCAACAAAGCCACTCATACCTTCCAGCAGGCAGGTCAATTCCAATAAAGTTCTCATCAGAGTTGCTCTCTAAACTATATTTGACTTGTACTGTACAAATGAATTAGTTCAACACTGAATACCATGTAATTATGTTTTGCAGCTTGATAACGTTATGACACCTAGTAGTAGTATGTAACATTCTAATCTTATAATACTTGATTCAACAAAACGCCTTAGAAAAACAAATATGCTTGAAATTTAGTGGAGCTTAACTCTTTGTGGTTAGGCACAGACTTCAGTGTGATTAAATTTATGCACATCCTTGAAATTTCCTCTGACTTGGGCAGAGGCTGGAGGAAATACCCATGGTATTTTCTGGTATGTTCTGTCCTTTTATCTCAGAGGAGGGACTCCTGCTTGATGCAATAAATTACGTGTAGGAAACCCACAGGATAGACAAGTGACTTAACTACCTTTGTGACTGTAGAATTTGCATTCATCACAGGTGCAGAAAGCCTTTTGAACCATAAGCGTTACCTCTCTAAAAAACATACTTGTGCTACTAATACTTTGTATTTTGGAGTTCCCTATATAAACATTTATTTACAACACGTCTCAGTAGAATTGACTTGTGGGGAAATGTATGTGCTTTCTGAATGTGAAATACATCTGTTCATTTGCATCCTTTGTGCTACTAGCGTAAATGTGGGTTACAAGTGTGCTGTCAGATTATTTAAGAGCTCTAATATAAATGCAGATATACAGGTAAGTAATGTTTTGGGTTTGTTTTGTTTTAAAGTATTCACCAAGGCAAAGCCTTTAAGGAGGTCTTGTTTTCATATTTACCAGTTTGGGGGAGTTTTGATTCATACAGCTGACAAGATGCAGACATTCAAATTTAGTTAAAACCTGACTGCATTACATCAGTGCAACTCCTTTGGGCACATGCTCATGTTGAAGATTATGAACTATGACATATTGAATTAGCCCATAAAGTAGGGCAAACAGGCAACTGAAAGCTGCATCTAAACATGTTACCTCTTACCACATGCATTGTTATAAATGATTGTGTAAATGTTCTTATTGAATCCTTATTGTGACGTACAGCATTTGCATGATTTAAACTGTCTTCAAACTGGGATAAGATAATATGTGTGCACGTGCAAATGAAGCAATTGCTATGACTCAAGTACTCGTAATTTCTGCCATTAAGAAGCATAAGGAGGTTGCTGACACTTCTTAATTTTGTCATTTTGAAAGCACATGCTCAAAAGCAACTGTAACTTTGGGAAAAACACATGTTCAGTTCAGACTGAATGGTGACTGGTAAGATTATGAATACAAGGCAATAGGACTCTGCATTTGTACCAGTTTATTTGAGCTGGTTCCCAAACCTGCATTTGTTGAATGAATATATATACTATCATGTAGGTGTCATTTTACAAAGGAAGTTTGGTTTTGGGTCAGAACTGTGGTGTGTAATTTGATGGTGTCTTTAATTAGTATTTAGAAGGGGGGTTTTGGGTGCACTTAGTTTCTAATCTGGTTTAAGATGTTAAGTTGCTTTATAGAACTTTCAAAATTACAGTTGTCAATTTTAAAGCTGCTTTTCAAGTAAATTCAAAAGTTTTGCATGTGGTAGTGATAGCAGGGCTTTTCATCTAGCAGATAGGCTCCTTGGAAATAAAACATAACAAACAGATATTATGATTACTTTTGGAAATTTTAAATTATGAACTATGAACTAAATAAAAATGATGGCTTGAAAGATAACAATTGGATTGCTGGTGTTCCGGGGCAGCAAGTGGAGCTGTTCCACATGAAACTTCTGTGATTATAACTATGCCAGGTAAGGGCTGGGGTATGCATGCCCTGGAGTCCAACATTGGAAACAATGTTTTATACCGATAAAAATGGATAAAGTTACAAAATAGCATGGGTTTTGCCACTCTAAGACTCCATCGCCTCTGTTGGGATTTGTCATGATATCTTAGCTAGTACAGTGCTTTTTGCAAAGCCTTGTAAGTAGAAGTGTGGTCTAGGGGCATTGTGGACAAATAGCTTCTAACAATCTGGTGTCCACCAGAAGATTTTGTAATAAATTTTATTTCTTTTCCTCTGCTCCATCTTTGCTTTTGGCTCCATGTGTCTCTCTGCAGGATAAGAGAATAGTCTTGAAAGCAGGTTGTAGTGGTATTACCCTTCTATCTAGTTCCCCAAACATATTTCATTTCAGTTTTTCTAGATGCTGTTGTTGAGTAGTATTACTACTATTCCTCAACAACAGTATCTAGAGTGATAGACTACTACTACTACCACCCAGTACCCATGGGGAAATGCCTGCAGTGGGTCCAAGAATGAGTGAAAGTTCCTTAGAGCTGTTAAGTCTGAGAAGCGTTTTATTGAAGTGCCTGAAGTGAGCCTGTGTCTCATCCTGATAAAGAAAGGGTTTGGGTGCCTGAAAGAGAAGCAGTAACTGTGCGCCCTCACACCACATCCAGAGGTGCTGGGAGGTTTGAGGTCCCAACTGACTGTGGGTTTGTCCCAAGGTCATGGTTGCTTTTGAGCACATGGTCTCAGAGCGACAAAAAGTTTCAACATCCTCCTCGTTCTTCTCGATGGCGGGACTTAGCAGAATGCTACAAGGAGATAGTGAGCCAAAAAACAACAGCAACAAAAAGTCTATTATAGGAAGGTTGTCATGGGGTTTTTGTCCTGTTGGTTTGACAGGAGATGAAATTTTGAAGAGCAGCCTAGAATGTCTCTATTTTCAGCACCTAATAATGAAGATATTCACCACACAAAGACAACCCCTGAAACAGTCTTGAATGCACATCCTAGCCTCCAGCTCTGTCTGTACTCCCTGCTTATTTAGGGGAATTGTCTTTTGCAGGGTGGGGGAATTGAGCTGGCAGTTGTGATAAAGGGAGGGAATACTCTGTCGATGGATAACAGCAAGGCTGTATGGCTTTCTGTTAACGTAACTGATGATTCAACTAGCCATCAATACTCTGAACAAAATCAACACTGAAAAATTGACCTTGGACTTGGCCAGCTAGTGTTGATAACTGGAAATCCTAGGGCAAACTTTTTTAGCAGTTCAGAGATTGAAACAATTGTTTGCAAATAATTTACTCAATGCAGACACAGCTGCCTCAGTCTGATGGACTCCAGCACAGTTTCTAAGCCAGGAACTTCCAATTTCTCACTGTCGTTCAGTGTCTGATTCATCATGTCAGATGGGCTTGATTCATTTTGGCCATTGTTTCCTTGCTTGTGAAATGGATGCGATCATAATCTGTTGGTTGTAATATCTGTCCGCCTCACTTGAGCTATTGTGCAGATCAGTTAATGTCTGTGTTGTGTGCCGCAGCTGAATGGGAAACAATGGAGCCTGCAACCGCCAGCGACGACGTGCTCCCAGTTGGGTAGTGTTAGAGAGAGAGACTTTGTGTAAGCATCCCTCCCAGCCTCTAGGGATTTGGATATACTCACGGTATCATGATGGGAGTCGGGTGCCCCTCGCTGTCAGCCTGGTGGTGCGCTGTGGCCTCCTCCCAAGTGCAGTCCCAGCCCTGGTGCCCTTCCTTCGCCGCCAGAGTTCAGGTTCTTTTCCCTCTGCGCCTTCCTCTCCATGCAGCATTTGTCCCTTTCCAAGGGCAGGAGCTGTCTGCAGAAAACATAGAGTGCATCGATGGTGGGGAACAGATAGGAGTTGTGGAAGATCAGCACCACCCAGAGAAAGGGGAAGATTGGGGCACAGCACTGCCAGCGCCGCTTCCTGCCGCCGCTGCCTGGGCTACAGCTCTCTGCAGCTGCCCCACACAATCCCCTGGGGATGGGGAGGACAATGGGAATGTGGGGAGCTGCACCCCAAAACAGCAATCCTTCTGGTTCCTCGGTCTGAGAGGCTTGCAGGCACTAAGATGCTCAGCGGCACTGTAATACTCACTTCCCTGTGATTCGTGATGACTTGGTATTATAACATACTTAGCTGGTATTATCCGTGGCTCCCTGCAAGGCACTTGGACGCCAGGCTTCTCGTTCAGGCCACTACTATCCAGCTCCTTTTTTGTGAAGCCTCTTCATCCCTAGCTAAAGAAAATCAGCATCTGTCATGTGATACAATGTCTGCTCAGAATATCAAGGTCCTTCATCTGCGTCTCCTCTGATACAAGGAGACGCTTTAATTTGATAAAGGATTAGTCTAAGTGCAGTGGGGAGACAAAAATTGAACTTGCCTTCCATGCTGAAGATTTATTAGCTATCTTGTAAAATAGTTTTCAGTAACATGACCACAAAGGGAGAAACGATTCAGTGTTACATAGGCTTTCTATACTGTCTTAGTAAGTCATTCTAATGAACAAATTAAATCACAGAATTACATTTTGTATACGCATTAGGCTTACTGTCTACTAAAGCAATGTCTGTTTAAACAGGAAAATTTGTTTTAAAATATCATTTTACAAGATTCAAGACACATATTCGCCCCAGGGCTGGGGTTACAACTTTTGGTTTATAGTTTTGATGTTCCAAATTTGGTGCAGTAATGGGGTGGCAGAGAGTTGCATCAGCTATCTCACTAAGAGGTGGTCTTTATTACAGAGACATATTACAGAGCGGAGTCCTACTACATCATCGTTGATAAAGGCACTGAAGCAGTGTCAGCTGTAATGCTCATGACTTGCTGGGGATCCTTACTGAGGGCTGCTGCATGGGTGCAGTGTACTTCTGTGGTGGTACGGCACAGTGTAAAGTTGGGAGGGGAATAACATTCAAAAGATTTTACTGAGGGCTATAAAGCTCTGGTATGTATAGAAATGAAGATGCACTTTCTCACTGATGATACTGGGAAATAAGTGAGCCCCTACAAAGTGACATAAAGGGACTGTCAAGTATAGTGGTGATTCCTATCCCTGAATTGCTACACGTTGCAGATATGTGTTTGAAGCAGTGACAGTCAGGGGGTCCTTAATGAAGGCAAAAGAGAAACCAGTCTTAATAAAACCTTTTGTATCATCAGCTGTGATGCGTGCCCTCATGTGTGCAAGCACTTCCGTAATCTTTATAGTCTTTGATTCTGAACTCTTTAGTTCTGTAATGCCTGCATACTAATTACATTGATGCATTATTAGCAGTTAGGTATCTTCTTCGTTGCAATTGCTTGCTTACTTGAATGTGCTCTTCTGCACTAAGTTCTCTCAAAGTACTTGCAAGTAGTGTGTTGTTCCTACAAACAAAATGGCAGCGAAGGGGAAGATCAAGTGTGGATGACTTTGGTGTGAGAAGGGAGTTGGAATAAAGAAGCACACGCAACCTCTAAGCTTATTTTTAACACTGAGTTGGACAGTCTGTCCTATACACCTGATGGAGCTGAAAGGTGCTTTGATTGTTCTCATCTTGCTTAACTCCAAAAAAACCCAACCTAGACATTATTGCACAGCTTTAGGTCCTGGTTGCTTGTAAAATAATTTGCCTACAGATACCTATTACTACTTTTTTAGCAAAGAACTACTACAGTATTTTGGCAAAGTTATATATGTTAAAAGAACAAATGTTTCTTCAGATTCCATGCATTATAATAGGACAAATTTAATACAGTAACTGTTGTGGTGATGTAGCATTTAAGAACCATGATGAGCTTTGATAGCTTTTAAGAGGAAGGGGGAATAAAGAAGACATTCCTTCCTGTGGGCTTCTTGTGTGTTGACTTACAGCAACATGTTGAGTCGAAGGGAATTGATTTGTGCTTCTGTTAAAAGTGGTGGGGAAGAGTCCAGGGACTTCTAAAGCACAGACCTGTGATCAGTTATGTGGTGGAAATGTGGGCAGGAAATGGTATTGAACAATTCTGGCTGATGTTTCAAAAAAATACCTTACTTAGCAGCAGTGCTTATCACAGAGTTTTGACTATTCCAAGCTTTTATGTTTTTCTTTATCAGAAGAAAACAGAATCTCATAACAGTAAATTATTACTTCAATAGCATTGGAAATAGGTCCTCAGAAATGCCAGCTTCTTCAGAGAGTTTGTGTTGAAATTTCCTTGCAGATGAATTACTTCAGAAAGAGCAAAATTATTCTGATGACGTTTTGGCCAATATGATCACCGAACCCAGAATCAGCTATGGAAATGATGCTCTCATGCCTTCATTGACGGAAACTAAGACCACGGTTGAACTTCTTCCAGTGGATGGAGAGTTCAGCCTAGATGACCTTCAGCCATGGCATCCCTTTGGTGTTGATTCTGTTCCAGCCAATACTGAAAATGAAGGTATGTACAATAGGGGGAGAAACCGCAGAATATTCTGAGTTGAGCTTTGTGATCTCTCTTCACACTGTTCCCTGAGAATTGACATCTTTCTGATATAAGCAGGATAGAAGCTGTCAAATCTAAGTTTAGAACTGGTCTGCAGTGTCAGCTATGACTCTTTGATGGAACAGAAAATCCTGACTAAAATTTGAAATTTGGACTCCCAATAAATTTTGGTGTTCCAGCAAATCATGAGTGACAATCTTATAGGTGACAATGAGCTAAGGGAGATAGATAAGTTGTTAGATTTGTGCCATGATTAAATGAGTGCTTTACTTAAGGAAGAGCTTTTTATTTGCTGGCATGAACGTGATTACAGATCTAGCACAATCCTGGCATGAGAGTTGATTTTCATTTTCCCCTGCACTGGTTTTCTGGAAGGTACTGCAAAAATGTTCCTGCATACTCAGCAATGCAACTGGCTAGTGAACACTTTTTTCCTGAGGAATATTTTATGTTGCTCATGGACTAATTTATTGAAGTGACTGCATAATACTTTAATAATTTATGTATAATCTGGAATTGGTATTTTACTTAGGTGCCAGAGCCAATTAATCAGAAACGCGAGGGACTTCGATCATGTCATTCAAGTTCCTCCTATTGTGTTTGTTTTCCTTTATCAGTTCAACTTAGTGCTAAGTTAATCACAATAGTGAAAGTTTGCTGCTGCAAAGCAGCAGTAGTTTCACAGAGGCTGGATCTACAGAAGTCTTTTTTCAGGCAAATTTGTGTTTTATGGATCTGTGATTTGTAACGGAACTGCATAGACTTTAACATCCTCCAGAAGTCTTTTGAAACCACTGTATTAGGCTATACCTGCTCTCAGAATGAGTTTTGAGACCCACCTTACACAGTTAGTCTCACTCCAGCATGATGAGGGAGTGACTGTGGGCAGCTGGGTGCTTGGGAGACGAAACATGGGATGTGCACATGGATTTGCCAGGTCTAGTGTTGGTGCCAGGTGAAATCAGTGGAGTCAGAACCAGTTTTGTGGTCGAGGTGGGTCATCCCAGGCGACAGAGAAGCCTAAGATCAAGCAAAAGAAAAGACATGGCTAGGATCAGAGTGAAGGTCAACAAACCCGTGAGGCAGAAGTGTACCAGATTTGAGGGGAAGAGGAGAAAGCTGGTCAGGAGTGGGGCTAAAATCAAACCGCCAGGGAGTCAAGAAGGAGAGCCGAGAGGGCTATAGCAAACTCAACAGACCGGCCAGCAGCAAGAACCAGAAGACAGGAGATGGTGACAAGGACTCCAGACGTGTCTGGAGGGCACCTGCAGCCAAGTGACGTGCTGAGCTGCCGAGAGCATCTGGCTGGATTGCGTCAGGTGCTGGTGAGTAGTACAAATGTTGACCAGACTGAACTTCAGTTTCCTGGGGAATCAGTTGCAGCTCGCTATAGCGCACGTGTCAAGGCTGTCTGCCAGAAGCAGGCCACAGTCCAGCTGGTGGTGTCTGTCCTGCAGGAATTTTCCAGTAGAGCTCTTGCAGTTTTTTCCATAGCTGAGGCATACAGGGCATCAATTTCTGTACCCAGTGCCTGCTTTCATGAAACTTGGAGGGGGGAAAATTAATTACTTTTGAAGTCTGTCCTCCCAGCTTTCAAAATGTATGGATTTCAGTCACCAAGTTCAGAAGTTATTAGGTAGACAGATGCACCCAGACGTACCCACAGTTTAATCACACAAGCCTTTTTTTCCTTCGGAAACCTGGCTAAGCCCAGAATTTAATAATGAAAGGTACATACTTCAATGTGACACTGAATTCCCATAGGCAAGTATATTGAGCATGGTTCTCTTTTAAAATGTTTGACAGCAAATAAGAAACAAAAACTCTCTTGCCTTGAATAACATACTGTTTAATTATTAATCCTATTAAAATGCACTACATGGTTTGTTGCAGCACTTCCTAATGTTTACTGTGGGAACATCTTTTAACTTTCATGCCTTTAAATTGTTGGCGGTTAGGGGGTTTTTTTGATACCAGGATTGTCACGAAGTTACTGTGGCAAATGGTTCTGTTAGGCCAACCATTATTAGCGTTTAAGTCTGCACAGTTAGAAATAGAAATTGTCTGATCACTTAAACCTCTTCCAAGTCCTCCTTGTTTCCTATTATACTTCTCTGTCATCTACCCAAACCACAATGCTGTTAATGTGATCATGCCTACAATACCTTCTTTCTCTCTTTAGGTACCCTCTCTGTGCCTTTACCCATAGTATCAAAGGGGAATTTCACAGTCCCGTCTTCTTTCTTTGTGTTTGTCTCCCACGTCTTTGTTCCAGAAACCCAGGACTACCTGTGCCATTTATCCTCACTTCCCATGCCTGTTTTCTTCCATGGCCATGGTCTAATCCCAGGCTTTGTCTAAATGGCTTCCAAAAACGTGTGTCTGGCTTGTTATAACATGCTTTGGAAGTAGCAAGAAGTAAATAACAATTGACACAATTTTTTCCTTCTCTTTTTTCCTTTCCCTCTCCACTGAAGGTCATTTTGCGTAGTCTGTTTTTCATGCAATAAGTTCCCCTTATGGAGGGAGGTTTTTACATTTTATGCAGTACTGAGCAAGTTATGGCTGTTTCTTTAACAAAGAACCACTGATCAAAAAAGGTGTAGGTTCAAAAATCATGTGCTAGAGAAATCTCAGATACTGTAGAGTGACTAACCATTGCAGTCTTAGTGACTGTCAGCATCTCTTGCTGCTGGGAGATGCTGAGCATCCCAGCAAAGGTCAGAGAGCTGAGCATCTTGGCTCCCATTCACTTGGGTGAGGACTGAAGGTACTCAGCACCATCAAGAAAACTACTGCATGTTCTATGTGAACAGCCTGGTACCTGGGAAATCTGCTGAGCAGTTGGTCCACCAGATTTAACAGAGACTACCAGAGGAGTTTCCGATGGCAAGCAAGTCACAAGTTCAGCTGTTGATACTGTTTTAGTCTAGTTTGAAAGCTGAAGTCAACTTTTTTAAAACTCTGCCGAACACAAATCCAGAGTGCTAACAGCTCGGCGTATGCAGGTGGGTTTCTAGGTAGAATGAGAGCCTCGACTTCCTCACTGCAAAGATCTGTTGCGCTGTATAAGGAATAGTTTTCTTCAGTCCTGAGCAGACACACCAGGTAAATCATTTATCTCATTGCAAATTTGCATTACTGACAAAACAAATTTCTAATGGGTTCATTGACGTCTGAGAGGCAGCTAAACAGATCCTGGAGCTGGCTGGGTTAGGACCTGGGATCCCAGCCCCTCCGGCACAGTCACAGCGACAGGACTTGTTTTTAATGAACCATTTGGGGAATGCTTAAAGCAAAATGGGCTGTGGAAAAAGCGGAAGGAAATGCAGCTGTTAAGTCTTAGTTTCAAAGTATCCAGTATTCTGCATACAAGTGATAAAGTTAAAATACTACAAGAAATACCTTAAATTTGTCATTAGTTCCCATGCCTGTGTTCTTCTATGGCCATGATCTAATCTCAGGTTTCACTCAGAGATATTAATAACGTATTGGATTGGTACATTGCCATATAATCTCAAGGTTTCATAACTCCATTTGAGATTTTCCCAATCTAAACTGCATGTTTAGGTAAAAGGATGGGTTTTATGCAAAGAGTTTATTTTACTAAAATTGCTTTTTCTGATGAATGAGTGAAAAATAGTCTAAAAATAAAAAGACCTTGAAAGTCTAGCGTAGCTCAGTATTTTCTGAAAGTATTTCCTTCCTTGTTGTTTCCCTGAGGCAGTTTCCCTGTAAACGTCCACAGAAATTAATCCAAAGCACCATGTAATACACGACACAACTTGAATGGCTGAACGTATGTCTAGCGTATTGCGATACAAATTAGGTTAACAAAAAATGCTTTCTGAGGACACTGCAGAAGGCACCAGCAAACTGTCAGGAAATTGTATTTTAACCATGAAAACTCATCTTCAGAGGTGGGGACAAAACCCCAATAGCTATGAAGCTCTGACACTGCCAAGGTCCCTGGGCATTTTGCCAATGATTAACTGGGTTTAGTGTTTTACCCTTTGTATTTTACTGTGCAGTTACAGTTAGCCTTAGTGACAAAGTATTTATCTAAAATGAGATTTTTGCGAATGTACTGCGTTATCCTTATGACTTGGCCAGTTACTCCCTTCAGTGCTGTTCTTGCTAGGTGAGCATCGCATAGCTCCCCTTGCCTGCTGGTTTGTACCAGCTTTTGAGCTTTTTGATTCACCTTTCTTTTATTTTTGAAAAGAGAAGCTACCACGTTCTCTCTCACTCTTCTGAGATGTATTAACATTAGATATAAGGTGGGATGTGTAGCCTGTGTGAAGCCTGCATAATCAGTGTAAGCAGATACCTACCAGTTTAGTTCCGTGAGGCTATTTGGAAAATAAATTTTCAGTGTTAATTCTGTGTACTTCTGTGCACATGGAAGTGTGTTCAAGAGAAATATGATTCTGGAGCATCAAACAGAATGCAGTTTTTATAGTAATACACAGTACATCGTAGAGTTTTGATTATTGATAAATATTGTTATTAGTCTATATCAGCTGTTGGGAGGCGGTGTGGTCCAGTAGGGCATGCAATGAGGAAACCCACGGACTTGATTTTTCAGAGTTAACTGCTGTTTGTGCATACATCAGTACTGGGGCAAGAGCAAGCAGGTTTTAAAATGCAACTGAAATTCAAAAGGTAGCAGCTCAGGGCTCTCCAGAAACAAGCCTTTCTTTGTGTCGTGCTTACCGGAGCATGCTACACTGAGGTGCCTGGAATTAGAATCTGCTTTGGAAGACCCTTGGCTCTGAGCTTTTGCCTCCAGTTTTTGCCCTGTAGCTGGTTTGTGACCTTGAGCAGGTCGTTTCACTTTTGTGTCAGTTATGAAATGTGCCAGTAATGTTTGCCTTTTCCCCTATAAAGTGCTCTCAAAACTATAGATGGCAAGAAGAATTATTCATTATTAATACTTCCACCTAACTCTGCAAATACTGCATTACCCTGAGGTCAGGTCCATGCTACTGTACAACAGAAACTTCCTCTGTCCTTTTCTCCCTTCACCTACTCCCATTTTTATTGCTACCCACAACCTACTCTCTCAGTTTGCCATAGCTACGGGAATGTAGAGTTACAGAGTGCTGAGCGAGAAGGAATAAAACCCATCAGGCTTCTAAGGAGGAGGTGGGGGCCAGGGTGCAGGAGCAGTTTGGGTAATGTTGGTCCTTGGTTGTTTCTTCCCTTCAGTCCTTTCCAGTGAAAATTACTGCTGGCCTACCTGAGGGTTGGTGCCAACAATATTGGAAAACCTACCAGAAGACTTAAATAGGAAAATACTCAAAATAGTAGTTTTTAGTTAAGGATGGAAATTGGTTTTTGTAAAGCACTATGTAAGGAAAGCGATTACATGGTCTGCTAGTGCCACTCTGAACTGCTGTGAAGGAAACTAGTTTGATGGCTTGTCTTTGCAGCACCAGACCAGCAAGCTCTGTGAAAATTTTGCCCTTCTGGAAACATAAGCAAGTTAGATGTGCATATGCACTTTTAGTCTGAGGCTACTGTAAAGCTGACTTACTGCTTTTTTCCAGAGGCAGGAGCTGGTGTAGTCATCTCCTGTGTGCAAAGGGCATGGGTGCCTCATGGGCTCTCACAAGCACGGTAGGTTGTTTGTCAAACCCACAGGAACACTGAGCAAGTGGCACAGACTTCTAAGAAGATGGGCGGTCCCCTTGCTTAAGTCAGTGTCATCTAGGCCAGTGTGATTTTCTGATGCCAAATACAATGAGCAGTTCATGACTGAAAACTGTACTTTTGTGAGGTTTCCTAGGTTATTGTGGCTCTCTTACTGCTGATTAGAAGGTTCATACTTGAATCCTGAAATTCAAATGAATGAGAATGCCTTATTTAAAAAATTCTGAGTTCCAAACTACAGTAAAATTTTATTTCTGAATTTAATTTCTTTCTGAGAGAGGCAGTTGGGTAGATAAGGAAGGCAACAGTATTGGAGCAAAAGAGAAAAACAACTGAAAAAAGAGGGGGGGGGAAATCTGAATGTTTTAATGAACTTCTACAGTATGTTCAGTTTGGACTTAACTGAGGCAATAGGTAATGACTCAAACAGTTAGAAAAGTTTTGCACATCCTGTTTTCTGTTCATGCCAGTGAGCTCCATCAACCTTAGGTTTCAGCTGGTAAAGCATTACTGTAGTAATACAAGAGTTTTAAAACTCTGTATGACACACAATTGGGTAGAAAGTGGTGTTTCTCCTTTGCTTCCCTTTCAAAAACTGGAAGACAAATTTGCTGTCTACAAATTGAAGCGTATCAGAAGGAAGTATTGATTGTATTTTCAAAATGTGTTTTGCTTTTTTCAAGCCTTATAGCTAGGGCTGTAAAGAGCCCCTATTGAAAGGAAAAAGGAGTCAGGATTCAGTGGGTTTGTAAGTCAGCATTGATCAAGACTGGCCACAAGAACTCATCATGTCTGTTCTTGCTGCCTGAACGATCAATTCTGATCAGACAACTGGTTGCACATAATGAATATAGTTTCACTCTATAGACAAATTCTTCGATCTTGATGGTTTCTCACTTTAAGCAGTAACCAGATGTATGATGTAGAATTGACAGCTGTCAATTGATCAGCTGTGAAGCTTTCCTTTTGACGTTGTGCCCATCCCTTCCTTTTACTTCCAGGATTAACTGAAGGCAGATCTTTTCTAGCTGTTGCTTTGGTAACTTTGTTTTTGCAGTATGTCTGTCCTGCACTGGCCCAATTGAAAAGCAGTTGACTTTATCATTTTGGGGGTTTTCGTTTATTTTTTATTTGCTTTTTTGTTTCTTTTCTGCACATGCCCAGTTGAGCCGGTTGATGCCCGCCCAGCTGCAGACAGAGGACTCACCACACGACCAGGTATATAACTTGCATGGCTTTTACCTAACCTGTGTTTTCCCAGCATGCATGTGGTCTGCTTGAGCTGAAATAATCACTTTTTCTTTGGTGTAACCCTCCCTTAAAATGTAACGCTATGCCACTAACGAGGGAAGAGTTCCCACACAAATCCTCATCAGCCTGTGTGAGTGCTGTCTGTGTCCAGGGTGTTGGGAATGGGCACTTGCAGAGGGAGCGGGACCCAGAGACCCAGAACTGATATTCGTATCAAGTTGCCATCCCTTCTAGCAATAATGCTTTGGCAGGTGCAGGAGGCAGGAGACATGGTACCCTGCAGTGCAGAGGGTACTTTTAATTTGGGAAAGCATGATAGAAATGTCGAATCCTCTATGTGAAGTATACATTTCTTGTAAGTTGGGGCTAATAAAGAATTCATGTGTACAGTTTTAGAATTGCAGGGGACATCAAGATTTTTTGCTGTGATAGTTAGCTAACTCCAGATATCTAAAAATTGATACATACATTCTCCCTTGGATTCACTGAGGACACCTCTATACAGCTATTCATTCCATTCTGGGATAGAGAGGGGTGATTATTTGCCCTCTGTAGGTACCTGATCAATGTCATCTTTTTGCCTTCATCTTTTCTTCCAAATGACCATTAGATAGTGTTATAGGCAACACCCTCCTAGTGTGTTTAAATATGCCTGATAACTCACTGGTGTTTACCAACTATGTAAATTGCTACAGTGGGAACTAAAATCAGCTCATATGTTACAGCAATTGGGATCTATGTCAAGGCTGGCCAAGTGATGTACTCTTAGGACTGGTTTAGGAGTCTGATATCTTTACTTGTGTTTAGAGTCTTAATTCATTCCATGCAGAGAGCCTGGAAACAGGTACAGAGCTAGCTGTACAACAGTGCCAAAAATCATGGGATCATCCATGGGGAACATCCCCCCCAGTACTGGGTTATCTCTGCCTTCCAGATTAGCTTTCTTCCCCAAAAGCAATAGAAATATCATCACAAATGACACATGAATGTGTTCAATCCAAATTTTGTAATGCTAGTTCAGTCTAGCAGTTTTCTTGTAATACTGAAGTTTGTGATGGTTAACTATTTTAATTTCAGTCATCTTGAAACATCTCCTGTTGTGAGGCTCATATCTTTTACTAAAGATTATTCCTTCCTCCCTTCTATTCCCCCACACATATGCACGCATGACAGAAATCTTTGGTGTCCCTTCTCTAGAGAAAGGATTTTCTCACACTGCCACCCTGTAGTTTGAGTGAAATGATGTGTTTTAGTCCACTGTATCAGAGTGCTTTGTTGGTTGGAGTGATACAAATAGTATTAAAAGTATGGCTAGCAATAGGTCATGACTGATCTTCGTGAATGTGTACAACAGGCTACTAAGGAGAGGTAAAAAATATTTCAGCGTGTGACCATTGTGGCTTGGAAATTTCCAGCAGATACAGTAACTTTTTCACTATGAAAATCACACAGGGTATTTCCTCAATTTTCTGCTCAAGTGCAAAAGTAGCACTGTCCGGGGGCCTGTGCCGCCTTTGTTGCTTTTAGCGCAGAGTTTAAGTGCTGCAAAGGCCCATGCTCTGGTTTTGGCACAGAGAGTGAACCCCTCCAGCCTGGCAAGGACGCACACCGCATTCCTCCATGCAGAGGGATGGTTGCTTCCCTGGAGAGACTGAAATCTCTCACTGCTGTGCCTGCATTCCGGAATTTGACAGCATAAAGTGTCTTACATGTGCATGTGAAATCGGGATTTTGCTCCTTTACAGTAGTGCTAAATGTATCATACCGGGAAGAAAAATGTACTCTCTTCATCATTCCTGGTAGACCTTAAGTTCCTTATGTCTTTAATCACGCAGTCTAGACTTCCACAAATTTGTCCTTACTGATACAAATTCTGGCAATAAATGTCCACTTGATTTTTCATCATCCTTTAAAAATAATTTATCTGTGATAAAATTTCAATTTAACAAAAACCTGATACCAGTAGCTTCATAAACTAGGAAAAGAGGAAAGCAAATTGATGCTCAATTGGACTGTGAAATACAAAAGGGAATCCGACAGTGTAAAAATGTGTGCTTTAAAATTGGTTTACTTGCTAATTATAAATAAAATTTCTATGTTAGAGGTTAAAAAAGGAAAAGAGGTACTTTTTTTTTTTGCAGTCACTATTCTTTTGGAATAGTCAGTTTTTATGGCTTGGGGCTATCCTTTATGGAAGAAAAAAATCTGAAGAACAAGGATGTTTATTCTAGAATGAAAAAATATTAACAAGGGACCTGGAGGCAGATCACTACAGGCAGCTGCTTGTAACATTTTGTTGTGTTTTAGTTGCCCAGATTCTTGCTGATTTCCTGAAAGGTTTGCCCTTTTCATAGTCCTGACTTTCCAGTTCGTGCTTCTACTTGTTTTGCTCAAGTGAACAAGATGGTGACCTGCTTCTTCAGGGTGAAAATACAGGTGTCATGT
The DNA here is from genome assembly GCA_013389905.1 of Sula dactylatra. Classification (NCBI taxonomy): domain Eukaryota; kingdom Metazoa; phylum Chordata; class Aves; order Suliformes; family Sulidae; genus Sula; species Sula dactylatra. The sequence continues at coordinate 16,452 of WEKW01033498.1, forward strand.
CAACATGCAACAATCCAAGCCTGAGAATCAGAACAAATGAATGTTTTGTAGGTGTTCAAAATCCTTGAAAATCAGCTCTGAAAGGACTAAGACAGACATACAAACGTGTGCCCTTTTTTCTTTTCCATTTTCTTTTTACTACTTTTCACCCACACAACATTCTTATAATGATCACTACATTTTTCTTAAAAGTAGGTCAAAATCATGGAGATGATCTTTGTCCCTTTCCCACAAGAGAGATCATTTGGTCACAGTACAGAAAAAAGCAGCAAGTACTTAGTATTTGTGATAACTAGAATCTTGTTACTTCACCACATCATTCTTGCTCTTTCAAAAAATAAATAAAGTCTATGAGTGAAGTCAGGAAATGTGAAGAGTTGTCCAATCCATAGAGCAGAAAAGCTTTTCAGTAAAGACCCAGTTTAAAGCGTTTACTAAAATTTAAGCCAGTTGTCCAAATCCCTACCTCTGTTGTACTTCGCCTTGGCTGTCAGCAGTTGAAGCTTGAATTTTAATCTGATTTACAACAGTTCCAGGAGGACAGTAATGTCGCAGGGGGGGACCTGCATTTCCTAGTATAGATCCAACATCTGTGTGATTCATACTGGTATTTGAAAAGGAGCCTAGTGCTTCCACACACTGTCCTTCCCCTTTTTAATTCACAAATGAGGGAACAAAAGTAAGGATTATGCCTAAATCACTTTCTTGTCATCTCTTTCCTGAAAAGGAAGTAAACAGAAATAATAAAAGGACAAAGGGAAGGAAAATATGTAGATGTCCTAAGCAGTCATCAGTGAGCTATTTTTTAATACAGCACAAAATGATAAGAGGTTATGACGTGTTTCTTGCTATTTATAAATTGCCTCATACAGGGAAAGGTTAGAAGGCTTCAATCCAGCCTGAGAACTTCCATAGGAAGAGCTTCAAATAGAAAGAATACCTCTTTACTTGATAGCCTCACTGTAACAGCTTTTTCAATAGTGTTTTCTTCTCACCTCTGCCCCAAAGGTCACTTTTTCATGGCGAACATTTAATTTTTTGCAGCTGAATTTTGGATATGTGTTTGTTAGTAACTTCTTTCTCTGTGTGTGATTCAAGGTGATAAAAGAAAATAACCAGTGCTCTGTTCAGGGTAGCTCATATTCTCATCTGTTTGCACAGTTGCAACTGTAATTATACTGCTAACAGCTGTAATTGTATCACTCACAGGATGCCTGTAATTCACAATGCAAGGATTTTATAATATTAACTGTGTTACTTTCTTCCATGTAGTATAGTTTGGGGTTGGTTTTTGCATTCTCTCAACTCTGTCAGTTGATTCTTTTTGCAAAAAGTCAATGATTTTGAGGAGACATTGCACATAAAGCTGCTTCTGTGTCTCTGGCCCTTCCACTGATAAATCATGACATGTCCACCTTTATTACATTATATGGAAAGCTGAGGGATTGTTTTTATACATGGTTGCAGAGGCTCTGTAAGCCTAATGGCTGTTCTGCAGAATCATTAGCACATACGCTGCAGTCTGTATGAGGTGAGGGCATAGAGCAGCTTAGTGAATTATTTATGAACTTCTTGCCAGAAATTGCCAGGGGTTTTTTTTCCTGTCTTAGTGATGTTGGGTCAATACAGTTGTCTTAAACCAGCTGTTTTGCAGCTACCAAACAAAAATCATTAATGGATTTTTTTTTCCATTAGGTTGTTTTGTTTTGTTTTATAAATCAGATAGTTATTAACTGTGAATGCAGTTATATGTGCATATGCACAGCATCTGCNATTCATTTTTATACACATGTAAAATAATCTCTGGTATTCTGAGAAAGAATTATTTCATTCTAAGTTCCAATGAGATTCTTTTTTAAAAAAGATAACATTCTTTTTTGCACTTACTTTCTGCTTTCTCCAGTTTGAGAGCACTGTAGTCATCCATGAAGTAGAAGCAAACCATTTTACTAACTTCCAAGGAGAGACCAGAAAGTTTCAGTTCCATGCAGTCTTAAAAGTACTTACTCCTCAAAGATATTTGAGGTGTTCTTACAAAACTGAGTATATAATCTTCGTGTTAATCTTTATAAGTGAGTATACAATCGTCATTCTTCTTTCATTTCAAAATGGAATGACCTGCACAAAGTCATAGAGTCATAGGGAAGTAATAATTGAACTTCTAGTAAGAACATGCAGCTGTCTACCCAGGTAATTGTTCAAACACTGCACCCCTTCCCATCCGCCCTTTTTATTTTAGATGACACTTTAACCCAGATAAAGCTGTTTACTACACTTGTAACAGGCCTTGATTCAACAAATCTTTTCTTCTTGCCATTACTCAGATACAGTTCATGGACATGGAATTGAACGTTTTCCTGAATGCAGTCATTACATCTGTTGCTTGAACGTGCTACTTCTGGTTTTCTCTGTGTAGACACTGGTAGTTTCAACTATGCTTCGCTTGGAGGTTTAATTTTTAGCTCTAAAAGTAACTGGAAGACCACAGGCACAGCTAATACTGTTTCAGATCCTTTCAAAACAAAATCACAAAATCTTGCTATGCTGTTACTTAAGCAGTAGATGAAGCAATTACAAGCAGTGTAGTAGATAACATACACCTAATTGCGTCCTTGGTGGAATTCATTGTATCCTCTTTTTCTTATCCTCCTTAAAGCCTAAATATATATTTACACAAATGGAAAAGCTCATCTGTGTGAGAATAAAGTGTTCCCCAAAGCAGTTTTTATTTCATCTGAGTAGTTTTTAAATCCATATAATTTTTTTAATATTTTTTTTTCCTTTAAGGGCGAGGAACAATAAGGTTTGCATATACTGCTCTTTTTGATGTTTGGATATATGTGTGCGTGCACGTGGATGTGTACACGTGTATGTATAAAAACAGTTAACATTGCTAATTAACAGCAATGTAATTAAAAGCCCATCGCTCATAGGTCATTTTGTTGGATTTTGCTAGATGCTTTTCAGCCCATGTTTTTGATGGCTAAGTACTTTTGTCAGGTTTTCTAAGGAGTTGAAGTTAATTTATTTACCAGCTGAATTGTAGCATTTTTAAATTGAAGTAATTAGGAATGCAACTCCCTAAAGATAGTATGTAATTCCGAAGAAAAAGCATTAATAATTATCATTATTCGTGAATCTGCTGTGAAGCTGTTGTGCTCACTTTTCTTCTTTTACACTGGCTTTTGTCTTTGGGTTGGGTTGTATTTTAGACTTGGTAGTGAAAAAAACATCATTTTGTGTCAGAATTAAAAGTCTTGTCATATAGTTAACTTTTCTTTGTATGCTTGTCTTCAATGCCAGAGCAGAGTGGTATTAGGCAGCCTTTAGCTGTTTGCATCTTACCTGATTCACACACCTCTGATAAAAGTTTTGGAAAGACCCTTTTTTCTTCAGTTAGTTTTTCCTTCTTCAGTTTTTCTTTCTTCAGTTACTACCTTTAAAAATAAATCTTTGATTTTGGCATGTAGGTCTAAGTATGTAGTCAGCAGGATAGGAGAGTGAATGAACTGGAAATAGAAGTCTGTTAAATAGAAAGTCTAAATTCTCTAACGTAACATGGTGGAAATGCATATATAACCCCATATATATTTTTGTGTCATACTAGGTGTTTAATTGATGCCAGTGCAGAGTCATGCTTCTCTTACTATATGATCAATTACTTGCAGACCACCACCAGTTTAAAAGTTGTACTTTTAAAAGTCTTTTTCCTCACTTCTAAGGGAGATAGGAGGAAGGAAAAAATTGCTATCAGGTTTGTTAGTTCAACAGAAGATTTTTCTGTTTCTGACCTTTTTCCTGTGCTAGCTGCCAAAGACAAGTTTTAGTAAGTCTAACATCATTTACTTCCTAGTATCAGGTCCTACTTTGTGTTCAGATCCCATGGCATTTTTGTGGATTGGTGAGTAAGGCCAAGTAGACCACCAGACCTTGGTCACATGGCCCAAAGCAAAAAATTTCTGCCTGATCAAAAGATTGTTTAACCTGCTGCATGCTGGAAGCACGGCTCCAGCATTACTGTTTGACGGGAATGGGAGGAGGGAGGGGAACCCTCGAAGAAATGTGGCTTTAGGGAAGCCTGAGCCTGTGTTTTTCCAGCAGCTGTGACTGGTGATGAACTTATCACCCTCTATGGCTCATTGATGTGAAGGCTCCTGACCTGCTCTGCCCACTGAAATGGTGCCCTAACTCCTGCCTGTGGCATTCGGCTCCATTTAACTGAAGCTAACAAAGACCCATGGTCTAAGCTATCATGGCTTGCATTCACCGAAAGTGGTCAGAGCCCAAGAGCAGAAGCACCCAAGCCCACTATCCTGTCTCTAGCAGTGGTGCATACAGGATACTTACAGTCTTCACCTCTGCCTTATACTCCTGGCACATCCACTGAGCTTTTGGCAGTCAGCATTTTATAGACTTCCAGGACTGGAAATTGTTTTTTCACCATTGTGTTTAGTAACCCCTGAATGAACCTTTCTTCTTTGCATTTGTTCATTTGTATTTTGAACATCCTCATGATTTGTGCCAATGAATTCCACAGTTCAATTTTGCATTGTGCCAAATTATATAGATATATGTTAACACACTTTTTTTTATTAGTTTTTAATCTGCTGTGTCATAGCCATGTTGGTGTCCTGCACTTTCTTAGGAGAAATCATGAATAACAGTTTCCTGTAGACTTTATCCTTGTCATTCAGTGATGTAGACCTCTGTAGTGTTCCCCCTTGGTTGTCTCTTCCAGTCTGAAGACTGCTGATTTGTCTAGTCCTTCTTGTACAGAAACCATTCCATACCAGTGTTCATCTGTCTCTCCCTGCTTTGTATCTTTTCTAGTTCTTCTGCCTTCATCTGAGGTGGGGTGACCAGAATGGATAGCCAGATTTAAAATGAGGATGCATCATTTATGCAGTGGTGTAACAATGTTTTCTTGTTTTCTCTGTTCCTTCATAATTACTCCTAGCTTTGTCTTTGCCTTTTTGACTGCTACTGAGCCACCTGCCCACAGAGAGTTATCCACAGTGACTGCAAGGTCTCTGTCCTGGGTGGAACAGAGCTAATTTAGAGCCTATTGTTGTGTATGTATAGTTAGGGCTGTGTATCCCTGTGAGCACCGCTTTACGTTATATCAACATTGAGAAACATTTCCCTTTTATTGTGCACTCAGAATTTGTAATATCCTTCTGCAGTTCTTTGCAGCTGGTTTTACTTTGACTATGCTCTTTTTTTCTTTTCTTTTTTTGTCAATAAACTTTGACACGTCACTATTCACTCCCTTATCCGGATCACTTTGCAAACAGCATAGCACAGATCCTTGTGGGACCCTGCTGGTAACTTTCCTCCCTTGTGAAAAATGGCTGTGTATTTACACTTTGTCTCCTATCTTTTTAATCAGTTATGGAAAGTCGTGTAGGACTTTCCCTCTTAATCCTTGCCATCCTAGCTTCTGCCAGAGCTTTGATCGAGGACCTTCTCAAAGGCTTTTTGGAAATCCAGATTCACTCCAAGCTGAATCACTGTTTCCTGTGTGCTTCCTAACTCTTCCAGTGACCTCCAAGAGGTTTGGGAGTCAGGACTTCCCTCAATAAAAGACAAGTTGATTCTTCACAGATGTATCTCGTATATGGATATGTTCTAATCCATATTTATAGCTTCAGTGAATGTGAGAGCTGTAGCAGTAAAGCTGTGCAATTCCCCAGGCCCTTGCCGTGGGGGAGTTTCCACATGGTGCTTTTGGCGGTGTGTCTAAGGGGCAGCAACTGTGGCCGTAGACAGTGGTGAGCAGCTGGGAGCCAGCTGCCTCTTCAGCTGCTACACCTGTGGGCAATGAACCAAGTACTGGGAAAGCCCTTTCCCCCCAGCTGTTTAATCTATGTGAAGCACTTTTCCACTCTTGGTTTTTTCCTTCTCCTCTTTTAATCTTAAAACCAAAAAGGCAGGGAGAGTTGAAGAGGTGAGCCTATGTGTAGCCCGATACATCTTCTCATTTTCTTTGCTTCCCGTTGATGCAGGTGTAGGGGCTATTTTGAGATGATGTGTAAAGGAGAGTAAATTGTATTCTTATTTTAGTTTGGAAACCTAACCATAGCTGCTTCAAGGATAGAAAGTTAAACCTCTTTTCAAGTACCATGTGAGTTTTATTTCCTTCGTCTCCATTTCCTCCTGCATTTCATTGACAGAACATCAAGGTTTGTTTTCAAACTACAGTTCCTTAAGTATGTTACAGTTCTTGCATTTAGAAATGGTCTCTCGTGTATAAATGTCATAATATACTTGTAACAGTACTGTATTGTGGCATCAAAACTCAGATGCTTAATAAAGAAATTTGAGATCTTTAAGTGCTCTATTCCTTAAAAAAAAGACAGTTACTAAGGTAGAACTTATGGGGCAGTCAGACTGTTAAAGAAAATAACCATAAATACTTTTACTGCATGAAGATGGTTCTTGTTCTCTCCTTTGCATGGTTTATTGTGAAAAGAAAGATCAGAATCTTAGAATGGGATTGTCTGTACAGTCCAGAGTAGTTCTCGGAAAGGTCTGTTCTTGCTGACTTATAATACAAAAATAAATCAGCATTTAATGAAAAAAGAAATTGCACATTCAAAGGCAATAAAAGGGCAGTAATACTTGCATCGAGTGCTACTTCAGACTGTGGAGCTCATCAGCACATGGAAGTCTTCAAGAATTTATCGAGAGTCCAGAGAGGCAGTGGAGCATGAGAGCAGTCAGTGGTGTTGAGAATTTTAGGAGAGGTTCTTTCTCTGCATCAGAGCTTAAGGTCAGCCTAAAATACTAAGAATGAGAATGAAGGCTTGGAGAGAGGAGTTGGAGTGATAAAATGCTAAAATAAATATAGACAAGGGATACGAACCAGTTTGTTCTTATCACATTAGATAGGGTGAGGAAATAACTTCTTATAAACACCATGCTTCTGCAGTGTTTGTACCTCCAAGAAATATAAATGTCAGTCAGTTGGTACTAGAAGGAAAATAATCAGCTACATGAATACCCATATGTTCTCTATAAGCCAGAGCCAGCTTTTCAGGACAAAACATTCATATCTATAGATAGATAGATACAACAGCTGAGCAGTGCATCTTTATATATATATATATATATATGTATGTATGTGTGTGTGTGGGTGTAAGTCTGGCTTATTCTCCTAAGGCTATTTTCCAGGAGGAAATCCTGGCTGCCTTTCCAGTTAGACAAGTGCAGCATCTCCCCTTTGCACCCATAAGGGGAGAACACGACTGCAAACTGTCTACAATTAAAATTGCTGCAAGCTTTGCTTTCTTGCTTTACTGTAGGTTTCTAATCAAGAGGGACAGTTATCATCTCTGAGGCAGAAGTCAAGACTTGAATCATTAATTCTGAGCAGTCTGAAATACGAAAGCAAATACAAACTGTAAACTTCATGAACATTTTAATAACTCTTATTTGTGCATGTTTGTGCAAAAAGGTATAGACTCACAGGAAGCAAGAAAATACAGTATCTGGGGTTCCCCACCTCACACCACGGGTATGTGTTTTTTCCTCACAGCGGCCTGAGCTTAGAGATGAGGAAGATTTTGGCCTAAACAACGAATTTTCTTGACATTGCTAAAGAGGCTGTCAGAGCAGATCTGTCTGCATCCTGTGAGCCAGTTCAGGAGACCGCTGTTGGTCCCTCGCAGCTTGGTTCTTGTGGTGTTTCCTGCCAAAAGCCTTTGATGCTTGTACCAACATAGCTGCAGTGGATTAAGGAACGTTTAACAGAGGAGAAATTTTACCAGCTCATTCTGTGTCACCTCAGTGGGACTGAAACATCAGATGTATCTCACTTTCCTCCCAGTCCCCTTTCGTGTTTTATCACGCTTCCTCCACGTGAATGATACCATTGTCTTCTGCTCTTGTAACGGTGGAGGTAAGCAGAGCATAACTGGGTCAATGACTTTAACAAATTTTCATTGCGGTGCAATGCAGGTTCCGGGTTGACCAATGTTAAAACAGAAGAGATATCTGAAGTGAAGATGGATGCGGAGTTCCGGCATGACTCAGGATATGAAGTTCATCATCAAAAGCTGGTGAGTGTACAAACAGTGCTTTCCATACGTGCATTTTGAGTGGCTGATTCAGTCTTGAAATAACAGGTCAGTTATGGCCGTGTTTCCCCTGAGTGATATGGATGCTGAAGTGCCAACAAAAAGTTTTCATGTGAACAGATGATGATTTTTCTGGTTCTGTCTCAAGTGAGAGTAAACCTGAAATAACTTCAGCAGAGAGGATGGAAAGAAATTAAGTCTCACGTGAGAGGAATTTCTGACAGTTCCTGCCCTTGCACTGCCACGTGACTGGACGTGGTCATCTGGGCAATACTTGCCCCACAGTCCATCTGTCGTGGTCACATAACTAAAGAGAAAGGATACAGAGGAAGGAAAATGCTAAGTAAGTTTAAAAAAGAAAAAAACCTGTTTGATGGAGACCTGCAGCATGGTGCAGCAAGAAATAGAGTGGCACTGTTTCAGGAATAGATTCCTTTTCTGTCAAAACAGATGGTGGTGGTACATGAAGGAGGCTGAACTCCATGGAGCATAACCTTTTGCAAGATTGCCTGCTTGGGGTAAAGAGGAGATTCTCCACTGGCCTGAATTTTAATTTGTACCTGGCTGTATCCGTGTGTGTTGTTCCTTAAGGTAGATTAAGTTATTAACAGGTGAAGGGCAGGTAGGAGCAAAATATTGTTCCCCATTTGACCTGTGCTTCTTATGAACACAAAAATACCAACCAAAAGCAATGTAAGAAAGAACAACCATCTTCTAAAGGCTTTTTTCAGTCCCTTAGTCAGTAACGAAGAACCAATACAGCAGTGTTGACTATAAACCTTTTCTGCTTCCTCTTTTGTAAAGGTATATTACATGATGAGATTTCAGTTCCATCACTTTCAATATCCTGATATTAAACTTGAAAGCTTTTTGTCTTAATGTATTCTTAAAGCTAAGTAGTGCTGAAAATTAAAATTAACATGGGACTCAAATTTGCATTTGAACTAGGCAATAACTGTGTGAAAAGATATTCTGCCATCTCTTTGATGCTAAGAACTGAGAATTCCCAGTTTGACAAGCTAATCCAAAATGCATTAGCACTAATTTGGGAAATTCTGATGTGCTTAGATCAGAGGGCTTAAACATCCTGATGGAGTAAAGCTGTGCAGTTTACTGAAGGGAAGGAACTTGCAGGAATGTGTTATAGACACAGTAGTTATTGATCCTGTGTCACATGCACTTCCCAGCAGCAACCTTTAATGTTTAAGTGGTTTGATACCATCCTGAGCAGTTTGGTGCTGGAAACTACCCTTACCGTGGTGGCTGGTAGGAAACGCATTGCAATCCCTGCACTTGGGTAATCTGTGTGATGCTTAAAATGGGACCTTTCCAGCTTTTTAAAGCATTTTATGCCGTACTACTTACTGATAGGTACAACCATTATTTAAAAATTAGTAAGCTGTCCTCTAGGTTATCTTTTCAATTGAGACTGAGCAAGGAGTCTGGCGTTGCTGAGAAAGTACTGGACTGATCCCTTACAGGGTATTGCTTCCTTACCGCATGTCATATCCTAGCTGATGCCCTTCTCTATTAGCTTTAATTCAAAAGCAGTAAGCAGAAAATATTTTCACCTGTGTTTTCCTTCTCCTATGCCCTGGTAGGGTTAACTGAAATAGTCTCCTTAGGATACTGCTTTGAATTCAGCTGCGCATTGTATCTTACACGCAAGCTTCTGAATTGAGCAGAAATTGCAGTTATTTTCTTCTTTATAAGTGTTCACATTTTAACTGTACATTAAGTTGGCTTTCATGGCTCAGAGTGCTTAAGGCCTTCCTCTGTTGCACATGTATATTAGCTGGGGCATTTCACAGTGCTCCAAAATAGTATGGTAACAGAATTTCAGTCCTGGGCAGGTAAAATTGACAGAAGAAATTATTACTTCACATCCGCTTATGCCAACAGTGTCCATTGTGTGTACTTTCTGGTGAATTCTTAACTTTGTTTAAACACATTCCTTGCTTATGGCTAGGAACAATATAAATATTTATACTGCATGCTTTAATACCTCTCTGAGGAAGATTGTGTTTCTTAAAGAGTGCAAATGTTATACAGCTCATTATAATTCTCAGCTGGTTTCCTTGTTCCCTCTGCATTTTTTGTTAAATACTTGTCAAAGTATTTAGTCTTTCAGAGTGAGGTAGTCTTACAATTCTGTGAGTGTAGTTTATTCTCTAATCCTTTTTACCTATTCGGGTTGAAAAAAATAATAATAAAAGCCTGCTATTGACAAGCAGACAAAAAGTTTGTAAAATATGCATAGATGTAAAATAATCCAGCGTATTCCTTGAATACAAAACAGGACAATTAAAGCAATTACCCATTCTTCATACCTGCTCCTGTTGCTAAAGGCCAATCTTATTGGATGCATGGTAAAGCATTTTGCTGTCCACTGTTTTGCCTTATCAGTACATATAATTCAAGTGGATCCCATCTGTTTTTCACACAACTGTACCTCCTCTAGGTCTCACATGAGTCTTGTCATCATCCAGGTATAGCTCATTCTCCCTTTACCCTGCAAAATCTTGAAGCATCCCTTGGCAGTCACTTAAATCAGCATCCTTGTTTTTGTTGGAGTGTTCTCTCTTTGGTGTGAGAATTTCCTCCCATCTGGTTGCGTGCAAGTTTCACAGTTGTCCTACAGGTCTTTTCTACTCTTTTGTCGAAGAAATGCATCATAGTCCAAACAAGCCACACAGGTGTAGAGCATGAACACTTTCAGGATTAACATTCTAAAAGTAAAGAAATGTGTATTCTCCCTAGTTAGTCATCTACAAGCTTATCAGTCATTTTGCAGTTTGCTTGACTCGCTTACCCAAGGAAAAAAAGCAGCTACGGTCTAAGACCTGTGTGAAGCAGAAACATGAAGATGAGTTTTCCCCTTAGCCACAGCACTGCCACAGGCAATACAGGTTTCCCAATTTGCTCTTCTCCAACTATGAGAGCTTTGTGGTACACCAATCCAGTTTTGAATAATTAGGAGGGCATGCAATACTGTTTAATTACTGATGCTTTGATAGGCTTTATATTGCTCTGGCAGCTGGACAGGTTAGCCACATATTCAGTGAGCTTTTTATTAGCCACCTTCCTTTATTTTTCTTTTGTAGGTGTTCTTTGCTGAAGATGTGGGTTCAAATAAAGGTGCCATCATTGGACTAATGGTGGGAGGTGTTGTCATAGCAACAGTGATTGTCATTACTTTGGTGATGCTGAAGAAGAAGCAGTACACATCTATTCATCATGGGGTTGTGGAGGTAAGAGAAGACTACCAAGCACAACTGGTGTCACATGTACAAGACAGTCAACGCGCTGCAATAAAAATATATTTACAAAAGAAGAAACCATGGTTTTGGCTAACCTGAGGTTCAGAGTCAGAATGGTTGCATCTAGCAGAGTGGAATCAAATTGCGCTATTTTGTAAATGCAGACACAGTATAAACCGTGTTAAGTTTGGGTGTAAAACCACAAAAATCTCCTCTGGAACTATCTCAGACCAGTCACCTCATAATGTGAAAGTTCATTTTATAGGAAATTCAACAGTAGCCAACGAGCAGATACTGCACAAGAGGAAAAAACTGGTTGTACTGTTGGGAATTCACACACGCAGATTTCTGTATTTAGCTTGCAAATAAACATTTGAGGCAGGTCTTCTGTGGATTGGGCTGTACACTACAAGGATTTTCCCTGTACAGATACTTTATTACTTTTTGTTCTCTAAACAAGATTTTCTTTTGCTGCGAACAGCTTTTGATTTGTGGCTAAACTGAAACTCATAGATGTGAGAAACAAATAATATATAAGACTCTTATATGGGATTTTCAAGATGAAAACCCTTGTCTCTTCCCAATCTACCAAGTAAATTTGTGGACAATGTACAGTAACTTAAAATACCACATCTGTTGCTTGGATTTAGGACAAGATCTCTGTAAGTAGAAAAACTTAATTATGAGAAAGGGGTTCATGTAACTTTTTTTTCCCCCTTGTGTATTGATATCTAGTTTGCTGTGTGAGCGTCTGGTTTGCGGATAGTACTTGCATTAGCAAGCACTTGAGACACGTGATTTTGCCTTCCAAAACTGGCATTTTACATTTCTGATTGAAACTAAGTCTTGTTCAAGTCCACAATTTACGTTGGTTTCACCTTGAGTCAAATGAACCTTGCTTTGGTCTTGCTGGAGACATACGTGCTTCCTGATGCACGTAGTCCACTGTCTGGGGCAATGAAGGGTCTTAAAAATATTTGACTAAGCCTTTGTCATAAGTCTGTGCTTGTGTGTTCCTATGTCCATGCTGTGGTTGCCCATGTGGTTTGAAACCTTCCAGAGAGACATGGTCAGAAGAGCACCAACTGCTTGGGGTAAGATTTGAGCAGACAGCAAGCCGTGCAGAATTTTGGACCAAGAGGCAGAAAATAGCAAGCAAGAATCTCAGCTTTAACTTTCCATATGAAGGCTTCCAGCCAATTTTGTAGAAAATTGAAACAGGTTTTAGTTTTAAACCACTGAGTTGATAGCTGCTGCCAACAGTTGTGCAATCTGAGACCCTCCTTTAGCTGAATTCAGCGACAACAGAATAGGTCAGGACGCTTACTGAAGCCCCAAATCAAGCATTGAACATGGACATACCATTATTGCAGGGCAACCTTAACATTTCAGATGGGTTTTACCTGATGGAATGATGTGGCAAGGGGCATTCCGGATTCCTATGAGCTTTCTTCAGTGACAGTGATCTTGGAAATGTTGGACTAAAAGTAACGTGCACAAGCTGAACAAGTAATTCTTGTCAAAATGATGGCATCACTTAGGGAATAAAAAAATTTTACAGATAAAACCATAAAGCTATAGCACGCAAATCTACCAAGAACACTAGTCGATTTATAGTACCACACTGTAGGTGGTGTCGCCTTGTAGATTTGCTGCATTGTGTCTGGCATTGGCAGGCAGGATTCCTTGTTCTGCCAGACTTGCTCTGTGGTCTTGGCAGGCTGCATAGCCTCACTGTCTGAGCTTCTCGCCTGCAAGAAAGGTATAACATCTATTTTTGTCCTAGGTTGGTGAAAATTTTGTAGCGTTTACTTGGGGGAAAAAGAACCCACCCAAAGATCCATATCCCATTGATGTTTAATATTGAAATGTTTTCAAAATTAAGCTGTTCCATTTTAAAGAGGATTAATTTATTGAGCAGCAGTGCACCTTTAATGTACTGTGCACAAAAAGCATGAAAGAGCAAAATCACTTGATGTATAAATAACTGTACATCAGCTCTAGGTTGGCTGAGTAAATTTTAACAAATCTTGCAACCTGTTTGTTGCATGACAGAAGTTACTGTGAGAATTTAACTCTGTGATAATGGATGCAAGATTACAAAACAGGTTCTGTTCCACCTGTGTTATCTTCCAAGAAGTCAACTCTGACTGTAGTATTTCTCATTTCACTATTTTTTTAACAAAAAACATTAATAAAAATCCTGTTAACCTTTTTTTGAAGCTCTGAGGAGGAATATACTTGTCCTATTTAGAAAAAGTGTCATAATAATTTTCTTCCAGTCTGAGGATATAAGTTTCAAAGTGGTTCAGCCTCTCCAGGAGCAGGACTGCCACAGTTAAGTGAATAAATGACTGACTGATTGAAAATTATTTACTCTGTGTGCACTTAGGAGCTCCAGCAAACATTTTGAAGGTGTTTCTTGCTGGTGCGCCCACCCCAGCTGTCTGCAGGAGGTTACTTCCTCCGTGAAAGCAGACGGCAAAAGAGACGTTCTCACCTCTCCTGTGCTCCAGACGACAGCCGGCTCTCTGAACTCCTCCTCTTTCAGGATCTCCTCTTTGAAGCTCATTTGCTTTCTATTACAGAGGCAGCACCTCCAGCAGGAGCATGTGGGGAGAGGTGACAACGGGAGGGCTCACAGCAGTAGCAAAGAAGCCATTAAAATTGCTGTAGTACTCTCCAAAGTCCATCTCTCAAAGTCCAATCTGCAGGTGTATATTAGGCAGCATCCACTTCCCATCGTTTAAGCAAGAGTTGTGTTCAGTGCATCTCTGAGGACTGCCAGCACCTCCTCATGGGATCTGCCAAAATCTGGGATTTTGATCTGCCCAATGTGTTTAGAGGCAGCACGTGAACTTTTCTGCAGCATTACCATCTTCCTGACTCCACGTTAGGATTTTCGGTATGAAAGATCCATAGGCTGGAGCAGAAGGGGATAGATGGACAAACAGTCTCAGAAGAGGTTGTTATCTACCTGGTCGAGCTGTTTTCTCAAGAGACATCGCGTCATAGAAAAGTGTCTATGCTGCTTCTCAGCAGCGCCAGAGTACCCACACTTCTTGCATGCTGTGTTCAACTTCTGCCACCTCCATAACGGGTGCAAAAAGCTTCTTAAAATGGTAAAGGGCTTCAGGGATTTAGTGACAAGGAGATAATCAGGTTCAAGGCATGTCAATTGGCAGAGCGATACCTAGGACAGAGGTTGTCAGAAACAAGAGGAGCAGTTTGGCAGAGTCGAAGTGGGTGAAAGCGAGTAGAAGAGAAGACATTCGGGGTGAGCGATAGTGCACATAGGTTGGCGGTGAGATGGATTACCGTGCAGCACACAGCTACAGTAAAAAGAAGTGCTAGCGTACCAGCACGAGTCATTTTAAAGGCTGAAGAGGAAATTAAAAACAAAAAAATTGACTGACTGCAAGTAGGAGCCTCAATAAATCCCTTTCATCTATAAACGCCATATATCAGAGGTTATTGGACTCTCACTGTAAACTGGTTTTATCAAAGTGGGGCTTTTTAATATGGAATATTTTGCAAGGGTGTTAAAAATTCAGTCTGATTTTACTGTACTTCATCATATTTTTTCATAATCTTTCTCCTCCCTGATTTTCTTCCAAGTTTCTCTAGTTTCTTGTCAATTCTGTAGTCTCTTCTGCCTTGCACTTTCTTGGATTCTTTTTTTATTTATGTTGTTGTCTTACCCTGTTTCTTTCCTGCAAGCAGGTTATGCTGTGTGCTTAACACATCTCCTAGTCCTGAATAAGAAGTGCTAAGTGGGAGGCTTAAGCTGAAGTAGGTGACAGAGTTCAACATAGTGTTGTTTGAGCTTAAATATGAAGAAATACCGCACAGGTTCTGGCATCCCCCTCCTTTGCATCCCAGCCTAGTGGGGGGAGCCTCCTAGAAAGGAAGATGCTGTCAGGCACGTATTGGTACACAGAGACCTCTGATCCCTCAACCCCAGAGCTTCATATTGCGCTTTGGTTTCATGCTGGAAGAGAATCTTTTAGAGCTGTTGGTGGTTTGGTTGTGAATTGTGAGGCTCTCACTTCTTGATCTGGAGAAGCACCTGATACTCCTGTAGCGTGGTGTTAGTCATGCGCCAGAACCAGGGCTGACCTCATGCTACAGCGGCCCATTCAAGAACGCAAGGAAGGGTGGCTTTTCCTCTGCACTTGCTTTGTGTTCTTATTTTCTGTAAGTGCTAAAAGGGCTACAGGGACATTTGCCATTTTCCCTGCTTTGTTCTTCTCTTCCCTTCGCAGCCGTGTTAGTGACAATTTAGCGGCAGCAGGTGACATGTGGCAGCATTGTCACAGCAGAAATAGTTAACGCTGTTAAATTTGCGTGGTCCTCAGGGCAGGGAATTAGGCCTTTTACATGTTTGTACAAAACCTACGTGGGATGGATTTGTGAGGCCCTACTGCTGTTACACTGATGACATACATTGAAAACAAGGCCTCTGCTGAACAGCAATACATCGAGGAATGGCCGGAAGTTGATTCACTGCATATGGATATCGATGGTGTATCCGTTTGGATGGAGAAGTTGGCAACCCCCGGAGAAAGGACGGGTAGAGCAGCAGGAAGCATCCCAGCCCCACCGCTGCCCTCTGGGCTGGGCGTAGGCGAGATTTGAGCAGCAGGCACCGACAAGTCTTTCAAATGCGAGTGCGCAGTTGTGTGCTGGCTGCTGAGCAGGCTCTTGTGCTGAAATGTCTTGGAGATTTGGGTGTAGAGGTTGAAGAGGAGACAGGCTGTGAAATTCCCAGGGGTTCTCCTGTCCCTGATGGATCGAAATGATTGTTGACAGCCAAGCGAAGCACTCACGGCTCACATGGGCTGGCCAGGGGAAGCTTCCATCCTTCAGGAGAAAAAAGTAGTTTCTTTTGTCACTTTTGGAGAGGGAGGGGGACAGGGAAAGAAAAACACTTTTCCCCCCCCCCAATTTCTAAAACAAGGGAAATCTGGAAAGAGCAGCTTAAAGCAAGAGCAACCTCTCTCTAAACAGGATCTCACTGCCTGAGAGCATGTCACAGGAGGTGAAGAAATAGATGTATTTTGGGTTTGTTGCATAAGAGAATTACTCCATGCAAATCCAATTTTTAAAAAAAAAAGAAAAAGAGAGAAAGCCAGCCTTTGAATGGCAGTCCTTTAACAGCAAAAAAGGCCAAGTTTTATTGCAGAATCAGAAACGCAGGGAGCACTGTGTCAGCTCAGCCCGGTAGTCCTTTCTGCCTGGCATCGTGTTCCCTGCCGGCAGAAGTCAAGGGCTTGCTGGAATGCTCGGGACTCCCAGCTATGGAGAGTTTCACAATAGCTGGCGAGCAAAAGCAGTACGTGACCCTTGAAGTTGGGTATTTCACAAAAATGTGCAATTACTGCATAAGAAAAAGAGATTTGATGGAAGATACAGTGTTGATTGAAAATGCAGTTTGGGAGTTGGAACATGGATGAGGAGATTTAGAAGCTGCACAGATATGAAAACAAATCAGATTTGGCATTAGGAGTTTATCTGAGCAGTCCTATACACATGCCACACAGAACCATTTCTTCTTTCAAGGAACACATAAAAGAACGTCAAGACAGACGATTGCTCTGAGAGGAGCCATTTTCGGGTGGTACTGTGGGAGAGGTGGTCCTGTGGTATAACCTACCGCAGCAGAAGAATGGCTGCAGAAATAGGCTGAGCAGCCTGCATTTGTCCCAAGCGTGGAGGAGGATACCTTCGGTCTTCCTCCAGGTTATCAGGTAGCAACTTACCAAAGGTTATTGTCTTCACTAAGCTATTTCCAGTATGGTAGAGTAGATTTAAAATGGGTATCAGACATAAATACTACTCCTTTGCTTTTTTATTAAAAGGTTAGAGTAAGTTAGCCTGCTATATAAAGCTTCTTGAGAGAATACACTTTCCATTTTCCAAAAGGCTATTTTTATGCTAAAAGTTTTTCCTAAAGGTCACTACTTACAGGAATCCACAGGAAAATGTTCATACCTAATCCTTTAGTGTAGAGTCTTAGGCACCTTCCCGATTTTAAATTTTTGACAATGTAAAATTCACTTTTTACCTTCTCTTTTAAGATCTGTCAAACAACACTAGAGATGTCAGCAAATGAAACAGCTGACAAGCAGCCTTTCTTAGCTCTGTTTTCATAGGTGGTTAGCAAGATAGCCAGGATATGGTAGGTTTTGAATACACAGCAGCTATTGAGCTCACACAGCAGAGGTAAAATACCTAATTAACATTTAGAGACTGTTCTCGCCCACACTAATTTGATGGAGTTTTATATTACTGTAATGTTCAGTGAAGGAAGAAAATAATTTGTGGAGCAGCAGGTATTCAGTGGAGAAGCCTTGACTGAGCTGTTTTTGTGCCTGTCTTCCAAGTAATCAGGAAAGATCAATTTTTGTTAAGTAGAAATACTTAAACCAGTGCAGACACGTCAAGCTTTTTGTCACTAAACTGAACCAAACTCGACCTTGGAGCCAGAGAAGTTCTGTTTCCGTGAGTGCAATAGGATTTTTTGCTCGCCTTGTGCCTGGCTGCTCTGGCATTTCCTTGCTACACTCATTTTATTTTTTCCAGTTAATTTTTCTTGGTCTTGAGACCACAGCATCTGCAACAGATCTGAGAGCACAATATAGGCAGAAGGCAGCCTCGAGCTACTTCCTTCAGCTTTTTAGTGAGCTTTTTCTTTTATTTTGAGATTCAGTTGATCCCACGTACAGCTACCGATATATATCCTAGGGGGGAAAAACCTAATAATGGGGGGCTAGTGGGGAGATGCAAGATATATCCCCTTTTTTTGTTTGTGGAGTTGCATGCTTCCTGATCCAGACAACAAAAACCAAAACTGGTACTGCTGAGTTTGGTCAGCTGGTTTTGAAGTCCCGCAGCAAAACAATAAATTGCAGCATTGTTCCTGTTGCCTTATCTTCTCCTCCATATTACTCTGTCCAAAAAGTGAACTATCACTCTCCAAGCTGGAAAGGCCATCTCTTGCAAGTTGCCCTTTAAAGCTGTTTGCTGGCATCTCGTTTATTGCTGGGTGCAGTGCCGTCTATTGAGGTTGTTCGTGAGGCCACTCGCAGTGCTGCGTAACTTGGAGAGAAGAGTTTTCAGAGACAGTTGTCTCTTCAGACCACGCGAGAGCCTCCAGGTCCTACGTTTAATACTCTGTTTAGCAGAGAAGTATCCCTGTCACTTTCCAGCCACCTTTCTTTTAGACTTTTTTACTAGATTTGGACTGAGCTTGGGACCTAACTTACTTTCCACCTTGCATGTGGGGGGGGTGGGGGGTGGGGACACGGACAGGACCACACAAAAAAAAAAACCTAGGGGGGATGGGGAGGATAATCCTGTCATCAACTTTAAAACCCTGTCTTTGTGTTGCAGAGAGTGCTTTCTGCCTGAATGCACAATGAGAGGGTACAGAGTATGTTGGATGGCCATAAAGTGGGGAAATGTGGGATGTGCTGTGAATTAAGCGAGAATCTGACCCTGGTTGTTTGTTCTTGCGACAGGTGGATGCTGCAGTGACACCAGAGGAGCGCCACCTTTCCAAGATGCAGCAAAATGGCTATGAAAATCCCACCTACAAGTTCTTTGAACAGATGCAGAACTAGGACACCACAGCAGCCTCATGAGTTGGACAGCAGAATGATTGCTTCACTGCCCGTTGGTGTTCAGTTATAGAATAACGTGGAAAGAAAGAAAAACACTCTGTTTTATTATTTACTCATTCTCGCCTTTTGACAGCTGTGCTGTAACACAAGTAGATGCCTGAACTTGAATTAATAAAATCAGTAATGTATTTTCTCTCTCTTTCTCTTTACATTTCAGTCTTTACACTACATTATTAATGAATGTTTTTTGTGTACTGTAAAGAGGTTAGCTGTATTTAACTAGTGCATGGATAGATTCTCTTTCCCAATTATTTATCACGTAGCTCCTTAGCCAGTTGTATATTATTCTTGTGATTTGTGACAAAAGTTAAGTCCTAATTGAAATATGCTTTAAGAATTGATGGGGGATGCTTTCTGTGTCTGTGGGGTTTAGCTGCTTCTCTTTGCTGAGCATTTTTTTCCGATCACTATGCATTTTAAAGTAAAACAACATTTTTTAAAAAGTATTCCAGATGAGTTATTGAAATTCTTTTCCTCTGCAGCTGCATTTTATTGTACAGATTGTTGCTCCTGCTGTATTAGTGACGTAGAAATCATGGGAATACACATTTGTTTCTTTGTGCCTGTTTTATGTGCACACTTTAGGCACTGAAAGGTAAACTTTATTTTCTTTTCCATGTATCTTTTTGATCTTAAAAAAATATTAAAAAGAATCCCTGTTAATTGTGAGCACTTCTGGGGGGGGGAAAAGTGCCTGCTGGTCGAAAATTAACAGGGATCCTCTGCAGGATGATTGTACAGAACCATTGCTTATGAATTGATAGCTTTCTACACTGTGTTACATAAATAAATTACGAAAAAAACGTTTGGGCAAGAGTTTTCTTTGGAGGCAGAAAACGAACATTTCTGAAAGCCGCTTAAATGGAGAACACGGATGTTCACACTGAGAGAGGGTTGGGAAGGGATTTTCCTACAAGGATCACTGCACTCGCAGTCAGACCAGAGGGGAAGAAAGGCAGCAGCGAGGCGGGGTGGGAGCGAGGGGCGCTGACTTTGGCACACCTGCCCCTCTAAGGCATTGTCTTTTTTTTTTTCTTTTCCTTTCTTTCAGTTTGTATAATAGTATTTTAATGTAAATAAATACATTCCTGGAGGAACCCCATTGTAGTGGTGTGTTACTGCGCCGACCGGCTGCCATCACTTGTGCAGAGGAGCACAGTGTGGATGCCTGTCCTCCTGCCTCCCCGCCTGTCCCCAGGAGCAACTTGCCAGCAAGCTCTTCTGTCACCACCACTGCTGCCCACGCTCGGCGTGTTGCACTCGTGGCTTCCCAGCAAGATCAATGCCCCGCAACGTGCCTCATCGGTGAATGCAAGGAGGACCTTCCCAGGCTGCAAGACTATCCAGCCTGGCATGGCAGCGTGACAGCAGGTACCCAGGAAGGGTAAAACAGCACCACCAGTAATTTTTTCCCAAAAGTGGCAGGAAGGGGGTGAAGCCATTGGTGAGTTTTGGTGCATAAACCCCAAGCCTGCACCTCCTGCCCATTGCTGGCTGGAAGCCCAGCTGAGACCTTCCTTCAGCCGCTGGCCCACCGGGGGCATGCCTGCAGCAGAGGGAGGGTGCAGTAACCCACGCCACAGAGCTCACCTGCCGAGAGAGGCGAGACTGGCGGGTGAGCAGACCCAGTGATCTTCAAGGTGATCTCTGTATCCAACTCATAGCAAGGACCCCTGAGGCTGAGCTTGGAGATCAGTTGGTGCAGCTAAAAATTGGGTTGGGGAGTAAAACTGGAGGTGCATGTTCCGTGAAAAGGAAAGCGGATAACTCTCTGTAGCAAACAGGACTGAGGAAGGAGAGCTAGGAGCAGAATAACAACAGCAAGGTACGTATCAAGGGAAGGCTTCTCGTTAACTCATTTTACCTGCAAACCATGGCAGCCTCTTCTCTAGCATTGCCTGCGGCGTTTGTCTCCACAGCAAGACGAAGCGTGGCTGCAGCAGGGCTGCACAGCTTGGGTGAGTGCGTGGGTCGCTCCAGATCCAAGCTAAGACAAGGCTACACTTTCCAGCCCTGCTACACCGACTCATCCCTCTTCCCCATCCAGGACCTTCCACAAAACCTCACCAGTTCGGCCAATTTGCCTGCCTAGCCTGGGACAGGGCTGTGCTGGCCGGCTGACCAGGAGGTATGTTCATTCAACAAGGGGAGAGCTGGGGCAGGTAGTTTCACAAGCCATCTGCCAAGATGCAGGATGATGAGAAGACACCTGCTACTCCGAACCAGTAGCAGGAAAAACTGCGGAACTTCCCATTGCTTGTCACCAACCAGGTGTTTACTCCCTTTGCTCTCTCAACCCCGCTATATCAAGGGAATTCAGCACAAGGGATCAGAGCCCTGGAAATGGTTGGCATTATTTGCAGGCCCTGGAGTACCAGTGTTTTATAAAGAATTTGCAGAACATGCCCGGGGGAATTACCATCTTTGGTTTCAAAGCCTGTTCAGGCCAGAACGATGGGTGGTGGTGAGCAGAGACCTTCAGGCCCAAAATCGCTCCACAAGAACCAAAAATGTTTTGTTTCACAAATATTTAGGGTTTGGCTTGTGTCTGTATGTCTTGTTATATAGGTCACACATACCCCCCAGAAAGAAATACATAAGACTCTCTTTTGTGTGCATGTCCGGTATCGTAGAATAAGATCTTACTTTGGGGGCAAGGCAGGATGTAATTCAATTCAGTGCAGTCTCATTAAAGGAGCATTATCAAAATTCCTTTTAGGAGAAGCTGGAGTAATCCATAAGATATAGAGGGCCACCAGCCTTTAGAGCAAATCGCATTTATAATACCATAATCCCATGCAATCCCAGTTAGAGAAAAATGAAATTACTTTCAACAGTAACTCCCAGACGGTCAGGCTTCATGGTGTGGGGTTATTTGTCCATTGAGACGCTGGTGCTACTCTTGCTACTCATGGACCAGCTCTTAATTAATCACTCAGTTTTATGCACTGATAAAGTGATCAGTTTTTACGATTCCTTCCACATAGGCACACCCCTGAAATAAAGGCAATAACTGCACACCATGACACGCATGTAAGACACAGGGGGTGAAAAAGTTCCTGAAACTTGAAGACAAACACTCCCATGGCTGCTGCAACCCTGAAAGCTGCCTAGCAATTTATCACAGGTCCCGGGTAATAGCGGCAGCCTCCTGCCCATCTCCAGCCATGCAAGCTCCTTATTGTGGAAAGATTATATTAGGAGTGAATAAAAACATTTTGACAGGCTCATAAAATAGAAAAGCTGACAGAGGACAGTAGCTAAGCACCTCGGTTCCAAGTGTGGGATTGATTGGGCATCAACCACTTCAGCAATAAGCAGAGCAGGGCAGTTGCATGCAGCTATGGGCTGGGAACAAAATTCCACTCCCCAGCCTCAAGGAAATTACTCTTGGGGGACAAGAAATAAATAAAATAAAAATATCCCTGGCTGTTGGGTTGATGCATTTAATGGGAAAAGTTTTCTAGACTGCGTCATTTTGACAGAATGGGGTTAGGGAGCGCTTACACTGTGGGTCCATCAGCAGAGCTGGTGAGGGTGGTCCCTGGCGAGGGCAAGTGGTGCCAGGCAGGGATGAGCGCCAGCCCCAACCTCCTCGGCTGCTTGCATACCTGCTGGCTTTTGAAGGTGCTGGTGGTCCTGTTCTTGGTTGGTTTTCACAGACCCACTCCAATTAATGACTACCAGATGTGAGGTGAAGCTTCAGACATTATCAAGCATGTGCTACAAGAGGCACCCTAAAAAACACGCATGTATGTGCCATGCTCTGCATTCAGTATCTACCTCTTGCTAAATTTGGTTCTCCAGCAATGGGGCAGTCTAGGAAAAGCAAACCAAGGCCTGGTGCTGCCCTTACAGAGGACAGCTCGCAGTGGCTGTATTTTCCATTAGGTCTGTCATGATTCTCGCACAGCTCCAAAGTCTCCATCCTCATTATCCACTTACCAAAGCAATTTTAAGGCCATTGCTGTGTGGCCAAACAGCTCATTTTTATTGTTTAAACTAATGGGTTTTGTGGGTGGTGGGTAAGCTGCTGTTAAAGTGCCTCCAGGCAGCAAGATTGAAAATATCCTAATGACATATGAGAACACATCATTACAAATAATGCTGTGCGCAGCATCCTGATTGCATTCCTCTGCAATTTTTCCACCTCTTGGAAAGTGAGGGTCTCGATTCGGTCAGACCAGGATGGCTCTTCTCTCTTGCTGCTTCCCAGTAATTGCCTCTTCCACCTTCTGCCTAGAAGAGGCAAGCTCTAAATCTTCCCTGTGACTTTCTACAGTCCTGGGGAATTTATCTGGCTGACTATACAGAAAAATCTTTTAAGGTTTCAAATATAACTATTGAGAATTATATAGAGGTAATAAAATATTCTGGCTTTAATGGGATTCTTAGTTAAAGTTGAATTTGGAGACTGACTTAGAGAACACGTCTCCCTAACTAGTGCCTTCTGTATTTGTAACCCAGTTTCTCTGAGGTAGCTCAATGGAGAAAAGCATCCACACTGGTTTCAGATAGGACAGCACCTAGATCAAGAAGTATTGACTATTTTAATGCTGCTAATAAATGGGGGGGGGGGGGGAGAACTGGCCAGCACCAGGCAGACTCCCCTCAGCAGGGGCTGACCAGCACCTGCAGGAAGCAGATCCTTGAAATAGCTGTGACGCTGCTGCTGGTCCAAAATGGGACATGGTAATTACGGCTATTTTGAGTTCCTGATCACCACACTGAGTCCATCTAACTATGCCTAAGCGCTTCTTCAGGCTGTAGCTCTGGGGAGCATTTCAAGTGTGGGATTTTTTTTTCCCATTTAATTAGGAAGAGGGATTGGAAGAAATGGACAAAAACCCATTTACCCTATATGATGCTTCTCTAAAAAGGGTTTGTGGAAAAAGTTCTGCACCCCTCCAGCCCCTGCACAGAGACGGAAGCAAACCAAAGCTATGGCCAGCAGTGGTCCCCGCCAGGCTGGCAGGAGGGAACCATGCCTCCAGCAACATCATTTGTTTTCTAGAGCCGTTTGACAAAATAAAAGAGTCCTAGAATAAATAAATACTGGAGAAGCTGGTTTTATTTTCCTTTTAACAGCCTTGTCCCTCAATCCGCTTCCTAAAAAAAAAAAAAAAAAAAGAGGTGGTGGGGAGGGAGAGGTCTATTTTTACCATTTTTTTGTGTGTTAAGAAGCTGGCTGGCGGCTGGGGAGGAGGCAGGGAGGCCGTATCCCCTGTGGGTCGTGCCGGTCAGCCGCGGGACAGCAGGCCATGGAGCCCCTCAGCCTGGTGGCTCTGGCACGTGGCCGGCGCAGACGCTCGTGGCTGTGTTACAACGGCAGCACAGGGACCGCCGCTCACCATGACATGGGGCTGCCCTCCACGAGGCGCCGGGCTGCGACGAAGCCGCACGCCGCGGGCACCCTTCTGAGGGCGGTCTGGAGGGAGCGTGCTGAGCGCTGTGCCTCAGCCTGCCGTGCGGCTGTGCCAGCCCATGCTGGCCACGTTGAATGCCCTGCTCCTCCTTTGCTGAGCATTAACGGCTCGGGGCCGTGGCTGGGGGTAGCTGTAATGTTCAGGCAACACAGGGATGCAATGCCATTTTAGACTAGCTGGGATCTGACCCGATAATGACAACTTTGATGTTACAAAATCATATCAGCAGCGGTGCAGACTGGACTCTTCTTTGATGTCTTAGGTGCGTGCTGCCCAGTGACCACCTGGAGGGACTCTGCTTATTGGCACTGTAAGGGCCGGACCTGGGGAGCTGAACCACCACCAAACTGGCTTCAGCACCTGGGGAGTTGTTATGGAGCCTCTGGTCTGCTGCCAGTGCTCTCTGGCACAGCACTACAAAAGATGATCGTCACCTGCCTTGCAGGTATGATCATCAGAAACCGCTTATTTGCAACAGAATAAAGTCTCCCCAGAGCTGACATAAACAATGAGCCATGAAAGACTGAGCTGCAATTAGCCCAGTCTTTTTTTTTAAATATCTTTTGTACCCATTACCTATGCATAATGTTGTAATATGGTTTGTCATTTGTTTTTCTGGCATAGAAAACCTGCACTGCCAAAGCACTTGACTGGTTTTGGTAATAAGGTTGCTAGAAAATCTGCTATGAGGATCTGTGGGCTGCCAAAATTCAGTAGCCAAAAGAGTTTAACAGTCAACAGCCTGTGTTTTGCAAAGCCTAAATTTTACATGATTGTTATTTAAAAAGGTATATAAAAACTAGATATAGATAATGAAACTCTCTGTTCAATGCCTCAAGATAGGTTTATACTTAAAAGCCCCTATAAATGAAGGGGAAGTCAGGAGGAGCAAGTCGATGAGATGCAGCAAAGAAGAGCTGCTTTCCCTCAAGGCAGGCTGGCCAAGCCTCCCTCTGCTGCTCTCTGGACCAGGCCAGAACTGCAGCTTTAGGGCTGTCCTTGTCAAATCTGTTGATGCTGGCGCACACTAAAGCTTCATGTGCCCACAGAGAGTGGAGCAACTCTCAGCCTCTTCTTAGAGAAGGAAACACCTGGAGCCACAAAAAGATTTCATCTGTAATTGCAATCCTAGTTATGATCTGTAGTTTATCCAGCAAACCAACATCCCCACCCGGACCCGCTTCAATGCATAATCAGTGCCCTAAGCAGGGACCACAGGACACCTTCCAAAGGGTGTAGGACCCACCAATGGAGGCTCAAAGTAGAGAGAGCAAAGTCTGGTTTGCACTGCATAGCACTGGCGTGACCATGACTCCTAAGCCATCTCAGAGGAGAACAGCAAGAATAAGGAATAGCAGAAGTACACAAATGGATATACAGCATCACAGCAAAGGTCCACCTAAGCCCAGCATCCTACTTCCCATGGTGACCAAAAATGGAAGGCTGGAGAAGAGTGTAGGAGCACAGCAAGCTTGCAGTGCTGCTTTCTGTGGTTATTCTTCATGCCTTATATAAAATTGTGGCTCAGAGAATCTGCCTGACCCAAGACAGTGGTTTTGTATTTAATTCCCAAGTAAAGGTCTTTTCCACAACCTGCCTAGCCACTCTTAAGGCAACATACATTTTAGCATACTATGACAGCCTAAGTACATGTTTGTGAAGAACCACCTCCTTTTGCTTGTTTTCAACCTTCCACATGGCAATTTGATTTGATGCTCCCTAGTTCTTGTAACGAAAGAAGCACTGAGGAATTGATCTCTACTTGTCCTTTCAGTACTGTTAGAGACTTCCTAGGTACCCACTGTGTTGCCCCCCGTAGGCTGTCTTTGTCAGGACTCCTTGAAGGGTTCTAGTGACGGAGTGTACTGCAGCTGGTGCAAACCTCAGGGACCATTTAACGTCCACAACACCTGGTCCGCATAGGCACGTCTAGAACACGGCAGTGCAAGCTGGGGCTTGGACGGGATGCAGGCATATGGGGTCTATTATAGAAATACTACAGCAGAGTGTGCCTAGCCAAGGTAACTGCTACTGCCTTTGGCCTTTAATGCATTTTAATGGAGAATCACATTTGTGAAACAGAGTCATTAGAATAAAACCCAGCGCTTTTAGGCAAGTGACATGTCTGAGAATAAACTCTCTTTAATTTGGCTGAACATATACCAGTCCCACCAGAGGACTGAATCGTCATTCTGAGCATGACTTTTATCAAATAATACAATGTTTAAACATAATAGTTAAGCAGCATAATTCAAATAAAAATGATAATTTTGCAGATTCCTCAGAACTCCCAGCTTCTCGAGCCTTCTGGCAATATTAAAGAATTGGGATTCAGTAGGATTTTAGCTGAAGTTGCTACCGAGCTCATGGCTAAAGCTAAACAATATAAATGCAGACTGAAGGTGGCTTCAGCTTTCAAATCGGAACTCCAGACTCGCTTGCAGTAAAGCCACATAAATCCCTTTCTGGGAAGATGCTTGTGATTTCACACCACTGCCTCTTGGACAGAAGAGGTACAAGGAAGCGATGACACCAGGCACTGTCCACCCCTCCTAGCCACGCTGCAGGTGTTAAGGAAGCAAGGGCTTTCCTTCTTGTCTTTCCTGAAGTGCAGGCTCAGCCTCATGCCTACTTACCAACTTGGGTAACGCGGATCCATCACTATTTTCTAGTGATAAGCCCAGTGACAGGAGCCTTCCTCACCACATGGGACACAAGAGGGCTCGAGTCCTCAGCTGCAGAAGTTTCAGACATATTTTCCCATTTATCCCAGCAAAGCAGCCTGCCTACACAGTGATATGGCTGTTCAGCACTGGGAGGAGGCTCTTCTTCTCATCTTGTGCCATCTTATAGCATGAAGTTAACTGAGCCTGGGAGAAAAAAAGAGCCTAAGAAGGTTTCTATAAATTAGTCATGAGGGGTGGTGCTTCTTTTTTTCATCCAGATGCAGGAAGTTGCAGCGTTCTGTGTTAAAAATCGGTTTAATATAAAATAAAAAAAGGACAAAAATCTCAACTGTATTTTATGAGCAGAAGATTAAACCTTGCACAGTTTCTGGAAGGGGAAGGCTTACAAACCTACTTTCTGGGCAGGATTTATTGCCCTACTTTAAGAGGAAGCAGAGACAGAGCACTGAAGCCCTGAGGATATGGAATAAACACCCACATCCTTAGTTTTTCTTGCTGGTTTGCTCTAGAGGCCTTTCCAATCATCCTGGCTGTAGGACCTCATCTGAGGCTTGGGGACCAAGTACGTTAAAAAAAAAAACCCACAGCTTTTATGTGTATCAGTCTTCTATTGCTCTGCCTAAAATCATGAGCCCTGGCATATGGCTTTGATAGCCACATGTGAGATCTGTAACAAGTTCAGTTGAAAGAAGGAGCATTCTGCAGCATTAGCAGTCCTATGCATTCAAAACATGTGCTTGAGCAATGCAAGATCCTGAGACTTCAATATATTATGCATTCTTATCTGCCTCCTGATTTCAGGACCTTGAATATATACTCACATCTCACTGCCAAGCACTTGGCTGCAATCGCATGGACTACAGCCTACTTGTGATGCTGTGATTGAAACGCAAGGTGAGATACTTGTGATATTAGTCCGGTCCATCATCAGCCCAAATGAAATCCCTAATGCTGCTGAGACTGACACAGAGCAAAAGATTGTGTTGCCCGCTTGTAATTACAAAATTGCCCTTTAAAAAAAACCTCAACACTTCCATAGTATGCTTGTGAAACTAAGCAATTTTGTGTCAGAAATCTTACCAAGTTAGCATACCTAAAATACGTACTTGTTCAAGATGCAATGCCTGTATGCAGGCAAGACACCAAAAGTCAGGGTTTTACACTCAGAAGTGAGCGTGAAGATTCACTTTTTCCCCAGTAAACTCTCTTAGCCTAACAGTATGCAAAAACACAAACACAGCAAATGCCTAATCAAACAATTTCTCTTACTGGCTGGGAAGGAAGACAGAAAATGCTACTATTATTTCTATTTTGACATAACTGGGAACTGTTTGAGGTCCGCAGTTCTGTGGCTTTATAAAATACACAAGATTCTCATTAACATAGACTTTTATATTTAAAAGTTCAAATTTAAAGACACAACTCAGAAAATGTTGTAAGTCAAAGGCCGTAATAAAAATAGGCCTCTATCACACAGTCAACTACATTAAGAGTACACCCTTGTATATGCATCTCTGTAAACCTATAATTACAATAAACACTAAATATATGTACAGTGTAGGCAAGTCAGTGTTAGCTGAATGGCATTTTAAATGGCTCCATATGCTTTTGACTAAACTACTTTGTAAATGTACACAATAAAGTCCTCAACATTTTGCTACTGCATAATGTTTTGTTCATTTTTATGGTGGTGCAGACTGTTACACAACTCAAGAACAAACTCTGACTCTTATTAACACAAAACTGTGGATTTGTTTATAAGTCTGCTCTGATTATTTTCCTCCAACCTGGCTGCAGACTGCATAAGCTGGAAACTCTTTGAAAGTGTCTTTTTTTAATCTGCTTTGATGGCACTTACTGAAGGAAACTCTGGTCCAAAATCCATGCTTCTTCAATAATAAATAATTAGACGTCAGTAAGCACTGTTAGTCTTATCTGTGAGCAAAGTTCTTAATTAGTTTAGAAACAGGCAAGTTATTGTCTCTGTAAACATGCAGTATTTTTCATTTTGTATTGCTTCTATCCTGGGAGCCTTCAGCTCAGGACTTCATGAAAGAGGGGAGCGCATAGATCTCAATATTGCAAAAGAAATGCAAGTTCTTCTAGGGTTGAATTAAACAGAGCTGTTCAAGCAACTGGAAAAGAGAGCATGGGAACCATGAAATATAAAAGCTGTTCTGAAGGAAATGAGTGCTGAAACGCATAGGAAACTTCATGCTGCTACTGCTTTTGATGAAGAGAAAGCTGGTGTGACATCTGGCTCGGCCTACCTTAGCAATTAATGCAGTGTAATAAGTGTGGATCTGCTGATCAAAGCATTTGGTCCTGAGGCATCTCACGTCCTCATTATGACCCAAGTTCAAGGTGTTTATTTCAGAGTATCTATAATCCAGCCTCCAGGGCTAAACAATTCAACTGCATGTGCAGTATGGTACTTTCAGAAGCCCACCAAACCTTGCCTCCCTCACTCGCCACCCCTTCTAGAAAGTACCGCACTGTCCTTTCATCTGTCTTCTGATAATCTGTCACTGCCCATGTCAGTTTCCTTTTAAGGCTTAATGCTAGAAAAACTCTATTTCTGTCTTTTGTGGTGCCGCTCCTCAGTAGCACCATGAAGCCAACTTCTCCATCTGCCTCCCTGCTCATGTTCAGACAGTGTGACCTGCAAGGTGCTGTGGGCTGAGGATGGGAGTCTAATCCCGCAGCAGTACTGGAAGGACATCTGATGTCTGTTGTCCTGGGCTGTTCTTTTTTCCCAAAGGATGAGGGTGGCAGGATTTCCTCCCAAGTGGTCACCATGCTTGGACTTCTCTGCCTGAGTCTGACCAGGCCCCTGGGGACACACGGGGCCGCGTCAACCTTGGGGTGCCTAGCAAACATCCAGCCTCTGGATGTGAGTGGCCACAGTCAAGACCACCAGCTGTGACTGGATGCCAGTGTTCCACGTCACCCTTTGGGAGCTCATCCCTGGGATCAGAAGTGGAGCTACTGCCCTGGGGTGTCTCACCAAGCAAGTCCTGACAATCAGCCATTACCCAATTTGGGATGGGTGCGACTGCCAGGGTAAGGTGGTGTCAGGGTGAGACAGTCCTCCAGGCTCACCCCCTTTGAGCAGTGCAAGTGGGAGAAGCTGCCAAAATTATGCATCCTCCAGGCCTTCAATCCCCGTAGGAACCTACATCGCAGGGACTACTGGCTGCACTCACCTTCTGGTCCCTAGCTTAGCTCAGGAAGGCTCTGACTGCACTGACAACCAAGGCTGCCTAGTCGTACAATCATAGAACAGACTGGGTTGGAAAGGACCTTTAGAGGTCATCTAGTCCAAACTCCCCCTGCAATGAGCAAGAACATCTTCAACTAGATCAGGTTGCTCAGAGCCCCGTCCAACCTGACCTTGAATGTTCCCATGGATGGGGCATCTACCACCTCCCTGGGCAACCTGTGCCAGTGTTTTACCACCTTCACTGTAAAAAATTTCTTCCTTCTATCTAGTCTAAATCTATCATCTTTTAGTTTAAAACCATAACCCCTTCTCCTCTTGCAACAGGCCATACTAAAAAGTTTGTCCTCAACTTTCTTACAAGCCCCCTTTAAGTACTGAAAGGCCACAATAAGGTCTCCCTGCAGCCTTCTCTCCTCCAGGCTGAACAACCCCAGCTCTCTCAGCCTTTCTTCATAGGAGAGGTGTTCCAGCCCTTGGATCTCCTGTGGCCCTTCTCTGGACCCAGTCCAACAGGTCCATGTCCTTGTGCTGAGGGCTCCAGAGCTGGATGCAGGACTCCAGGTGGGGTCTCACCAGAGCAGAGCAGAGCGGCAGAATCATCCCCCTCGACCTGCTGGCCACAATCCTTTTGATGCAGCCCAGGATACAGTTGGCTTTCTGGGCTGTGAGAGCACATTGCCAGCTCATGTCCAGCTTTTCCTCCACCAGTACCCCCAAGTCCTTCTCAGCAGGGCTGCTCTCAATCCCTTCATCACCCGGCCTATATCGATACCAGGGGTTGCCCTAACCCAGGTGCAGGAACCTCCACTTGGCCTTGTTGAACCTCATAAGGTTCACAAAGGCCCATCTCTCCAGCTTGTCCAGGTCCCTCTGGGTGGCATCCCATCCCTCAGGTGTGGGTCAGCCGCACCACTCAGCTTGGTGTCACCTGCAAACTTGCTGAGGGTGCACTCAATCCCACTATGTCATTGATGAAGGTATTAAACAGTACTGGTCCCAATACAGACCCCTGAGGGACACCACTTGTCACTGATCTCCATCTGGACATTGAGCCATTAACCACTACCTTCTGGATGTGACCATCCAGCCAAATTCTCATCCACCAAACAGTCCACCCATCAAATCCACCTCTCCAGTTTAGAGAGAAGGATGTTGGGGGGGACCGTGTCAAAGGCCTTACAGAAGTCCAGATAAACAACTTCTATAGCCTTTCTCCTGTCCACTGATGCAGTCACTCCATCACAGAAGGCCACTATGTTGGCCAGGCGGGACTTGCCTTTGGTGAAGCCTCGTCCATGCTGGCTGTCTCGAATCACCTCCCTGTCCTCCACGTGCTTTAGCATAACTTCTAGGAGGACTTGTTCCATGATCTTCCCAGGCACAGAGGTGAGGCTGACAGGTCGGCAGTTCCCCGGGTCCTCCTTTCTACCCTTTTTAAAAATGGGTGCAGTGTTTCCCTTCTTCCAGTCCCCAGGGACTTCGCCTGACTGCCATGACTTTTCAAATATCATGGAGCGTGGCTTGGCAACTACATCAGCCAGTTCCCTCAGGACTCTGGGATGCATCTTGTCAGGTCCCATAGACTTGTGTATGTCCAGGTTCCTCAGGTGGTCACAAACCTGATCTTCCCTTACAGTGGGAGGGCCTTTGCTCCCCCAGTCCCCATCTTGCAGTCCATCCACTTGAGAGGTGTGGGAAGAGAGGTTGCCAGTGAAGACTGAGGCAAAGAAGTTGTTGAGTACCTCAGCCTTTGCCTCGTCTGTTGTTACCAGTTTGTCAATCTTGCTCATCAAGGGGGTTACGCTTTCTTCAACCTTCCTTTTCTGGCTGACGTACCTGTAGAAGGCCTTCTTGCTATTCTTTACATTCCTTGCCAAGTTCAACTCCAGCTGTGCCTTGGCCTTCCTGACCCCATCCCTGAGTCACACATGCACCCTAAGTCATACAAGCCCTAGTCATACATGGGCCTTTGTGGACCCTCACAATATATTTATGGACAGCTCTGCAGAAGGACTCACATCACCCATGACATCTGCTTCCAGCCTTGAATTCAATAGCTTTGCTGGTATGTTTGTTTTCAAGCCCTCACCATGTGCATGGTGGAAGCTGAATAGCTGTTTCTTGCCGGCAGGAGAGCCCTGGGTGACTGACAGGGTGCCAGTCCTCCCATGGCATCCATCACATGGACCTAATGGCTGTCATTGATGAGGGTCACAATCACAAACACACTGGTCACCTGGAGTGGATTGCATGAGGAGAGTGGGGAACGTGCTTCACCACTGGTGATTTTGTCATTGTAGTGAATGTAATGTCAATATGAGAAGAGTCCTGGTGTTTCTCTCCGCCATCTTTCTCCACTCCCTTTCCTCAGAGAAGGTTTATTCTTGCCTTCTCACATGAGGCAGAGTGAAATGGAGTAATTAAGGATGCTAACTGAAGGGATCACTAGCTCTACAAGAAGGAGTCTTTCAAAATTGGGACCAAGACTATCAAATTAGAGTGAAGTAGCTAGCAGAAACAGAGGCTGTGTAATGATAAATACATTATGCAATCTTCAGCTGGTCAAAAAGGAACACCAGTAGATAAACTTACTGACATGGGAGTCCAGTTCCAGGCTAGAAAAAAGCAGGAATTCCTACAGACTCCAGTTTAAGCCTTTCACTCAAAATACCTAGACAGTGAGATATTTTTTAAAGATTTTGATTACTGCCTCAGAAAGCTCCATTTGACAATAAATGTTTATTGGTGCAAAGCTACAATATTCTCCTCTTGTTCATTCTGACTGTAAGACACCACCTTCACCTCTATGCCTACAAACAATTAATTAGACAGCTGGTGTGTGGATGCTGCTTATCACACTGAAGGAGAAATGGTAGCACACAAGGTTCAGGGTGTCAGTTAAGAGGCCAGCTGTCCTACGCTCACTCCGTGGGCGAGGAGACAGAGCTTCTGGGGTGAGTCAGGGAAGGAAGACTCAAATAGGACATAACCCCCTCCCCCCCCCCCCGCCCCCGTTCAGGGCTGGGTGCCACAGAGGAGATTAGAAACTTTCCCAGGCAGGCGGAGTCTCTGCGCTACCTATCTTCAGGCACAGTGCATCACAGACTGGCTTGCTCAGAAATAACTCAGTTGTAACGAAATAGCAGCTGCAGAAAGAGAAGTATCGGCTTTTACAGAATAGGTGTGAAGTGGTGTAAAGGTACAAAATGTCAAGGCAGGAGGAAGGGGCAATCAAAACAAAAACTGAGGGTTCAAGCTGACTATCAGTGTCCTGCTGGAAGTGCCAGGAAATGTCTTCCTCCTTCCCAGGGCCCCCTGATTGTAGCTTTGTAGGGAGAAACAGAAGCAGAGAAGAAACCACTGAGACTGACTTGCAGTTCCCAAGACATCCCAGCTAGCTAAGGATCCGCAACAATTTTGCCTTGTACTACAAAATGATTTTGCCTGCTGATACCTGTCCTCGAATGAGCCACAAGCAAACCCTACACCCAACATTGTGATGCATGGGTGGTAGAGAGAAGAACGGGGAGAAGTTCTTTTTTCATTTGAGCAATCAAAACACAGCTGGAAAATAAAGTCTGTCTAAAATATCCACATTCTGCTGCCCAGTTCATTAAAGGAAGAATTTCAGATTAATTGACTATTACTCAATATTAATATGGAACTAAACAAGATAGAGTCACATGTAACAACTTATGGAAACCTCAGTAAGGAGACAGACTAGAAAAAAAAAAGGGGTAATATGCACAACTTAAGATAGCAGCATTTCACGATCCTGTTTTTAACCTCTTAAAATATGCATCTACACATCCCACACATTAGCTACATGATCCCTTCCTAACACTAACAAGCCAACAACCTTCCCCATTATATTGAATGTAAAAAGCTCATCAACCGCTTGGAAAAAGCAAAGAAAGCACCATTTGGAGCGGCCTTGGGGTGGGAGGGTGTGACCCAAGGTTTACAAAGTTGTGATGCTGTATGCAGAACTGCTCTCCACCATCACCTCGTGCACAGCCAGAGTTTGAGGGCACCTGCTGAACTTCATGGGTCATCAGTCACAGACAGGGAAAAACAAGGTGCATCTTTACACTGCAGGCAGTCAGCTTGCACTCACTGCCTCAGGAGCTCAGTGGGACAGACAACATCATCAGGTCCAAAAAGGGGCTAGAAAAATTCTTCAACAACAGGTCCATAAATAAATGCTAAAGGCACTGGGTGAGGAGTATCCCCTAACAGACCAAATACAGTGCCTGGGAATGTGGGGAGAGTGAGGAGGAAGGACTGCAACTGGTTGCTGGGCTCACATGCTCACCTTAAATGGCATCTCCCGCTGGCACTGTCAGAGTTAAGATGCTGGGTGGCTGAGATGGCCCATTAATCTGATTCAGGAGGGCATTTGTCATGTTACAAATAACCTTGGGGGGGAGGGGAAGAGCTTTTCCATGTCACTGCAGAAAGTGAAAGAGTCATAGAGAGCATTTACACTCCTGGGAGCTTCGGCAGTGCTGGCCACCTCAGGAGCTGCTTAATTACATCGTTAAGCCCATTCCCCCCTGGGGCTCGCAGCAGCCAGCTAGCACTGGAGAAGCACTGGGGGTAATATTTCAGATGTACTGACAGCAGAGATCACTGGAAGGGTCATTTTGCTGCTCTCTTCTCCTGCTGTATGTGCATTAGGAAATTAATATGAAAGTTCAAATTATGGCAATTCTGGAGCAGGAACGGGTACTGAAACAGAAGAATAACACTGCAGTGCTGACATGGAATAAACTCTGACCAGGGAGAGGTTAGGGCTATGCATGGTCAGTGTTCCCTTCAGTGATCAAATTTAAAGCAAGCAGATCCAGTCCATGCCACACTGTCTCCATCCATTGCTGCAGCAGCCAAGACGTTTATCACCAGGGACAGTGATACAGAGACCAGGGAGGAGGATGGGTGATCTGGATGCCATGGTCTGGATCACCTGGCCACCACACAGTGGCAAGGAGGGCTGATCTCTGTCAGTGCTGAGGTGGATGGGTGCAAGGTGGAGATCTCTGGGAGGGTGCAAGCGAGCTTACACCACTCAGTAGCACTGAAAGTTGGGGGCCAGCTGCTGAACCCATTGCAGATGGGTTTTGTGATGCTGCAGTTTAGACCAGAGATTAGTAAACCTGTCTTCAAGTAGCTGTTAGGGATGAGGCAGGACAGACCTTGTTTCTTTACTTGCACCCCTCCTGTTGAGCACCCACCTGTGTGATGTGGCCTCAGTGTGTACTGTCACTTTTGACTCATACCTGTGTCTGTGTGTGTACTTGTTCTCTCTCTGTCAACAAGTGCCTTCTCACACTAAAGGGCCTTTGAACACAGGGTTACCTTTTTTACATCATCATTAAGATACTGTGGCATTCAAATCCCACTTAGGACTCCCATGGTCTAATAGGATTTGTAGTCAACAGGACTAAGGCAGCTTTCCAAAAAGAACATCAAGAAAACAACTGGTTTGATAGTCAGGGTTCTTTTTGCTGGTGCTCTATAAAGGGAGTGGGATGCTACACCTGCAGTTACCAGGCAACAGCCAGGAGTTATCTTCTCTTTTGGGCTTGACCCAGTGGACTTGTCAGCTGAGGCTTTCTGGCCCTGAGAGGAAATGGGGAGGCTGGAAGCCTCAGGGAAGGAGGAGCAGGCTCAGGAAGCTTGCAGAGGATCAATTCCTCACTAGCCTCTCAGATTTCTCTCCCTTTCTTGTCTCTATAAGAAGACATTAGCTGGTCCATTGTTAAAGATGCTGGAGCTTTGGGCTAGTCAAAACAGGCTTGTTGGACGATCTGAAATATCTATCTATCCCTCTGAGAAAAAAAAAAAAGTTAACTTGATCATCACTGAAAAACTCACTTTGAAATCCTGTAACCAAATCCTATGAATTAACACAGTAAATTTTCTCTGAGCTTTCTTGGGAGGAAGAAGGCAAAGGCTAAGCTGGGCTCTTCTCCCCTCTCCTTTGTCCTGCACTTTCTCCTCACCTCCCTCCAGGTTGGGCACCATGGCCATGCAGCCAGCACCTACTTCTCCCCTGCTTACAGGGAGAGCCTGACCTCCCCTGGGGTTTAATTTCTTTCTTTTGTGTCTTTTTTGATGCTGATATAAAACCCTGGAAAAAAAAAATGACAGCTATCATTAGCGTAATGAATGAAGTGATTAAATGTGTGCAAAAAAAAAAAAAAAGGAAGGAAGGAAGGAAGGAAAGAAACAAAAATGCAAACTTAGCCTTACACTCTGTCTCCAGAGAGAGCATTGATGCATGCGCTTGCCTTGCCTGGAACAGCCTGTGCTATAAGGATACACCTCAGGGAACTTACTTACCATGATGTCAGTCTCTCTGCTTCAAACTAGGATCCAGCCACACCTTTTGCGCAGCCCCCAGAGGTGTGAGGTTCTTCAGCACGCAGGTGGCTGCCTGTGCAGTTACAGCTCCATCTCACAGGGAGCCAGAGCCCCTGCTGCGATCGTCTAGGTGAGGAAGGTGACATTTGTGCATGCTTCTTCTCTCAGCACCTTTCATAACACTCCTTTATGAATTGTTTTATCAGCAGTTGGTAGTCAGTGTTATAAAAACCCTTCACATCTGGGGCAGGGAGAGAGGAGGCGGATGACAGAGTATCATGCCCTGTGTGGAGAGGTGCAGCTCTGCCTTTACTGTGCATGCAAGGATCACGGTTTGCTATGACTAGTTAAAAACATCATGGTAACTCCTGTGCCTTTTTGAAAGACGATCCTCCAGAGCAGCCGGTATCCTTTCAGGCTCTGCCTCGGGCTGCCCCACAGCTGCCTTAAAGCCAGCCTCTGTGGACACCGCTTCCCCAGACTCACATCCCTGGACAGCTGGGGTCTGCAGGCTCTCATGGGCTCTGGTGGTCGCAGTTTTGCTGCACCTGAGACTGTTACCGCTAGCTTGGAAGAGAAAAGGCAGGCTGCTTGGTGTGGAGGGCAGTCCCTGGGCTGCCCTTAACAGAAAGTACTGGCACAGTAAATTAGTCTTCATGCATCATGCAGTAAGGGGAGCTCTGGGGTCAGGTGAACATTACTGTCTGTGTTACAGCTGGCAGGCTAGGTGGCCGGGTGCACTAGCAATGCCCAGGCAGCATCTTGCCATCTGAGCCATCCTTACAGGGAGTCTACAGGAACCTCTGCCTGCAAAAAAAAAAAATCAAGGGGAATTTCCTTTCCACAAAACAAGGGTGTTTTCCCTCTCTTGAGTCTTCCCTGCAGGACCGCCTGTGGAAGGCAGGGTGGCTGGTGGTGTACCTGGCATCCTGTAACTCTCATCTGTAGGAGGGATAGCACAGTACCCTCAAGCTAACAGACCTCGTTAACATAGTTTGATTTTACTTTTTGAAATAAGAAATTGAGTAGCTATAAGCTCAGGCTATTGCCCCAGGAGCAGTGGGTAATTCTCTGACTAAAGAAAGGCAACACGTCAAGGAAAACGTGTGGGCTGCAATGCATGATAGCTGTCACTGATTCAGCGTCAGGATGACTCACTATGAGACGGTGTGAGGACAGACCTACAGAGGGCTGGCTAATAAATCTGTTAGGCAAGCGGTGAGCACCTGAAAGTGGAGCTTTCACTAAACTGCTTAGGAAAGACAACATACTTGCAGGGATCACTTGCAAAAGAATAGAGACACAAAGGAGCTAGTGCCACTGGCAGTTATTACAAGCAGAAGTTGCATACCCTCCCAGGCCACAGCATGGGAAGCCCAGGCAGGAGTAGCAGCAATTTATGGGCTGGGTGAAAAGAAGCAGTGACCCTCCTGTTCTTTAAAGGCCTGCATGTGTTCCTTTCTGGCAAGTTGTTGCCAGCAGTGCTGCCAAACTGGTTGACCCTCCAAAGAACAGATAGCTCCACCAAAAAAAAGAAAGGGGTGTGGGGGGGTGTGGGTTGACCTTGGATAGCTGTCAGACACCCTCCCAGCTGCTGTCTCATTCCCCTTCTCAACAGGATAGGGTCAGAAAATGAAAAAGCTCGTGGGACATGATAAAGACAGGGAGATCAATTACCATCATGGGCAAATATTAATTAAATTTATTGTCAATTAAAATAGACTTGGATGGTGAGAAACAAAAAAAAAAAATTAAAACACCTTCCCCTTAATCCCCTGTCTTCCCAGGATCATCTTCATTCCTTCAAACCCAATTCTTCTGCCTTCTTCCCCCACCCCGAGTGGTGCAGGGGGGATGGGGAATGGGGGATGTGGTCAGTCCATAACAACTCCTTTCTGACGTTCCTTCCTCTCCACACTCTTCTACTGCTCCAGTGTGGGCTCTCCATGTGCTGCAGTCCTTCAGGAAATACCCAGCCGCTCCAGCATGGGGTCCTTCATGGTTGCAATGTGGATATCCGCTCCTTCTCCCCTTCCTCCTCCTCTCACCTCAGTGCTCGCATGGCTGCCCAGCTCCCTGGGCACCCTGGGCACAGCAGACACCCCCCCGCAAGTGATGCACCCCAGGGTGGTGGCACAGGTGGCAGCTTTTCTTGTTTTATGTTGCACTTCCCAGTTTCATCCCAATCTTCTGGGATATTTCCCTGTGCAATACCCCCTCCTTTGTCCTGGCAGTGTCTCCTTGGCAGTGAAAACATTTCAAAGATCAGTCCAAAACAAGTTTTCGGGATGGCTACCAATCCCCTGCCCTGGTGGAGACCCCCCTCCCCACCAGCCGCCCCCATCAGCCATCCCCATTGCCCTGTACCCAGGAGTCAGCGCTTCTACAGCCACGGTTCTCACACTGATCCTGGGTTTCTCTGGCTTTAGTTGATGATCTCCAGAGTCATATCGCAAGCTTTACTGAAGCAGGTAGCTTTGGCTATACCAGATTTCCACCTCTCTGCCTGCTTTTCAGGAGGTAAACCAGTGTGTGGGTTTGTACCCCGCAGAGCACCCCTCGCCAGAGAGCTGTCGGAAAGCGGGAGAGAGCAGTGGGCCAGACGCCGAGTATGAATGAGCACAAGCAGCATCTGCTCCATGTGTGCAATTGTGCATGGCAGGAGGCTTTCAGGTACAGTGAAAACACACGCAGGGCAATGCTCAGGCCGAACAGCTGTAGGTTATCCCTGAGCACTTAATGGAAGGGTTCACCTTGGTGTGAAGTGGGCTGCTGAGCCTCACGGGTCCTCTGGTGTGGGGAAAGGTTTCGGCGAGGTGCTTGGAGCAAAGTTTGGGTTTAGTGGGATTTTATCATTTGAGAAATGGCTGACCCCTGTGACAACTGAAGGGAAGGACAGAGAGGAGGGTGTGTGACTGTAGAGGCTGCTTACAGGGACTCGGGACCGAGCCTGAGGTACCGCCTGACTGCTATCCCTGATACTGAGGGATGCATACTATCTACCTGTATCCTAGAGCACCCCAGAGAGGTGGCAAAAGCTATAACAGAGTTGGAAATAAGACTCAGCAGACTGAGTGAAAGGCTGAGGGAGGCAGGAAAGCTGGTTTCTAGGCCTGTGTGAGTACTGTTTCTGGTCTTCTTTCCACGATCACATGACATTAAAAGAAGGAAAAAAAATATTTTTTGCTATGGCAGAATGTGGTGACATAAAATTCAGACCTGCCTGTTGTGGCTTTGCAGCCAAAGGGATGTGTTTATGCAGACTGGAAAGAAAATAAATCCCTTCAAAGAATAAGCTTCAGAGAATGCCTTTCTGGTAATCCATCCATCACTTCTAATAAGCTGGTGATGCCGTATCAGTTATTGTCATCCTCTGGAAAAAAAATATTCTTCCAGCCACGCGTAACACCATGGGAGAAAGCGAACTTTCCTGAGCTGCATTGGAGAAGGAGGTCCCACGCCCCACACCCTGCACCCTGGATCCTCCTTCTGGTTATGTTGCACATATGTTTCATATACATCCCAACCCGCTCAGACATAGGGCAAACCTCCCCTGTGTCCTGCTGGGCTCTTGTCCCACGATCAGGTTTCCCATCTCTCGGTACTGCCTGCTCTTTCTGTTTAGACCAAATACACTTAGAAAATCCCAAAGGCAAACCCCATGGACACAGCTTTTGGCACGAGCAAAGCCGTGAGCAGCTGAGCAGCTGCAGCCCCTGTCCCACTGAACAGTGCTACTGCAAGAATCAGAATTTTCCTCTCATCCTCTGGGCAGCGACGTTCAGTTTTGAGCTGCCTCTGCATTTTGCATCAGCAATGCCCTTTCCACCCTGGCTGCTGCAGAGCGGGTTGAGGGACAGGCAAGGTGGACCCAAGATAGCTTCCTCTCTCCAGCAATGACTCACAGGGGTGTGAGATGCCTTTTTCTCCATTGAGAAGTCTGGATGAAGGTTTTTCAGGCAAAATGTTTCCGTTTTTGGAAAACAACAAAAAAAAAAGTCTGGCCCACAGAGATGTCAGTGAGAAACAAAGACAAGACCAAATCCATGTACTTTCTTCAGAGAATAAAATTTCTGTTAGAGAAAACCTAAATCTGACAGAGAGCTCTGCCCACATTGATGCTGACTTAGAAAAGTTTCTTCTTTCCTTTTTGGTCACGTCCTTTTATCCTCTAACTCAGAAAAATGGGGTATAGGATGTCTCTTGCTCTCTAAAGGACTGAATAAATTCAACCAGACAGATGTATAATGAGGTTTATTTAACGGACCCTTTTGCACTTCAGATGTTTCCACAGACAAGCATGCATGTGGAATCCATCTGTTTCACAGGGAGCCAATAATACCCACTTGAATTTAAAATACACACTTAAGAAAAAATTGCACTGTATCTTAATAACTGCAGGGGTCTTTGGGGGTCACAAACACAGGGAGACAAGTGGATGTATTAGCATCAGGCATTAATTCCCTTTTGTAAGGTCTAGCAGCACATGGCAAGCCATGACCTGTCACTGTGCAGCATTGATTTTCCAATCTTGAGTGGGCTCCTTCTGACCAGAAATAAGCAATTGTAAAGAACTGGATTGCAGTTTTATTAATCAAACAAACACCCACTGGAAACTGCTATTTTCACTAACAACTTGCTAATACCTTTGGTCAAATCTCATGCATAGTGCCAGCAGGGGGTTAAATGATAATTCAAAGTTCAAGGCAAGGCTTGTTTGTGCACTATCAGGGTCACCTGTGTAGCTGCCAAATTTCACATCAGAGAGAGGAAAAGAGAGAAAAGAAATAGCCAGCATAAACCAAGTCATCTGTGAATTGCTTTGGTGGAGAGATTCCTGATGGCATCCCTTTATTTACAAAACCACTGATTTTCTTTCCTCGATGCTGGTAATGAAAGCTACATATGAAAAAGCACTCCTGACATCTTCCATATGTCCATGTGCCTTCCAGTGCAGCTGGGAGGTACGTGTGAACAATTCCTTATGGCAGGACATAGCTCTCACAGAGCTTCCAGTCACAAAAGCAGCCCAAGGGCATCCACGTCACCCAAATTCAGGGCTCCTCCTTGGGCTGAGGGTCGCTTCATCCATTTGTCTTTGCACTGGCTGTAAACCTATTCTGTTGGCAGCCTGCAGAAATGTTCCCCAGCCACACACTTCCAGGCTGCTGCCTGAGAGCGTTGCAGGGCTCTCTAATTTCAGTTGGAGGAAATGCTTTTAGGAGTAATCTCTCTGGCAACCTGTATTTATCGTCCAGCTTTCACATGATTTACACAGTCTTTTTAGCATTATTCCGTCAATGCTCAATTAATCTTGGTTACAAACCTTTATATCTAAACCATTTGTATCTTTCTTTTCAATAATATACACAAATTTCAAAGCAGGTACCTCAGCATAATAAGTATTATTTCACAGACAGCTCGTGTGTGTAGGAGAATATTTCATTATGCCTCTAGCTTCTTTATACTCTCCAGGCAAAAGATGAAGGGATCAGGCTATCCCACTGACTTTTAAGAGTTATCAGGAGCAAAGATTTTGCTAAGCAGCCCCTACTCAGGCATATGGCAGCAGGCTGCTAAGACAAAATATTTGGGTTTCCCTTTTTAGCATATGCAGGCGGCGGTCTTGGAAAGCTCAGAAAGGCTTTGGGGGGCTTGCTGACTTCTGTCTACGCATCAAACTTGTCAGAAATAATAGACTTGTAGGAAAACAGGATAACTTTGACTGAATATTGCCTCCCGTTTTAGGGTTGAGTAGGATAGTGATTTATACCTGCGTGTCACCACATGCAAAAAACTACCTGAACCCAAAAGGTATCACCAGGATCTCTTAGCTCCCTGTGACTATGACGCCAGTGTTTCACACTACTTTGCTGCCGTAGTGGCTGCCTCTACCCAGTCAGAGTTGAAGGGGAATAAGCTTCACCTTGACACAAGCAGCTCGAACCTACAGATGCTGTGAGAACTTGTCTGAGTATCAGTTTTTCTGCACCATGCTGCCTTCACACATGGCCTCAGTCTGTCAGTGCTAGTTGACATTGGAGCCTGGAGAAGTCTGCTGACACCAGCCGAACAGAAAGCAGCGGTGCAAGTAATGCACACAGTCATCTGTTTGGGTTTGTTGGCCTTGCTCGTCTTGAGAGAGACAATTCTTGAAAATCCACGATGTGCTGTCTTGGGGTTCAGTGTGATTGCAGACACCAGTAGGAAGCCTCTGAAAATGAAAAATATCATTGTTTTAACAGAATAGAAGAATAATATGGTGGTTGAAGGAACGGGGGGACCTTCTACCTCCTTAAACCATAATGGTTACAAAATATGAGACTCCTGTGTCTCTAAATTACTGCTTACTGAGGCACTTCAGTGAATCAATTTCTGCAAATAGCTATCCCATTTTAACTTCTCTCTAGGCATCCACCAAACCAGCCTTCTGCTCTGACTCTGAATGCAAGAAGTGGCTGCTGCTGGCTACTGAATTATAGGCTCTGGCATCATCACAGTGACATTTCATAACAACAAAAATTAGCCTGAGCTTAAAATGGAAAAAAAAAAAGAGAAAGCATCTGAGGGGAGGATGGTTTTTTCCTTCTAATCACTGTACATGTGACAGCATGGCACCCTCTAAGACAGCATGAGCAGGACTTGGTGCCAACACACTGAGACGAGCCGCCTACTACTTCTCATGAAACTAGAGGCGAGAAGGATCCCCTCCAATTGTCTAGCAATATCACTAGGCCAGTTATTGGAGCCCAAGTGTAATTTTAGCAGCTGCTGGCATTCAAGAGATGTGGGCAGTTGTATATTACGCATGCTAATGACACATAAGGGTGTTGGCTGATCCTTCATTTCTCTTTACAAATTGCAGTTCCAGTAAACTGATAAAGAAAAGCTTTAGGGATCAGGGCTAAGAGGTGAGAGTGCCTCACAGCATCAGCCCTGTGCCAGTTCTCGGGGGCTGGTCCCAAAGACGTTGCTGCCAGTGACAAATCCAGGCAGAGCAGGGCCTGGCCCTTGTCACATGCAGGTATATGTTTCTGTCCCCATGCAACCTTCTCCACTGAGTCCATACAACAGCTCACGGGGACACATCACTAACAGGATCGCAGAACTAATCTAGCTGAAAAGCAACCCTTGCAGAACATACTGTGAGGGTTATTTTAAATAATTTATCTATTCTATGCAAATATTACATATACTTAATCACATATTATACCATATATTGCTATATATGTTTTTATACATGTAAATTTATATTTTTTACTGTACCTGCCCAGACATCAAAACTCATCATTTTTAACCTGGATGAGTTTATTGCTGTGGCTTACCTTCCTGTGAAGCATAGTGTTTTTAATAAAATCATATTTCACAAAGCCTCTGCCATGCACTGTTGCTAGTTCTGATTGGCCTCCTGTACTGCTTTCCAGCTGGGACTCCAGGTCAGATCCTGTTGCCTCATGAGCGCACAGCCCACAGGCTGTAGCCAGGACACATCACTTATTTAAATCAGCAAGCATAAAATCCAGGTGGTGACAATGACAGCCACCCAAACGACTACCCATTTGAACCAGCGCTCCCCTCTGTCATCTGTGATGGGGACAAACAAGGCACGGGGATGCTCCCCGCAAAAGCCGGAGGCATCCGTGCTTCTGATCGCCTCCCTGGCTGCAGGCAGGCTGGCTGCTTGCAAAAGGACAGAGCAGGGAGTCGCAGCGGTTCCTCCTCAGCTCCCCCCATCAAAAGGCTGCTGGAGGTTGAAGGGCTGTGCCCGTGAGCTTTGCAAGGGCTTCACCTTGCTCAGGAGAGGAGGTGCAGCCAGCGGAGCTGCTGGCCAGCCAGGCCAGGGCATCTCTCCTGCTGTGCGAGCTGCAGCCCCAGAAAAATCCCCCTGCTTCCCATTCCTCAGTGCTAAACCACCAAGTTGTGTGACAGTGTAATGGAAATAATTTTTTAATAAAAAAGGCCCTGCTTTTGAAGCCAGAGTTAAAAAAATCATAAATCTTTAGAAACAGCTCATTAGGAAGCTGGAATTAAGCACAAGTGAGTAGGAATTTCAAAGATGACATTCTAATCTTTTAATTCAAATTATTGATACTGCAATCTTCTATTAATTTT
This sequence comes from Sula dactylatra, assembly GCA_013389905.1. NCBI lineage: Eukaryota > Metazoa > Chordata > Aves > Suliformes > Sulidae > Sula > Sula dactylatra. The sequence goes on from WEKW01033498.1 coordinate 61,289, forward strand.
CCCATAATTTGTATATGCACTTAAGAGAACATATACCCTCCATCCATCTTGTCAGGTACATACACCCAGGATTTTACCAGCAAGAGACTGAGAGAACAGCCCAAGGTTAGTAGAGAGAAAGTTGCAGCAACACCCACTGTCAATGGAAATCTGAGTGCCTCTCCAGCAAATACACTGGAGCAGAGCTGTGTAACACAGGAGGCATGCAGACCCTATAGCTTCACAGCCTTCTTTTTTTCCTCTGCATTACTTCAGTTGAAGTGCTTCAAGCACACCACTGAAAATGTCAGAGAACAACTCAATACCATCGAGAGGAGAGTGTTGTTGATGCACCACCGGATCACATGTGAAGAGGGACAGCGCTCCTGTCTGCAGCGGTTTTGCTGGTATGAATGCTGCTGCCTGACACTTTCCCCCTAGGGAAGAGAGAAGTGTTGGGATTTTAATCTTACTTCAGCTAACTGTCCTCACTCTAATTCAGCCCAAAGCCCCAAAACCACGACAAACCATCTCCAGGGTGTGTCATAGCACACAATCAAAGCGCTTGTTTAGAAAGGATGGGAGTAATTTTCATATACTTGGAAAAAGCCTGGGTTGAAAATAACCATTTTCAGCTGATTCATTGCATTCACTACCTGCTGCTCCAGAAGACATGTCTTGCCTGCAGTGAGGAAAGCAAAAGCTCTCTGCCCACAACCAGCAGCTGCAGGTGGTGGTGAGGAGGAGGAGGAGGAGGAGGAGAAGGGGTATGCATCCACCCAGAGAGGTGCAACCCAACCAGGCAGCTTCAGAAGGGCTAAGATGCAGCAGCAGCAAATAGGAAGCTCTTTGCTGGACTTTGTGACAAAATGCTGTGAGGCGGCATTAAAAGAAAATCCAGTAAAAACAGGTGAATGGTTCATACTTTTCAGCGCAGTTGTGCAAATTCAGACCAGGGCCCTGAGAGTGCTTGGTCACCATGGTCCCCACCTCCTTAGCGCTTTGTAGACACCCAGTTAAGTAATTACCCAACACAAACCTCTTTCTCGCAGAAGAAAAACCAAAGAGGCTGACTTCAATAGAGAACTTTGCCACGTGACATGGTTTTATTTTGGTAACGTAAGAGGGAGTTTTGACAACAGTTATGGAAGATGAAGGGGTTTTTCCCCTTTTTTAACATCCTGCTACTTGCCATTACTTGGGAACCTTCTGTTACATTGTGCTTACCTCATATGCTAAGCCTACCCGTTTTTAATTACTTGCTTGCTTTTGACTTTATAAATCTTTTTCGCTTGCTTTCCAGGGTTTTTTTTATGCCCCTTTGTGCATTTGCATGTTATCTTAGATTTTTCTGGGCTTTGTTCTGATGTGAAATAGTACCAAGTTACATGCAAAGCCTTGGAGCATATTCATTGTTACCTCTTGTCAGGATTTAATTTTCTCCACACCCTTGACAGTTTTATTCACGCATCTCTTGGCTGGCACTAGTGTACTTGGAATACGAATGCTTGATCTGGAATACCGAAATCTGGACAAGAAACTTCCCCTCTGAGCTGTCAAATACCCATAGCAATCACACGCCGCCCCTGCTATTTCTTGCAGGAAGGACCAGGCTGCTGGGCGACATCCTCCACCCTGCCCCAGCCCCGCAGCAGTGGTGGCCAGGCTGCAGCAGAGGCCTCTGCCGAGGGCACCATGAGCCAGGGGGCCAGCGAGGGCAGAGTCCTGAGGGCGGCAGGTGGCCACTGTCAGTGGTCTCGTCACCTTGGAAATGCCCCACGGCACTTCTGCTGGCCAAGCCACAGCAGCCGAGCAACGCTGTGGGGCTCAGCTGACTGCTGGTGCCCACGCCGAGCATTCAGCTCTGCCATATGTGTTAATAAATCTCCCTCCTACGCCCCCAGGATGAGTGTCCTCTCTGTTTGGGAGCATCATTAGATTTTATAAAGAGTGCTGCTTTTCTATCCGGTGTGCTTGAATTCATTGTCAGAGTGACATCAGCTGGGAAAAGCTGGTACTGGAGCAGAACTTTAAAGAAGTTTCTTTCCACCCAAAAGCAGTTTCCCCCCACGCTGCACAGAAGAACATCTCCGTTCTTCTGAATTCCAGAAATCCAGGGCAAATTATAACTTTCCATAATCTGAAAGCAGCCAATGACCACCCTCTTCCAGAGCGTTACCCAGATTAATACCAAATGAAGTTGTACTTTAATTATTCATTTTAACTGTGAATTCTTCATACATGAAATGAGCAAGAGAAAACTGGAGCGCGACAGTGCAGCCAGCCTTGTTGAAGGACAGAGTTGAGCGCGGGGGGGGTCTTCTCTTTCAGTCATACAGGAATGAAGCTTCAGCATCAGCTCTCATGGGGCCTGGGGGTGGCAATTATCATACTGAAGGGCTGGCTGCTTGATGTGATTTTTTTCTTGGTCCTTCTGGTGGTAGTAATTTTATTTTAATGTTCTAGTAAGACTACAGGCTTCTCATTAAAAGGCAAGACAGTTGCAACACAATACTAAGTGATTCAACACATGTTTATACAAATTTCTACATCTGGCTGGCAACACATATTACTACGGAAGAACCTAATGTGTTTCATATGATCCAGGCATAAATCAGGACCGTATTTCTTTCTGAAAGATATCAACCACTGCTGTGAAGTACCTTGGACAATTCTGGCATGCACTGATGAGCAGGAAATATATCAAGACTTTTTCTTTGGCAAGAAGGCATACATACTTTATTTCTGAATATGTGATAGGTGAGGTTGGAGAAATCCTTCTCAAAGAGGAAGATAGGTAAAGAAATCCTTGGAGACTCAGATCAGCACTGAAAAAAAGTTTTCTTTTTCTTGGGGCAGGAGACTAATGTTTATGGATATTCTTTTTTTTCAGCCAAAAGTCTCTATAGGTACAGCTGAGCTCATCTTTTGGGAAAAGAAGCTATACAAAATCTTACTCAGTAATACTTATGATGCTTGCTACTTTCAAATCTATTATTGATTTGCTGAACCACCACAATGTTGACAGCAGGGCTTCTGATTAGGATTTTGTTTAGTGACCAAATTTTTGTAGTTCCAGGCATTTTTTCACTGTCTGAGATAAGCCTTGCAAAGGGAAATTGTCCCCTTTTCAGATAGAAAACTGATTGCCCTGAAGGTCACAGGAAAACCAACTTTATAGACACAAGTTAATTTAAGAGATGATGGAAATATCCCATGAAAACCAGTCTGCACACAGCATGTCTTTTGGGAGAGGGGTGGAAAAAGCTGAGCTTCCCAGGAGAACATCGCTCCTGGACTTCTTTTGGCACCAATACCCTTTGGTAAAGGACAGGTACTGAGCTAGCATGCTCCTTGGGATCACTGTCAGGAAAAAGGAGTGGGTTTTGTCGTTAGTTCTTCCATTACATTGAAGAGTTTCCATGGTGATATAAGGAAAGGGAAGGAGCAAAAAGCTCCAGTAATTCCGAAATTATTTATGAACATCAGATTCAGTCAGTATGAAGTTTGTGAGTTTCTCTGCAGTGAACAGCATCTGGCCAAACTTTAATTTTGCTGCTGGTTGAAAGAAAATTATGATCAGTAGCTCAAGCAATGAAGAACTGCAGGAAAAGTGTAGAGCATTACAGCATGCTCCTTTCTAGCAAGAGGTTCTCTACAATTACAAGGGCAAGTACAGTTTAAAAAAAACGAAACACAAGATTCCCTGCATGTAGAGGCTTCAGGATTGAAGTCTTTAAATGTGTCATTTAAAATGCTTCATTGAATAATGCTGATTGATAAGTCTATGCCGCAACAGGAGAGACTGTACCATGTACCCCCTGGAGAGACTGTGGCTTATAGATAAGGCTCCACTGGGAGCAGGTACGCCCCTAAGGGACTGCAGTCTATGGATAAGTCCAAGCCGGAGCGGGAGCAAGGGGAGGAGTTCATTGCAATGTTAAACCCAATAGTCTGGTCCAAAGGGGTGGAGACTGTAATGGTTCTACCTTTAAATTGTTGTAACTGATGATTTGAGTTGCATGTTATAGGAATCACTATAGAGGGAACTACCTGAACCAATGGAGGAGAAGCCTTACAAGAAGCAGTCCAAGTGCAGCAGTGACCTGACCTGAGCTGGCTTTGGTGCCCTGTAACTCCACACAACACACCACCTGAGTCTGCCAGTGTCAGGTCACTGTCCTGAGTGACCACCGTAACAGATGGAGCCTGAAGTCATGGACTAAATGAACTCAGTGGACATTTTACAGACATTTCACAGGGGTGGTCATAGACTAAAGGGATGATATCTGTGTATTATATCAAAGGATGGGAAGGGGGGTGGTGGGCAATGAGGATATATTGGGTAGGGTGGGACTTGGGCATTATGTAAATGGTATGGAATACGGGGTGGATAATGTGCTCGTTTTGGCTGGGGTAAAAGTTAATTTTCTTCACAGTAGGTAGTATGAGGCTATATTTTGAATTTGTGCTGGAAACAGTGTTGATAACACAGGGATGTTTTTGCTATTGCTGAGCAGTGCTTACACAGCATCAAGGCCTTTTCTGCCTCTCACCCCGCCCCACCAGGGCATAGGTTGGGGGTGCACAAGAGGTTGGGAGGGGACACAGCCAGGACAGCTGACCCCAACTGACCAAAGGGATATTCCATACCATATAATGTCATGCTCAGCATCTAAACCTGGGGAAAGAAGAAGGAATGGGGAAACGTTCAGTGATGGCATTTGTCTTCCCAAGTAACCATTATGCGTGATGGAGCCCTGCTTTCCTGGAGATGGCTGAACACCTGCCTGCCAATGGGCAGCAGTGAATGAATTCCTTGTTTTGCTTTGCTTGCGTGTGCGGCTTCTGCTTTATCTATTAAACTGTTTTTATCTCAAGCCAAGAGTTTCCTCATTTTTAATCTTCTGATTCTCTCCCCTATTCCACTGCGGGGGGAGTAAGTGAACAGCTGAGTGGTGCTTAGTTGCTGGCTGGGGTTAAGCCACTACATGCTGTAACATAACAGGCTGATGGAAGCTGTCTGGTCCCCAGGATCACTGCTCACCAGACATATCTGTTACCTGATATTGAAAATAATTCTGCATAGGACTCCCAAAGTTTAATCAGAACATGTTTTTCAAAACCCTTCACTGAAACCTGGATAACGAGACAAGAAATATTGCTAGGTGTTGAAAATGAAAGAGGAAAAACTGCATGTATCTGTTTATGCTTTCTGGCCCAAGAAGATAATCAATGCTAGTTGCTTTGGTCAGCAGCTAGCAAGGATATAATAAAGAACTACCTTAACACCATCTGGTTTAGTTACAGAAGCTCTCTGAGATACAGAGCCAACAGGAGACAGCCCCTTGGCATACAGTACCAGGCTGCTCCCAGACAGCAAGCAGCAGCTATGGCTCTTGCTGCGTTTTTCTCAGAGCTGCTTCGGCTGAGTCAGGAGTTTCTTTGCTTCCCTGCATTTTTGTTTTTCAGTGATGGCTCTGTTTCCCTCCCCTCTGGCTTGCCTGCACCTTCAGCCAACCTCAATGCTCTACCTGCATATATATTCAGTCTACTAAACAACACGTCCAGCCTCACAGCTGACATTTCTGAGCAGCTTTGCACCTCTGAGGAAGACATTTTCATTTCTTCCCTCAATTTGTTCTCTTCAGCCAGGTCCATCTTAAAAACAAAAACATGAAAGTGCTCATCACTGTCAGCTTTGTTTATTGCACAGTGAAGTCCAAAGGGTGCAATACTATGTGACCAAGCAAAGCTAGAGGGACCCCCCTGTATATACATATTTATAATTTCTTATATTATAAGTTTATAAATATAAATATTTCTAAACTTGCACAGTACTTTTCTGTCAGAACATGTTCAGTCCTTCAACACAAGCCAGTTTTACTCTGGTCCTGTGCAAAGCCCCTTTGATTACACCGGCAGAGCAGCCAGGCAAAGCCCATCTGTCCTCTTTGTACCTGCCAGCCTGGTCTAGCTCGCCTTCTGGTCCAGGGAAAAACTCACCTCTGCTGCCACCTGTCTGGTTTTATAAGCTTTTTACAACTGGTTTCAGAAATTAATATAGTTATTTTCAGTTTAGAGTCATAAATCATCTATCAGTATGGTACTGAGCTCTAGCTGGTTACAGAAGAACTATCCTCCTTTTGAAAAAATATTTCAGGAGCAACAATGAAACTAATGAAAAACTGCTGAATCCTGTTTTCTAGTAGAGTCCTTTCCATCACAACTCACGCATGCCCATGAATCGCAGGTCTCTTCTGTGTTTTCCCTGCTTCTCCAGTTGAGCAAAATTCAGCAAGTGGCCAGTCCACAAAAGCATACTGTTGGTTGCAAAAAGGCTGAATTACGCTTTATTTTCCTACCCAGGAACACCAATTTGAGTGTCGTCACAGTTACTCAGCTCTTCAGTTCCACAGAACTCCTGAACATTTATTGTTTGTAACCCCTTAGATGTAGCTGGCCCATGGCTTCAAAAGTCAGTAGAGCAGGGAAAGACAGACACACCTCTTCACTCTAAAAAACCCTTTACACTAGAAGTATTCCTTGGCTGAAATTATTTTTCTTTTTATTGCTGTAGAGCTCACTTTAGGCCTGGTGAATTATTCCTGAGGACAAGTTCAAGCTCCTGTTACAGCTTCTAGTTCCTTGCTGGGTACAGTTCAGGTCATCTTATTAATTCATGGCCTCCCTCCCATCAGTTCTGCCTCCCTCAGCTGTTTTTAGTGGACAAGAGCCAGGAGAGACTCAAGTTGCACAGCAGGGGTTTTGCATAACCTCCCTTCGCTGATCTCAGTTGGGAAATCAAAGTCCTGAGGCAGGTATCATGGATTCCTGCATTGGGCGGCTTCTGTGAAGCCCAACATGTTGGCATGCCTTAGGAGGCGTGCTTTACTTTGGGAATAATGCCGCTTTGAGTTTCTGGACTAAAACATTGCTTTTGGGGGGGGGGGGGGGGGGTTANAGAACTGCACCCTGCAGGTGTCTTTCCCTCTAGTTAATCTCATTAAATTTCATCTCTTGCATTCTCACTCTTCCAGACTCATTTTCTCCATGCACACTGTTTGCAGCTTTCCCTCTTAAAAGATTTTTTTTTTAAACATACTGGTTTCTCATTGTCTTCTGCAGCTGAAGCTTTTTGCAAACCCAGGTCCTATGAAGCAGTTCCTGCAGAGTCCCTGAAAATGAGAATATTGAAAAAATCCAAGCTTACTGGGATAAAGGGGGAAACGGCTAACTAACAATTTTTCATCCCAAAATACCTTTCCCTAAGCGGGAAGAATTTCAAACAAACAACAAATCGTCTTGATTTCTAAGAAACTTTGTTTATTGCCATCCATGCTCGCTTCAATTATAATCGATAACTGATATAATTTGCTTTTTGGCTACTGAGATGGGGGTACTCTACTTTGATAGTGAACTCTGACACATAGCCCACGTAGGACTAGAAATATGGCTCCTAAATGCCAATTTCTTCCATTTAGGTTACAAGGCAGGTTGCAAAGGTAAGAAAAAAAGTGCGTCTTAAGATGTGAGAGCTATTATGGACAGTGGTTTCTTTTAATACTGAAGACTCCTAGCTCATTTAGATCATTAGTAGCAAATACCTGAAGCAATTCAATAGACAAAACTAAATGTTTCCACAAGTTTTCACACTCATCAAAGCTGTGCCAAACTAAACAAGCATTTTTCCTGCTGTTTCTGAACTATCATTTCAATGCCAGCAACCTGAAAATGACCATAAAGAAACTGAAATTTCAGTATTATCTGCTGTCCAGCCGTTGTTTTGTAAGTCAAGAACTGTCAGGCAATTAAAAACTAACGCACTGCAGGTAGCTTTGGCTGTTTCTGGTAACATGAGACAACTGTTTCAGCTGTTCCTGATACAGTTATCTCCTCTTTTAAACTACCTTTGTTTTTATTGTGTAACTGCAGAAGTAGGTTGCTTACAGCTATGGTCAATAATGAATCACTTTTGGATTCTTTCTTTCCCATCATAGCCAGTTAGGGTGACACCACCTGCAAGAACAACCTGCTTGGATGTTGTGTGTCACAGACCACAAACACAGCAACCGATTCCTCCGTTTTTGCAGGTAAACGAGAGCTGCTTCATGGGTTACAGAAACATCTCCCGATACCACCACCATTAGCACCATTTAATTTCAGTTTCCAGAAGACCAGTTCCATGAGTAAAGAACAACTTTAATTAGAGGCAGGCACTCAATATGTGTTTCTCCCTCCTCAGCATTTTTTAACCTTCGTTTCAAACTATCAATGGCTAAGATGTCAATACTCTAAAATTACAAGATGATAACGCTTCAGTTTGGTGCCCAGTTAGACGCTGTGGGCTCTAATCCTGAAACAACGATGCAAAATGTAATTGAGTCACGTCTAATGTATTGGGTCCCATGCTACAACTCAAAACCAGTCAATCATTTCTCTTTTAAGTAATCTTCTGTTTAGCATCACCCATATTAAGAATTACTTTTCCAAAAAAATAAAAGTTAGTGTCAAACCAAATACACTGTAGAAGTCATGACAGAGCTATATCAAAACCACAACCCTTAAGAACATGTGTGATTTTGAAAAACAAGATTTCCCATAAACCTATGTCCATAGACCTTACATCATCCACCTTTCACTACCAGGCAACGGAGCCCCACGTCAGCTTATTTTGCTTAAGACCAATAACCAGAAGCTGTTAGTTTGTAATTCCCTATCTTGTTCCAATAAGAATTTCAGTCTGGGAATGGGAATCCCAAAACAAACTCTCACTGGCATAAAGACACTGGTAACTATAAACACAAACAAAAGGTCCTCAGTTAAGATACTGAACATTTGTAAGTGTACTTTAAAAGATGGCAACAAATTACTGAAATGTTCTAAAAGATTATTTTTAGTTCATTACATGCTGTTGCTGCTGAGTCAAACATAAACATTTTGAAATCAAGTGATCTGGTAGGTTTAAAGATGACAACATATTTCAGTCTTGAATTTGGCAGTCCAGGTGGAGGAGCTCAGAGGTATGATGCAAATATTTCTCGAGACACAACTTAAAAATAAGGTAATAACAGTACAATCAGAATTTTATCTTCTTTTTAACAAGGACAGTACTAACAATTGAGTTAGTGGGCCACATGAAGTAAGCGGGGCTATTTGCAAGAATGAAACAAAGTCCAGAGATTACAGATCAACGTGAACCTTTCCAATTTAAAAACACTCCTAAAGGCATAGAACTATTTTACAGGGCTCCATTTTGTCCTACCGTTAAGTTTCCCTCATTATCAAAGCATCGTTCTGAGACTTACAATTAAGATGTTAAAGAAAAGCTGTTATGGTAATGAAGGACACAGAGTTCCAGTTTAAAAGTAGAAACATGCAGCCAAGTATTGAGTCAAAGAAAAAGCATCTTCAGAAAAATAAGATAGCCTGCCTTCTTCCTGTAATGAGCTTGTGATCTTAAGAGTAATGAGAATGAAGTGCATGTATTCACCTTTAAACTGGCTGCACCTGAATGGCATTACAAATTGCTTCCTGAAAAATTAAGAAGTCAACAGACATTAGCTGTATAACATTTTTATTTTACTATATTGACATTTTATGCACAAAATTTTATCAGAGTAAAAATAGAAAATAATTGTTTCATGTAAAATTACCAAAAAAATGCAAAACACAAAAGAAATACATAATTATTAGCAGAGTATAAGTGTCTTTATTTAAAGAGTAAAAAGTATGCAAAAAACCTTCCATTTTACAAAAAATTGGGAATATTCTTTCTATGTTTTCCTTCTGGCAGCAACAGAACAACCTTGGACAATATATTCTACATCTTTTATTTTATTGAAGATGTCAAGTTAGTCACAGATTTCTCCCTAAACTACCGAGAATGTGACAGTGATTTTATACAGTTTGAAAGATTCCTTCTTTACTAATTAGAACACAGTGGCAAAGCAGATGATGCCACAACAAAGAACCCAAAGGACTACCAAACCTAGTGAAAAGCTGCAAATAATAAATTGGAGTTTCTTACAAAGAAAGTGTGATATCAGAACTTTCCCCTAGAGGGCTTATCATGTAACAGGAATATTCAGGAGGGATAAAGTATTGGTACTCCATTTCAGTTTTGCTGTTAGCTTATCCTCCCACAGTCCAGTTTGATCTAGAAAGCTGATATTTTAAGCTTCTCTTCTTTTTAGACTGTATTTTAACTAGAAAGGCCTCTCATGAGCTTTGCTAAATAAAACTAATGACTTGTATTGGGACTTCTCTTCAGCAATGGAGCAGTGTTATATACACAGTTGCTGCCACCAAACTATCAGCTTCGTCTTATTCTTAGTAAGCAAACCTGCGTCTATTTGCATAAGTCACCTCAACACTTGCCAACTGGTGGGATCAGACTACTGTAACAGTAATAAATGGATTGATGGATGACCTCTCTTGACAGATGCATTTACATATTTTGCTCAGGGCTTAAGATTTTTTTAAAAACAAAATAAAACCAGCACGCTCAGTAGATGGAGTGCTTTAAGAGCTCAAGAATGAAAACAGTATTGAGAGTTACTGAAAGAACCTGGCAAAACAAAAATATTATAATTGTGGTGATGATGAAAAAAGTAGGCTAGAACTACATGCAAGATTTCTAGTTAAGCAAAAACTATCTGCAGATGACCATCCACCTATAAACAAAAAGCTTTGTCCTCAATGCACCTTTAAAATAAACACGAGTCTTCTGTGTTCTTTGCCCCCTGCCTGCAAGTAAGACCGCTCCTTTTCAGATCAAAAGCAACAGTCCAGTGCTCTCACTGCTCAGTATAAACACATTTTATGTTTAGAACCTCACTGTACAAGCGCTTTTGATTTAAGGTTTAAGAGTAGCTCGATCCCTCACAGAATTAAAGGTTTTCCCTTATACACTTGCATTTTACTTGTTAAGTGGGGGGTTCACTTACAAAAAGTTGGAAAATATGCATGGTGACATAATATTTATAGTTTAATAACATGAAGGTGCAAAAGCAAACCCAAAACCGCACCACTTTCAGACATGAAAAGAAATAGTCTAACAGGCATCAGTACAGAAGCTCAAAAGTTGCAGCCTACTTTTTAGTGCGCTTACAAATTTGCATGAAGTACTCTCCATAGCTCAGAATTCAGGATACATCCCAACTATTTCTACTCATCACCCAGACTTCAAATTGCACCCAGCTCTGGAGCATGCGTTTGGCTTATGAAGCTTCAAAAACTTCACTTGAAGTTCAGAAAGAAATTAATTTTAAATAAAAATACATCTTTGTATTTTAATATATGTCAGACTGTACAATAATTTGGAAATCAAACTTCAGTTCTCTGTAAAACTATTTTCAACTTGCATTTTGTTTCTAAACAGGGACTACTGACTGTGATTAACTTAAGTCTTCAGTTACTAAGGTTGACTACCCTGCAGGTGTATGCACCTTGCAGAACAGAACATGAAAAACCCCCACCAAAACAAACAACTCTTTGGGTGAGGGCTGTTTTTTCAAGTTTCCAAATCACCTGATGGGGGGGTGCTAGCAGGGGAAGAAGTTTGTCTTCGCTTTTTGCTAAATGGTTAGCGTTAACAACGTCTTTCAAAACAGGTGAGTACTCGCCCTCATATATGCATATTAGCTACATATTACAATGAAATACTCATAATTGGCTTTTCACCTAAGCCAGATCTAAACCTGGATCATCAACTTCAGCACTGATCTTCAGTTCAGTCTAGTCTTAGTTTCCTTTGCTTATAAACACAGAAGCTATTCTTAAGAACCTGATGCTTTGAAACATTTAATGTATCTTTTGGCTCTGCTTGATTAAATGAGAATAACGAACATGTTTAACTTTGAAAGCATCCAATGTCATTTGGTAGTTAAGCAGAGAACAAAAGACTGGAAAGTTCTGAATTCAGACAACTGATCAGCCTGCTTGCTATAGGTACTTCATTTTTGTAAAAAGCGCTGCAAGAATTACTTTGTACAGCTGTGGACACAGAGCGCTGACCAGTTAAACCCTTCTCACCAATTTCAGCTTGCATACCATAGAGGCCCTGACTCAAAGTTGCAGAAGCTGTGGTGATCCCTTAACTTATATTAAAATATATGCTGTTAAAAGATCCAAATTTATGTGAGTCCAGTTCTTTATAGAAAATCATGCTCTATATTGTACTGTCAATAAACAAAAGAAGTTTCAAATTCTGATATAGGTAAGAGCAGCAACTGCTCTGGTTATACAGGAAAGGCCTCGGGCTCCCACTTTCAGGTCCTAGTGCTTAATTATCTTTCTCTGTTTGCAGGGATGCTGTAGCTAGCGCCACTGCCGTAACTGGCTGTGCAATGCCATGCAGCTGCATCTTGGCTAGTTTCTTCTGCTCACATTCTGTGACCAACCGATTCAACTCTGCTGCACTGTACCCAATGAGAGTTTTCAAGTCACAGACAAATTTGTACACAAACCTCTTGCCTTGCACTTTGCAGATCATGTCTCCATCATAGTAATACCTGCAGAGAGGGAAAAAAAAAAGAAAAAAATAAATGTAGATTTTCAGCATATGTAACTTCTATATGCATCAGTTATTAAGTTCACTCGGAGGCCAAAATATCAATCTTTTTCTCATCAAGATTCTCATATAATTTCACACACCAAGATGCTGTTTAGGCATTTTCTTATATGAGAAAAGGGAAGAGGGTTGAAAATTGTCCCTGCACCTTGATACGCTAAGGAGAAAGAAAACATTAATTATTTTATAGGCAGTCGGAAGCACCGGTTCAGAAATGAAGGTCTTGAAGCAGTTTAAAAACAGCTTGCGGGGGGAACAATTTTTATGTAGTGCTTTGCCTTAATAAGAAAATGTTGTCTCCCCCCTCATTATTGTCCTTTGCTTTCTTTACTCATCTCTGCGTTTTTACGGAAGAAATTAATATTGGAAATAGTTTGAAAATTAGCATTATAGCTTCTGTGATACTAAAGCAGCCATTTCCTCCCTATTGTTTTCAAAGATGGAAGTAAAACTTTAAAAGCATGTTTGGGTTTTTTTTGTTTGTTTGGTTGGGTTCTTTTAATGGTTCATATGCTAGCAAAACTACATCCTTTGCCTTTATTTACAACTAAAATTGACTTCTCTAACTACAAATACTTTTTACATTGTGTGACAAACGAATTATCAGACTGGGCAGATATCCAGTAAAGATAAAGTCTTTATGACCCACTGTACTCCAGAGACATTATAAAACTTTAGGTGATACCAATAAAACAGAAGTTAGAATTTTACAGTTCTGTTGCTGATCTTGTCTCACTGCAGGCATTAATAGAATGCATGGCACATCTCTCATTAAGAAAACCTAAGTGGCTGGGACATAACTTGGACTTAATGAGCTTAACAAGCTTGTGATAAATTTGGAAAAAATCAAAATCAAAACCAACCAACCAACCAAAAAGTCAAACAATTTAATTTCCTCAAAACCATCACCCAAATGTAGTACAAATGAGCCCAGATTTCATGACTGTCTGAAACTCAATCCTCCGAGTGTCACGCATGTAAAGCAAAGATTATTCTCATTCACCAGCAAAATTAAGTCAATTAAAAAACTAACTTCTGCCTCCCAGCTCTAGTAGAAAAGAGGTAGGTTACTAAGAATCCAACCAAATTTCTTCGGACACCTCAAATTCTGAAAAAAAGCCTTTTATTTTCTTACTTTTGAGGATCTAAGCAATAGGACCAAAGTAAAGACAGGGTGAGAGATAGACTATGCAGAAAAAATCTTGGCAAGCCTGCTTGTTACTGATAACATGCAAGAAGCCACAGTGAGGTCTGTTACAGAGTACAAGAACACTCAAAATAGCTTGCTGTTGCTCTGTGCGTAAAGAAAGTTTAGCCTGTTTGCCAAATCTCTCCTTTACCTTTCTCCTGAATGACATATAAAAGCCTCCTCCTCTTCAGTCCTTCTCCTCACTCCACCCCCACAAGCTAACACCTGCACCTCCCCCAATTTCCCTCTGTTTTCTTCTCCACATCCTTATGCTTGCTCTTAACCACTACTCCACTGCCACTCAGCACATCTCCATGCCAGCCCTATCCTCCAAAGCACCTTCTTGGCACCAGCTGAAGGATCTGTTTTGTACCATGTCCATCACATTCAGTCTCCTAGTGAGGCAATGAGGTTTAGTCTTAACAGGTTAGATGAAGCCTGTAACCTGGAGGGTGGGATGGTAATTTATGTCCAGCTTTGAAGTACAGCCTTGCAGTACTGGGCAGAATTGGGAAAGGGTAAGCCATATTCTGGTGTATCCCTCACATGTGAAATACAGTATAGCTTAGAGAAATACAGTATAGTTTAGAGTGTGGGACTGCTGGGCAGGCATTCATGTTGAATGTGACAGGGTACTGGACACAGAAATTCGGGAACTGGGAGCTGTGCTCACGTGGGTCAATATGAAGCATCTGCAGAGAGCCAGAGTTTGTAAAATGTGGCCGTGGCATATGTCAAGTGTCACCGGCCAAAACTTTTTTAAAGTTAACTCTGCACAAGCATTTACATTTATTGTGCAATCCTGTACAATAGTGCCTGTCTCAAAATAATGCTGCAGAAAAATGCTTTATGAAACTGAATAAATTTCTTTAAATGATTAGGCTACATTACTGATATGATCAGAAAGGAAAAGAACCACAAGAAATTATTCCACATTTATGCAAAGGCCCAAATTGATGCAAGATTCCCACATCTCATGCTAGAAACACTCAAGTTAGAATTGAGGCAATGTGGTAAGAGGAGTTTTTCAATATTATGTTGAACGCGTTTCTGATTACATCATTTGCTTATTCAAAAATACAGAAAGCTAAAAATAAATAAAAATAAATACCTATGCAACTTTACAAAGCCTTAGTTACTGGAATGTTCCGAGTCACATGAAAACTTTATTTCAGCATAATACAGGTGATGAATTATGTTTCTTCAAGTCTCACTTCCCTATCGGGTAACTAAACGGATGTTGATTTCAGAAAAATCTACCAAGGTGTATGTAACAAAAAAAGCTGCTTTTCTGTTTTTCACCCTGCCCTAGTTTCTATACTGCCTTGTTTTCCTACAGCTGGGGAGAAGAGCTAGCGCATTTCTCAATAATGTCAACATTGTTTTCTGTATTAACCCACAATTGACACGGTAATTTCGGTACATTAGTAAACAAAACATATTACCACTTAATAAAATTTTAGCTTGGCAACAGTGTTCATCATGGGAGTAGCAAGAGGCATTAAATATCCCTTCAGACATTCAAGTGTTAGAAAACATGTCAATATTGATGCAGCTGCCAAAATGGCAACATTGAGGAATGTGATTTCTGTAATTCTGTGACTAAAATATAAATGCAAAACTTCTCTAATAGTGATTTATGCAAATTACTGTGCAGACATCTGTTTAATATCCCAGTGATAAGAACATTAGAATAATGTTCTTCAGCTGCCTTTGACATCTTCTGCGGAGTTTGTTGACAAAACCCAAAAAACAACAACAGCATCGTTTACATCATTTTATGCTCCAGAAAGTTCACGCATATACCTTCAGTACACAAACGCATAGATTCACAAAAACAGGTTGGACATATGGGAATGGTATTGCAACAACGGAGGCTGGGGAGCAGCTCTAATGGAAAGGCCTCACTTTGGCCAGGAGATTGGACCAGAGACCTCCTGAGGCCCACCCCACCCAAGGGATTCTGTCATCTTATGACAAAAAATAACATGCTAATTTAATATATAAATAATGCAAGAACAGCCATACAAGACCAGACTAAAGATCTATCTAGAAGAGGATACAGACTCCAACAGACCAGAAGAGGAAGCCTAAGGAAAAAGCATAAAAGTAAAGTAAGCACGTATTGGCACTCTTCCTTGCTTTCAATGATCTGGGGCTTAGGAACTTCTAGAAGTTGCATCTTTCCATACCTAGCATCCTTCAAAATATTTCTTTTTCATTAATTTGTCCACTTTCCTCTCAAACTCAAAATAATTCTGGCATCCACAATACCGTGCCTAAAGAAGTTACAAGACAAACAAAAGGGTATAGTTAAGCTGTGTATCTGGTGCCTGCCAGTTTCTTCTGATGCCTCCTGTTGATGTAAATGAGATACGGAGCAGTCATTCTTTACAGACCCTCTGCCATTCATGGTCTTCTCGACTTCAGTCTCCCCCAGTGAAAGTACTCTTTCAGCATTATGCATACAGATGTTATTTAAATCCTCCCTAAAAGACTAAAAGCCAGAATATGGTAACTTTATCATCGTTTCTCATAAAGGTATTTTGAATTAGAACTTGATTTTTTTTTTTTTTTTAAACAATGCTAGGTGAGTTTACTTCCTTATAAAAAAAAAAATGCACCCAGAAGTGGAAATGGTGAAAAGTAAATCTTACGTTTCAGACTTCAACCAATATACAACTTCAGTCATATAAGAAGAGTTCCTAAAACTGCTTAAATAATTTGCAGGATTGGGCAATAAATACCTTTCTTGAAAACTAATCAAGAGAAATAGATTTAAATGTATCAGAATAAGAAATTAGAAGTTCAATCTTAATGATTTAAGAGAACTTGGATGAATCTTCAAATGATTCCAGAGGCCAAAATAATCAGGGGGAAAAAGTCTAAATACAGGTACTTGCATTCTTCCCCCTCCTCAGGCACATCACCTACAGCGTTTCAATAATACAAGTCCCTTTTACCAGCGCCCAACTACAAAATCACGAAGGAATGAAGACAGCCTGAAACCCTTCTGTGTCTTCAGTTCACTATGTTGGAATCACAACAACTGTTGAAACTTACCCGTTAATTGTATTTTTCAATCTAACTTCCCTACTGTAAGAACAATGGAATGGATCAACGAATATCTGAACTTAGAAAAAGTTTTGTTACATACATTAAAAAACTGTTACATAAGAAAACTACTAACAATTATGTAATTACAGAAAATTATCCACTTTATACCATACAAAGAGCAAGAGGAACACAAACAAGTAAACTGTAAAATACAAAAGTAAGTCAGAGTATTCACATATTTCTGTATCTTTCCGCAATAATCAATATTGTTTGGCACACTACTGAAAGCACAAATGCTGAAGACGCATAAAAAAGAAATATATTTCTGAAAGTGAGCTACCCAAATTAATTATGTTTTCAGTGTTCAATAATCTTGAAAAAAGAAAATAAGTTTTCACGAAGTTATTGTACTAGCTTCTTAACAAAAAAAAAAAAAAAAAAAAGAAAAAAGCCCGATACCTTGCCCCTACGACTAGTATGATCTGATGGGAAGGAGTAGCTTCAAAGGATCTGTTTATCCCTTTACTAAAAAAGCCACAACTCTTGCATTATGATAGTTAAAAATAAAGTAGCCAAGTGGAAGCAAATCACTTTGTACCTGATCAGTTCCTAAAGTTTCTTACCTCAAAGCCCGACTAAGTTTCTCATAGTTCATCGTGGGTTTGTTTTTGCGCTGCCCCCATTTTTGTGCAACCAGTTCAGGTTGATTCAGTTTAAACTCTCCTTCATCACCAACCCAAGAAATACAGTCCCGAGCATCTTTGTCAGTGAGAAGTTCTAATAAAAACTGCCACAACTGGATCTGGCCATTGTTTCCTGTTGAAATAGGGATAACAAGATCCATTTCAGTTAGTCTTTACGTTCCCCTCATAGCTAAACGTTTTCAACCAACATATTAAAGCAAACCAACATAGAATATATGATGGAAGGAAAACTTGAACTTAACTAATTCCTCCTAATTATTCTTCTGTAAACATTTCCTGCAGTCAGTATTAATCTGTTGAAAATGAAACTGATGAATACAGAAACAAAGTAATCAAGATTTCTCATAAATCTGTCCCTAAAACTTAAGAAAAAAAGTTATATAACACTACACATAGTCATTTAGACACATATCTATCCCTAAAATAGAACAGATTTAGCAAGAGCTGCTTATTCCTCTTCAGGCATATGTGCGCGCACGCACACACATATACTTATTACATACATATATATATGTAATAAAAGTTGGTTTTTAAAAAAATAGTTTAGTCCCCAATTTTCAACATGAAATACTAGAAATAAAAAAAGGCCCAAACTTCAGCTTACATCAGTATAACATCTTTCGTATCCAATCATTAAGATTTCTTTTTAACTCAAGTACCTGCAGTTAAATTCCTAAATTCTCAATGAGATACAGATAGCAGAACCAATGTCTAAAGGGAGAAACAGAGTATTCCCCACTGATGTCAGCCAATAAAATCTTGGCCTAAGAATCCTGAATGACAACATACTAGACTTTTATGGAGAGTTTAAAAGAGATAAAAATTCAAGGGAAAGGAGAGGAAAGGGTTTAACAGAAAAATTCACAACAGTGGAGAGAACCAAAGCAAAAAGAAGAGCAAGAAAAAATAAGATAAAGAAATTAAGATGAGCTATTAATAATCAAAGAGTATGTATGAATAACAGTAATTCCAAAAATAAACTGAAGATTTAGTGTGCAGTTTTCCAGAAGGTGCATTCATTTCACAAAACAAGAAATCTGAAACTTGCTAAATTCTGAAGTCACCAAATTGGAGGAAGGGAGAGGGAGGGAGGATGAGGAGGGGAACAAGTAGAGCAAGTTGTAGCTAGGCTAGGATTCTACAACATAAAATTTATTTTCTCCCCTTTCTGCAAATGGAAAATGTAAAGAATTAAAAGCTTGAATAAATGCTATGCAGTGGTTTGAGAGGAGACTGTTAAGTGATAGGAAGAGAAACAATTTTATGCATTTTATTTACTGCAAGACTCAAAAGCTGCGGCACCGCGTTAACATAGTGCCTGTGTGAGCTAACCAACCTGCCAGGTCTGCATGTGCTTGTGATATTTTGTAGCTACAGTCCCCTTCATACCACATGGACTTCTACAAACCTCACATTTAAAGTGACAAAGATATGTTCTACAAAACTGTAATTCAAATTAATGAGTGTTTACTGCATTTGCATTTAAAAATAATGGAGACAATACCTGTTCTGTTCCCAGGGGAACTTCTATCTTCCCCAGAGATCCTTGGAGCTCTCTGTACTTTAGCTGCCTTTGCACTGCTGTTTATTACTTTAATGGTGGTTGGGGTAGCAGGCTGTACAGATGCTGGAATAATCTGCACAGCTGTAAAGCAGAGAACATTGCAGAACGTCAATTATAAACTGCTGGTACAGAAATAGGCATATATTATTTATTACCCGTATTACCATAACACCTAGGAACTAGTTTTTTCCTTTGCTAAGAAGACACACTGTGTAACTCACAATGCTAAGAATACTTTAAAGACCTTTTACCTCTTACGGTGGAAATTGTGATTTTTAGACTTGTTGTAGAGATGCCGTATTACAGATAAAACATCAGCTTTAGTTTACTATCATGTGTATTATATGCTTCCATAAAAAAAAACCCCAAACAAAAAAACCCTCTCATGCCTTCATTTTCATCTTTATTTTTCATCATATCCCATATGATCTACCCTAATGCACTTTTCTCTATAGCCACTGTACAACCCTCCATACCTGCTAGTCAAACAGCAATTAAATACCCTTCTATTCCAATGGTAAAAGAGGATAAAAATGCCCCACTCTAGGTGACTTGAACTAGACACAAACCCAGGATGTAATACGTGGTCTGTTTAACATATAAGCTGCTTCCAAGTCTTCTGAAAATTGATTCATTTTAATAATTGATGACACTGCTTCAGCTGGAAGAATGAGTTTCAAAATTACTTTAATGTATTTTTTTATAGTATTGGTTTCTAAGCAAGTCCTCTTTTCCACACTCCCTCTCAGTTTTTGGAAATGCTTTCTTCTGAAAGCGTAACATTGTAATGTATCTATTCATTAATGCAATATATAACCTAAAAAAACCCAGAACAGCTCAAGAACTCAAATATGTATCCTAGAGAGCTTATTACAAGAGAGGAGAAAACCTATGGTCCAAAACAGAGGTTATAAACTTCCATAGTTCAGGTCATACTCCACCTTCCAGCCAATAACAAAATATCGAGAAACCCAACATTTTGCTTTGAAGTTTAAAACATGCCCTCCTCCCCTCACCAAAGAAATAATTCAAGAGAATAGTTTTCCTAAATTAAGTTAGTTGTGTGAATTAACTGCTGGCAGAAGTACTTACGCTGATCAATAGTAACAGTTGCTATTTCTCCAGAATGTTCTTGACTAGCCAACACATCTGCAAATAAGAAAAAAAAATACTAAGTTTTTATTTAATGCACAACTTTCAAGTCACTTGAAGATCAAAAACCTTTGTTTTTCCTCTATGAAATAAGTCAAAATTGGTATCAGTTTGCAAGAGACATGCATAGCTCATGGTCTTACGAGTAGAGACATTTAATATCTGTCATTCAATTTTATAGAAATAAAGATGTGCATGGTGAATTTCAAGGTGTCTTATGCATTCTAAACCCTTTAGCTATATCATGTAAATGAAGATGGAAATAGTTTTTAGTCTGCCAAGTTACATACAAGCATGGTAAATCTGAAATGCACATATAAATTATTGTATTATACACATACTTCATCACTTATTGGTTGTGTTGTGTACAATCTAAGGATTTCATTGCCTATGCTTAATAATCTCCACTTCTATATGACAGAGATGTACATTAAATAACTCACAATCAATATTTAATTATAAAACTGTCAAATTCAGGAGGTGCACAAACTAAAAATCTTTCTTAAAACAAAAAAGGAATCATCAGTCACTACTTCCTCCCTATTAGCTATAAAGTTTGATGAAAGACGGGCAAGCAGACATGCTTCATAACAGCAGACATTCTCACTAATACCTCCTGTTATCTTGTATTGATACCCTCATTTTTACTGCCAGTATTGAATAGATGAAAAACAACTGCTCACAACTGCTTTCACCTTTAAAGAAAGGGGGGGGGGGGAAGAGGGGAAGGGGAGTAAGTAAAATCAGTTAGAGAAAAATCTCCCATACACTTTCGAAGAAGCTCCAAATGGCTCCAAAGGATTTCTCCCCGCGGAACACGCTGGAAGAAGTCTTCTTGACTGAGGCTGCAGAGCTCCCGCCCGGGAATGCTGAGCGCGTTGAGGTCAATGTCAGTCATGCTGAACTCCTTCATCACCCACACCACCCAGTGGAGCACCTGGTCTGTCGACCACTGCACTGGATCTGGGAAAAAGAGAGACAAAACTGTAAGTCATCCCATTATATACTACAAGGCTCCTCCTCTTCACTGAGGATACAGAGCTAGTTCTTACTGTAACTGACACAAGAATGAAATACAAGCGGCTCC
The DNA here is from genome assembly GCA_013389905.1 of Sula dactylatra. NCBI lineage: Eukaryota > Metazoa > Chordata > Aves > Suliformes > Sulidae > Sula > Sula dactylatra. Next base: position 82,595 of record WEKW01033498.1, read on the forward strand.
TGATCCACAGCATTCAAACAAGCATAACCCAGCGTTCATTTTTTTTGTATGACCTTTTCTGAAGGCCTTTTAAAAAACTTGATTTAGGGGGTTCTTGTTACCTATCTATTTATTTTTTTAAGAAGGGCCTGCTTCTAGGCCAGTCAGTGCTTATTCAGTTAAAGTCCAATGATGGTATGTTTTCAATTATGTAACAACTCCATTAGAGACAATACATAACATTAAGAAGTGTAGTTACCATGACCAAATCTGACTGGATGGAAAGCTGACTCCTCTTAAAATTATAACGGAGTTGCATTGCCTGGTGGGAGACGGAAAGGGCAAAAAAGGGATTTTCTTTAGCAAAAGCTTTTACATCAGAACTACACCTGGCATTTCTCAAACACAGAAAATAATGATTTTTTTCTTCTTCCATAGGTCTTCAGTTTCAAAAAAGAGTAGTCTCTCTCACACCAGGATGCTCCTCCTCAAATACAGAATCATAGAATCATTAAGGTTGGAAAAGACCTCTAGGATCTCAAGTCCAACCGTCAACCCAACACCACCCTGCCTCCTAAACCATGTCCCGAAGTGCCACATCTATGCGTTTTTTTGAACTCCTCCAGGGATAGTGAGTCCACCACCTCTCTGGGCAGCCTGTTCCAGTGCCTGACCACTCTTGCCGTGAAGAAATTTTTCCTAATATCCAATCTAAACCTCCCCTGGTGCAACTTGAGGCCGTTTCCTCTCATCCTATCCCTTGTTACTTGGGAGAAGAGACCAACAGCCACCTCGCTACAACCTCCTTTCAGGTAGTTGTAGAGAGCTATAAGGTCTCCCCTCAGCCTCCTCTTCTCCAGGCTAAACAATCCCAGATCCCTCAACCTCTCCTCATAAGACCTTCTCTCCAGACCCTTCACCAGCTTTGTTGCCCTTCTCTGGAATATGTTGATCAGCATCTGATTATGATGAGATATTACATTCTAACCTCATTCACATTATCCCAGTTTCTCAACTATTTAAAATCATCGTCGTCCTGGGTTTGGCTGGGATGGAGTTGATTGTCTTTATAGCAGCCCACATGGTCCTGTGTTTTAGGCTGGTGACCAAAACAATCTTGGTAACGCACTGATCTTTTAGCTACTGCTAAGCCTTGCTTGTACAGAGTCAAGGTGTGAGCGACTAAAGCCCTAGAGGTGGAATGTGACTCCCCTGCAATGGGAAAAGGCTCAGGGGAGATGGGCAAGGGTGAAGTGCCCATGCAGCTCAGAGAATAATGCAAAGAAGCTGACTTCATCTCAACAAAAAGGAGACAGAAGGTGGCCTTTATTTTAGATAAAACTAAAACTTTGTTAATGTTGTATGTAATATATTAAAACATGTCTATGAGTATGAACTGGAAGTGGAAACTAAAGCAGGGATATTTACTTTCACTGTCTCAAGGGCAAAGAACAGGAGTAGAACAATTATATATTTTTAAATTACGATACCCCAAATAGATGTCACCTTGACAAGTTCTTAATTTAAGCATTAAAGAAAGCAAAGCTTTTTAAGTCTGTAAACATTATCTAGGAGCCAAATTCCATTTTGCTTAATAAAGGCCAGTAACATTGCATCATTTTTCACTCATGCTACCTAAAACCATGCAATGTAAGTCTTTGGGAAAAGCCACACCAGAAGGGTTTTGGTCTTCAAAATGTTATCAGCAGTGAATTTTCATCAAATAGCTGTTAATTTGTTCTCATTGACAGAACATGATCTGCAAGGTAACATGAATCATTGCTTTCTCTAACCAGTTCCATGGTTTCCAAGCTTTCTGCTGCTCCCTTTTCTGGTTTTATTTCTCACACCAACTAATATTTTCCTTCTTCCTAGGGACCTTTGCAATGGTACCAAATTTTTGGATTCCGTTCGCAGAAATACCTTTAACAGCTAAGAATTTGTAATCTCTAGTAAAATCCATTAAAACATAACACAAAGGGAAAGCCACAATGTTTTAAAGACCTGCTAAAAGCTAATTTTCCATTTGCAGCAAAACAGAGAAACCTGTAAGAATGAAGATACTGAACCGCTGCCTTTCAGGATGATGATTATTTACTGACTGGACTTGACTTTTAATATCAGCATACCCTGTCTTTTCAAGATTCAAGGAAAAATTCCAGATTAATAATTCAGACAACTTCACAGAACCAAGCCTCACAACTCTCTGAAGGAAACAGGCCTCTTTTCCTATTTTTTAAGATGTATATTTGTAAGTGTTGGGAAAGGGAAAAAAAAAAGGCTGTTTTGGGGGACTACATAAGAACCTTAAGAACATTGTTTATTCTCACAAACTTCTGACTGCATCATAACGTAGAACTGAGTGGTGCTTATTTCAACCCACGTCCCTGCAATGGTAACTCATATAACATTTAAAATTTTACTGTTTCTAGGAAGGCAGTTTAGCACATTTTTCTGATATCAAGAGAACACTTGTTCTTAATACAGAAATCTCTGCCGTAATGAACTAGTATGATTTTCCTGGAAAATCTGCACTCCCATGACACAAAAGACATTAAACTTTCAAAGTCACAGTTGTGGGTTATAGGGTTTTCTTAAAGCACCAACATTATTAAAGTTTATTAACAACATTATTCAATATAACACCAACACGGGTTTAAGTAATTTTCTTCTTATATTGATGGGAGGTCATATTGAAAAATATCAGTCTGCTCCTGATAATGCCTCCTTTTTTTTTTTCTTTCTTCCAAACATTCTGCGTCAAATCCCTGATTATCTACAGACATAGCACGATGAAAACTATTTTGGAACTGCTTGCCAACAAGAACAACAAAGAGGCATGAAAAAGCCATTGCTTTGGTTATCAAAAATATGTTCAAAATATTGCAAGCTACATGTCCTACAAAGACCTGTGACTTCACTGGAATTCTTAAACACCTCCAAATATCCCACTTGCCAAATTTATTCCAGCTTTGCAGGTCTGCTTAGATACTACAGCTTCACGTGCTGCATATGCTTTGACAGTACATTTCCACAAGTCGCATCATGCAACTCAGCTGGATAATCTCCTGAATGTGATGTAGGTCTAAAACCCACAGTTTCAGTTCACTCCTAAGCGGGCATTCAGAGATGCTTTTTCTAAGCTAACATTAAATTAGCAGCCTGCTAAGCAACAACATTAATTCAAAAGAGATGATGATCTACCAGAATACTTATGTTGATTTCTGAATCATCTTTCTCCACTATGTTGAAGTCAAGAATGGCTTTCCATGCAAAATCCGATTTAACACCATACTCGGCATCCTACAACCTATGAACAATTTGTTTCAGTATCTTTAGATGCAACCCCCACCAAGTACTGAGTCTAGTTCAAATTCAGACACGCACGAAAAAGAGCTTTAACTAGCATACACGGTTTTAAGGAGGGGAGGAAAAAGAAAACTGCTTTCTAAAAACTGCAGTGACAAGAAGGTTACGGAGCAAAAAGCAGTATTTTAATAAAACTATTACAAGTATTGATTCTACTTCTCTTTAGCCTACTCTTATGCAGATATTTGCATTGCACTTACCCATACCATAAGAAGCCTTCTCTGAAGTATTGGAGCACTTTAATTATATAACCAAAATTAACTGTCATTTATGAAAACACACCAATCCCCTAAATGAACAAAAGAAACCAGCCCCTATGCAAACACATGCGTGCGCACACAGAGTCATGTATTATTACCGTAGGGTATTCCAAGGCGCTCCTGCTCCTTTCGGTAGCCTTCCAATGCTGCAGCCCATCGTGTCACTTGTTCAGAGGTTTCATCTGAAATTGTTGTAATATGTTTTGTTCCGTCCAAGGTTATCACTTGAGCTTCCTCAACAAGGTGAGCTTCAGCCTCTGCATGATGAGCATCCGGATCAATGACTACCTCCACAGTCTCCACAGGCTTCACAATTTCAAGGATGTTTAACTTGGGCTCTATCCCTAGATATAGAAAGAACAAACACAAAACTTAAAGATAGCAGTGCAAATATGACAAAAACATTGTTTTAAAGCTTTCTGATGAATAGGTGTTAGCATACTTAGGAAGGAAGCATGACACAAAAGCATCATCAAATTTCCGCAAGTGTTCTAAATTAGAATGACATATTCTGTTATACAGTATATACTTCAGTAAGGTGAATACAAAGCTGTCCCTCTTTCCTCCCCCAGTATTACAGCTTCCTGATCTATTTAGGTGATCCATTTCACGTATCTTGAACAGAATGTTCAGCATGTGGGCATAAAGAACAAGTATTTTGGTCTGTAAGAAATATACTGAACCAAAGAAAAAAAAAATGCAAACCCAAAAAACCCACAGCAAGCATCCATCTCTTTCCCCCATCCAAGAGGCATTTCTTTCAGCCTTTACAGTATTTCCCTGATAACCCTGGGGTCTACATGCAGGAGTTAAAATTTTCTTGCAGCGTACTGAAAGAGGCAGTGTGTTCAACAGCAAGTTAAAAGAAAACTAGAAAATCCTTCACGTTTTAAGCTTCATCAACTACTCATGGTTTGGTTTTAGGTCTGTCATTTAAGATATTAGACCATGGCATTGGAAGATATGTCTGTATCTATTCCGCAGCAATAAAGAACACATTCACTAATCTACTAATGCTTTGTAACACCTTCTCTGTTGTCTTCTGAGAAGGTATTTTGTCCAACTGGTGCCTCACCATATTTCCAACATTGTATAGAATTAGCATTATAATATGCTAAACAAAAAAAAGATTTCAATTTTTGTGAATATAATTTCCATTATAATAACAACTAATAACCACACTTAAGAGATTTTTATCAAACATACTTGCACATTAAAAAAAAATCTGTAAAATTCCATTTTATTATGACTTGGAAAACCTTGACGAGGGTTAGGCAGTTGAAAGTAGGATTCACAGAACACCACATGGCCAGAATAACTTCAGTATCTTGTGATGTAAGGTACTGCTTTATGTCTGTCCCATCTAATCTATATTAAAGCTCAGTGTGAGATGGTAGGTTCTGTAGATGATGATGTTAAAAGCTAAAACCACAATCCGTTCACAGTTTATAAGGGAAAACAAATGGAGTACTTACTGTAGTATAAGTAAGAACAAACCAAGTTCAGACAAGTATTCCTCTACACTTTAAAAGGAATTCAGCTTGCGAAAAATATTAGAAAGGGAGCACTATAAAGACCGTAAGTACAACGTGCAACAATACAAAATGAAGGAAGTGAAAATAGACATAGACCACCAGTAAGTGGTTGATTAGATGAAGAAACAAACATGAAGAAAAAGCAAACAAGGACCTTACTTAGGAAAGTAAATGTTTTATCTAGGCCATCTAAGATTAACAGGCACAGCACAGGCTTGTTTTAAAGTTAGATAGAAATGGGTAAGAGAAAACACTAAAGGTTAAGATTCTATTTTACCTTCAGAAAAAGAAAGTAAAGAAAAAAGCTTCTAGAGAGGAACAGTTCACTATTGCTCAACAAAATAATTCACTGTCTGTCAAATAACTGCATGCCAAAAGAACTGGGCATCTACTGCTTTATCCATAGTGCAAACATGCAGATCAAAGTGATGAGATTCTGTAAAGGACCAGCTTATAAGTACAAATGTTGTGAAATAACAGTCTGCCACCGAACCTACTGCAACCTTAGATCAATGTTAATTCAATGGGTTTGTCAGCACCTCTTCTCACATCTCTTTTACCTACTGATAAGAAAACAGATGTCCAGTCTTCCTTGGACAGCAAATAAGTTGTGGAACACAATGTGACAATGTCACACACCCCAGAAGTATAAACTGCTACAAAAATTCTCGAGGACATCAGCTATCAAGACATGTCCAGATGCTGCCAGTACAAGCCCCCTCTGCTAATTGTCTGAATCTAGAGAATATACCAGCGTTAAGACTGACCTGCAGGCAACCTGTTTTGGTTTTGTTTGGTTGGGTGTTTTTTTTGTTTTTGGGTTTTTTTTGGGGGTGGGTTTTTTTGTTTGTTTTGGGGTTTTTTTGTTTTTTTTTTTTTTTTTTTTCCTCTCCTTAAAATGTCTACTATTAACCACAGCCAGNTACTATTAACCACAGCCAGAGTCAGGACAACAGTCAAATTGCACATTTAATCTAAATCAGTTGTTTCATTACGCTTATGAATTGTTCCTTTACATACTAAAAATAATAAAAGCCTAGCTATTGCAAAGAAAACAGTTTAGAAACCACTGCCAAAGGAAGAGTTACACACCTAACACAGGACTCGGACTTCAGCTACCTAAATCTAAAGAACCTTTTGTGCTCAACCACAACTTAGTTCCAAAATCTGTGTAAGTATCTATAGTACAGCTACATACACATGCTCAGAAATTCTCAAAGCAGCTAGACACTAACTTCTTATTTCAGTCAAGCATTTAAAAAGCAGGTGGAACAGCATCTGTTTGGGAAAATGTTAATCTTGCAGGTGTGCTTTGGGTGTGCATAACAGACAGGACTGAGCTCATCGCAAACAGCAGCTACAGACACCTTCATTCACAAACAAGGCCTTGACTCATTTAAGTTTGTGTATGTGGTACGTGAACAACTTGCATGGCAGGTTAACTGGGCTACTTCTTCATATACTTTGCAAGCAACAAGAAATAGAAAGCAGAACTATATTGTCCACCTCCATAATACAGGTCTCTCTCCTCCTATTGCTCAAACGAATGACCGTCCAAGACTGCTGCTCTAATTTTAGCTCTTTCAGTCTAGTATCTCTGTCTCCCATAGTTCATCTGAAAAAAGTGTGGCAAGTACTTCCA
>WEKW01033503.1:266-18641 GCA_013389905.1 Sula dactylatra
TTTATCTGTTCATCATGTTTTTTCCCACTCCAACCCCTTCTCTTATTTTTATCCATCTCCATTCCCTGGGAAGCATTCACCTGAAGGTTTGATGATGAACGTGTGGACAAAACAGCTGCGCTTCTGCAAGAGTTTAAGTTTCCAGAAATTAGCATTTTGAAGTTGAAAAGGGTTTTGTCAATGTTGTCTCAGCCTCCCTTAAATAACCCACTGGAGAACCATGACTACCTCAAGAAATCTTGGGGAAATGGAACTTATGTTTTCATAGTAAGGTTAGGCAAGGGCTGCTATTGCATCCCTAAAAACTGAAAGGTCTTGTAATTGGAAGAAAAACCCTGTTCTAAGACAGGAGCCGTAGGGTTCTTACTCACGACTATCTCTTTGAGACTCTGTATTGAACCAGTCACATCTAATTAATGAGTTATTTTTAAAAGATCTAAGCTACAATGATAGCTTAATACCCTAACAGCTTTGGTTTCTATAAGCACACCACATCTCATTAGTCTCAGGATAATAGTACAGCTAGACTGGAAGTTTTTAGGTTGTTTATTCTTCACATAAAACACTAGCCAGGAGCTAAAGAAGAGAGATCAGCAGAAATGTTGTGGTATCAATACAGCCTTATTTATGTGGTGCGAAATTCCTGTATTAGGGTTTATGAGTTAATTTTTTTTCCTCTTAAATGATCCAGCTGAATCAGAGAGCTCTTAAACCATACAAAGGACAGGATTTTTTTTGACTAGGCAGAAAGAAAGAAACAAGAGACAATACTGTTTTGGTGAAGAAGCATAAGGCAGACCAGAAAATTTATTGAGAAGTAGTTTTCATGGCAATGAAAGAAAGACATATCGGTGTGAGTAGAATGAAATTGTCTTTTAAAAACAGGTCTGATGCTGACTCAACATTGAGCGAGCGCTTTTTCTGTGCTTATATTTACAAGAGCCTGCCATTTAGTATGAATTAGCTAGAAAAAAAAAAAAGCTTCAGTCCATGGCTGGCAAGGATGAGTCTGACAGTAGCTGCACTAGAATTAGGAACCTCCTGCACTGGACTCTCAGCTATGCTCAAACATATTGATGCTAATCCCTCCTCATCACCAGCACCCTGGTAGTAATCTTCCTATTAGTATGGAAAGCCATTAGTTATTGGAAAAATAGGGTTATTCCTCCTCTTGAAAGTATGGATGTACTCACTTTAATTTTTTTCTTAGCATTATTGATGGTGACAAAAGCCCAACAGTAAAAGTGTACCTGTTCTAAACTGCTTCCTACAGAAGTCCAATATGTTACTTTATTTTAATAAGTTCTGCCAAAAGAAGTCTGAATATATACAAGCAAACTCTCTTACAACATCCACCTAAGAATAATTTGCTGTTCCAAAAATTATCTGAAGCAATTTTCAGCCCTGCAATTAAACCAGGTTCCATTTCCTTTTTGTTTTCTTTTTAATCCTCCCTTTGCAGAGATAGAGGGTTTATAACATTTAGAGAAAACTGTCAGGATGAAAATGAAATACAGAAATACAGAGTATTTAAATACAATCTATTGCAGATTGCAACTGCCCTGAATTGTAGTTGCTAGTGCATCAGTAATATCAGGGTGACAGCTTAGCAAACATTTCACATGGATGGTTTCACAAAGAACTCGGTGATAATAATTCACATTGCAAAATCTCCAAAAGCTCAGCTGTTATAGGCTTACACGAAATGCTAGTCAAACACCATCTAGATAGATAGAAATGCCACTATGAACAGAATCATTTACCTCTCTTCAGTTATCATGAATTTTGTTAAAACGATGGATTAATGTCACTTCACTTCACCTCCACCCCTCTTTCTCACACATGTACATGCACATTTGGAGTTTGGTCTTCTGTATTAAAATTTCAATTCCAGAAAAATTCTGAATATGACATGTAAAGTGGTTCTGACAAGGGTTTTGATTTTAATGATTTTAGTCTTACAAGGTGATTATAACAATGAATAAAATAATCTTTCTTTTCTTCTCCCATTTCATTATCTCTTTTCCAACCACATGAAATGCAAAAAGTATTAGAAATTACCGACACAGGACTTAAAATAGTGAAGAGCAACCAATAAGAAAATTTAGAATAAAATGAGATTTAGAATAAACAGATGTTAATTATATGTTTGTTTGGGTTTTTTTAATAAACTAGACAGATTTGTAATGGAATGCATTCATATTATGATTTGGAGCATTATCAATTTACCTCAAAATATCATTCAACATCACAGTTGAAAAGGAGTTATATTCTACAGCAAGGAAAGAAAATGGTGGTTGAAATTCCATTTTTCATTTCTACTAACTTCCAATTGAAAGACTGTAGTGAACATGTTTTTAAAAGTTACCTGAGGAGAGCTGACACTGTAGAGATGCAGTAAGACAGTCCTGGACAGATGTCAAATCATTTCACCCATTTACTAAGTCACTGTACTTTCAGAATGATTGTTATCAACCTTGTCTTTTTTTCTGTTTTAACTACTGATTAATATGTTTAATATTTTCAGTTTGTTAATGCTATCAAAAGATTAAATTTTAAAGACAACTTCCTCCATAAAATACTACAGTTTATTCAAGAAATATTCATTTTTCATTAGATGCCATAAAAAAGATTTGTTCATAGGGACCAGCTGGTCATCGCTGGACCTATGATTGTTCTGTGTAATCCACTTATCAGTGCTAAATATGAATACGCTGGAAGTTCTGCCACTTCCTCCTCCTCTTCTCATGATGGCCATGCTTCAGAGTAGCCTGCCTCGTCCATTCCTGCCTCCTTCCTCTTCTTAGTAGGAGTTTCTTCCCTTACTAAATGAGTTGACTTTCACATCCAACATCTCTCCTTGTGTACACGGGCAACAGATACTGGCATGGGTTGGTCCTCTGGTTCAGCTGCGGTGCCTGTCACGAGGGTTGGAGCAGCCCCGGTGCCTGCCACTGGCGGTTGGAGTAGCCGCAGTGCCTGTCATTTTGTCATCAGATCCAGAGACCTTCTCTCCCCCTTGGGGGTTCTGAATAGGGCTGAACAGGGCATGGTAGGCACGGGCCAGGCCCCAGCATGTTGCAGCGATTTATGTCTCTTTGGAGTTGCCTGGGTGACAACATACTTTTTCCAAATACTCTAATAGTTTTTCAGGATTCTGCAGCTGTTCAGGGGTGAAGTTCTAAAACACTGGAGGTGTCCACTGTCTTAGGTACTTGCCCATACTATCCCACACACCCTGCCACTCATAACTACCCAGTCTCAGGGCAGATCCCTGGATGATATTCTTAAATAGTTGTTTAACCTTAAACAAGACCCAAAACACGTTCAGGAGACACATCAATAGGACCACACTGGTTTGAACATCCCAAGGATATTCAAAAGTCTCAAGAGCTGTTCCAACTAGCCTGGAGAAGAAGAGAAAGGTGAAGGAGTAGGGAAAGTGTCCCCCCTTGTCTCCCACATAGATTGGCTCACCAAGAAGAAAAGGTAAAGAGTGTCATTATTAATAGTTTCCAAGAGATGGTTCTTGAAGTACGGAGATGACTGCAATGCTAAGTACAAATACCAGATCACTCTCATGACCAGTAATTTTATCATATCAAAAGCCAGTGTTACACAGTACAACAAAATGATAACTTTAATCCAGCCCCCAGAGGTGATAAACAGCACATCAGGGAACATAAATACAAGTCAGGTGTTACAAAACACAACTCTGAGGACAAGCACAACATTGACAAGCACAACAATAAATCAACATTGCAACCAGCAACTAGTAGCCTAATAATGAATGCTTATAACAAATTTATTTTGACATGCTCTGGTCAGATCTGTTATTATCTCAATCCTTCGAGCCCCACGTTGGGCACCAAAATGAACTGTTGTGGTTTAACCCCGCAGGCAGACAAACACCACCCAGCTGTTCACTCACTCCCTACCAGTGGGTGTGGAAGAGAATTGGAAAAAAGGTGAAACTCATGGGTTGAAATAAAGACAATTTAATAGGACAGAAAAGCAAGGGGAAATAATAATAATGATAAAAGAATATAGAAAAAAGTGATGCATGATTCAATTGCTCACCACGCTCTGACCAATGCCCAGCCAGTTCCTAGGCAGCAGTCCCACCCCCCAATCCTTGGCCAACCTCCTCAGTTTTTTGTTCAGCATGATGTCACATGGCATGGAATATCCCTTTGGCCAGTTTGGATCAGCTGTCCTGGCTGTGCACCCTCTCCATTTCTTGTGCACCCTCTCCATTTCTTGTGCACCTCCAGCCTCCTGGCTGGCAGGGCAGTATGAGAAGCTGAAAAGTCCTTGACTTAGTGTAATTGCTCAGCAAGAATTAAAACATCAGTTTTAACATTAACATTAATATTATTCTCATCCTAAATCAAAAGCACAGCAGTATAGCAGCTACTAGGAAGAACATTAACTCTGTCCCAGCTGAAACCAGGACACAGTGACAGTGAATTCATCAAGAACTAGTCATGCCAAAATAATCTACTTTTTTTTCCATGATAGCAAAACAGGCTTTTTGGATAGAGGAAAAGCAGTCACATTGCCATCTAGCTTCACTTTAGAAAGCCTTCTGATGCTCTCTCACATGACATTTTAATAAGCAAACTAGGGAAACACTGCCTGGATGTAGTTACTATCAAGTGTCATTATTAACAGTTCACTGTCAGGCTGGACAAGAGTTTGCAGTATTGTTCCACAGGTATCTGGGTGTATTCATTATTTTTTTTAATGGTTTAGATAAAGAAATCAAAAGTATTGTTACTACATCTGGAAGACAACACCATGCTGAGATAGCTGCAAATACATTGGATCAAAATGATCTCAACAAATTGAAGAAGTCTGAAGAAAATTCAGTACAAATAAAGGCAAGACCTGCATTTCATAGTAGAAAAATTAACCACATCATTGCAGAATGGGTATGACTGGTAGAGAGCAGAAGCATCCCATTAGTACCACTGGCTCTAACTGTCACAAGCTGAACATGACAATATTTTATGCAAAAATGGCATTTTGAGGTGTATAAAGAGTTACTTTTCTGACCCATTCAACACCAGCAAGACTTGAACTGGAATATTATATCCAATTATAAGAACAGCATTTTAGGAAGGATATGGAACAGCAAGAGAAGCTTCAGAGGAGATATTAAGAAAACAAAACCTACAGTAAGTGGTTAAAGGAACCAGGTCTGTTTAGTCCAGAGAAGAAAAGACTGAGAGACAATATGATAATATGAAAAATGTACAAAGGTAGGAATAACAAGAAAGCAAAAAAGCTCTTATTCTTTTCCACTGTGAACGTGAGTTTAAAATAAGCTGAAAATTTAAGATCATTATTCCAAGACATGGAATAGCAACTTTCATTTGCAAGAATGAAGTCTTAAGTTAAACCTCAGGAAAAACTCTCTAGCAGAAGGCAGTGAAGTAAAGGATTGCCTGCAAGATCTGTGAAATCTCTCTAACAGATTTTTTTCAAGAACAGCCTGGACAAGCATCTGTCAGCAGTGACAACTGTACAGTTAATCCTGGATCTGGCAGTAGGATAGCACCAATAACTCTTCAAAATCACTTCCAAATTTCTTTTATATTATTTTTGTGATCTACACTGATTGCTAATTATCTGTCACTCACAAGTAGAACCTTATGGACTAAGTCACAGTGTACAATATATAGTAACATACTTTAAGAACTATCTGTAAAACTAACATGTATGCTTGACTTTTGGTGCAACTTGACCAGAGCATTTACTCAAGGTCTGAAACTATGAAAATCATTATATGAGTGCCTGAATTTTAAATATAGTCATGAGGGGTAACAATGTGAATGAACAGGGAATCAATGTGCATTAGAACTTAAGGCTAAAAAGCATACATCTGAGATCAATAGGAATTTTGAATTAAATAATGTCCCTTTTTTCCCCTCATCTTTCTTTTTTCTAATGGGTTTTAAGTAGCTTCTCCAATAACATCATTATTAAGTATTTATATAACCAAAGCAAATATTGAGCATTATGGAGAAGATATCAGTTTGATGTTTTTCCTTCCAACAACAGAGCCCATGTCCTTCTCTTTCAGAAGATGAACTCCTTAAGCCTGCAGATAATGGTGACTGACAAAATATCCAGGAACTTCTGAAACTGTCACATCCTCACTGCATTGCTAGTGCCAGATTTGCAGCAGGTAAGGAGCCATAAGGCAGGCTGCTCGAAGCAGAAGCAGTGATTTACAGCTGCCGTTATTCATCTCCCATCTTTCTCTGGAGTCTCTGCTCATGTCCCATCATTTCAATGGTTCTATGTCAGAACGTCATTGTCCTTTAACAGTAAATGAGTACAATTCTGTTTAGGGATCAGCACCTGTCATTTCATAACCCCGTTTCTTCAAGCAAGTTAATAAAAGGACGTATCTTTAACTTTGTATAAACTCCTTCCATTATAAATATGGAGCAGATAACACATTTTTTTTAAAAAAAAAAGATTACTTTATGTGTTTGTCAACTGAAATTGTATAATGATCTCCAGCACTTATATCTCATCTTTATTGTTTATACATACATCTTTTATTACTTAAATCTTCCTGAAACAAAAGATATTCAGATCATTACTTCCAGGAAGCTTCTCATATTGACAAAATTATTTCTATTTGTTTGCAAGACTAGTTATTATTCTGCTTAAAATGCATCTTTATTACAGCTGAGTGCTACTTACAATGCCATTAAGGTGACTGCTAACAAAGCAGTTAGGCACATGCATAACTTTACATGGACAGTGTCACTAAATTCAGCAAGTTAATAGATGATTTGCTTGTTAACTGCAGTTTTATGCTTTAAGGAGATTCTTAAGTGCTTGCCTAAATGAAAGGTTATAACCTTGATTTTTTAAATCTGACTTAATAATATTTGGTATTCCATAAAAAAAGTTTGAAATTCATTTTTCTCCAAGACCACTAAAAGATTTACCAGGTGAAATAAATTATTATGATAACATTGTAACTCTCAAGGACTGCACAACAATAATACTGTATACTGGCATCACTGTGTCTCAACATTCCATCAGGAACATATCATAGGTAAAAAAATCTGAATACGTTTATGTATATTACATGATTGTTCCTGTAGAATAAGACCTCTACCCTTGTCAATAAAGGTGCTACTGGTCATGAAGAAGAATGAGCTAGTTTGGTTCCATGTAAATAAAAAGACCATTTAACAATGTCCTGCAGTTTCTAGAGGCAAAAATTGCCAGGTCCTCTTCATAGGCATGCAAAACTCTAATAAATATTGCAGCAATGTAGAAGAACCTTAAACCACATACAAAAAGGAATGTAGATGTTTTTTCTTTCATCTGTTCTTGGGGTAAAAAAAGCCAAGGGAACAGGAATGTCAAGGCAGAACACAGTTAACAGAGGCAGGCAGCAAATACAGCAGCTTGCCCAGCATTTTTTTGGGGTCTGCTTGTAGATCTTCTGTGAACTCCTTCTGGGAAGACCAGGGACTCCTGGGAACTCCTGGGGGAACAGCAGGGCACCTGGTGCACCTGGGAAAGGCAGCTGTGGTAGGCTGTGACTTCCAGCAGCTTCTAACAAAGCTGTTCCTGATCAAAGGGTGCATTAAGCTTCGTGCTGACTCTGAGCAGGGAGAGTCAAGCACCCATTCAGCAGTTGCTGGGAGAGGTGCATGTAAGGGCCAGTCCAGAGTGCAGTTCACAGAGAAGTGGTTTCTGCAGAGGGTACGCAAAAGCCAGCTAGAAAATCTGCTGCTGAGGGAAGTGTTCATGTGCTCACCAGTGGTGGTGGTGGGGTACAGTGCATCCCCAGTACACACCTGAGCAACTACCCCAGCACATCAGAGACTCAGACCAAGCTCCCAAGGGAGGATGCATTTCTGCAGGCCTCTTTCTGAGGCCAGGCACAGGGAATGATGGGCTCCCTACCTGTAGAAGGTGTGTGCTCGGGACCATCCACATCACCAAGCAGAGGAGCTGTGCCAAAGGAGGGGCAGGAAGAGTCCATGCTTATTGGGTTCAATAACTGAGACTTCCAGGATGTTGAAGCCTGAGACTTACAAAAGCAGGAGAAAAGCTCCTTCTCTGGTCAGCAGCTACAGAACAGGGTCAGTGTGCTGGTAGCAGATGAGATGCTGAGTCTGAGCAAGAGGTTGAGGAGGTGATCCTTCCCCTCTCCTGAGTACTGGTGAGACCACAGCTGGAGTGCTGTGTCCAGTTCTGGGTTCCCCAGTAAAGGAGACATGGACGTACTCCAGTGAGTCCAGCAAAGGGCCTCAAAGATGATTAAGGGCTTGAGGCATCTGTCTTATAAGAGCTGAGAGAGCTGGGACTTTTCAGCTTGGAGAAGGGAAGGCTTGAGAGGGGGATCTTATCAGTATGTATAAATATCTTACGGGGGGAAGTAAAGAAGATGGAGCCAGATTCTTCTCAGTCGTGTTCAGTGACAGAACAAAATGCAATGGGCACATACCAAACCACAGAAAATTCTGTTTAAGCTTAAGAAAAAGCTTTTTTTAGTGTGCAAGCAGCCAAACAGTGGAATAGGTTGCCCTGAGAGGTTGTGGAGTCTCCATCCCTGGAGATATTCAACATTCAACTGGATGCAGACCTGAGCAACCTGCTGCTGCAGCTCAGTCTACTCTGAGCAGAGTGGGTTGGACTAGATATCTCCAGAGGGCCAGCCTCAACCATTCTGTGATTCGGTGAGCAGTAGCTGCCTCTGAAGTCTAGTGATCCCAGACTTTCAGAAAGTTGCAAATGATCAATGACAATGACATGAATATTTGCAGCCATTTGGCTGCACCACCACGCCAGGACAGGTGTAAAACAGCCACAGAGAGCCATTTTTGCTGCCTCATTTCCCACTGTTAGGTACCAAATGAGGAATATCTGAAAAATCAACCTAATATGTTTTATGAGCCCCATCTCTAAATGCAAAGGGTTATTATAGTTCTATGCATATACTATCTGTGTGAATCTATGCAATGCAGACTACACAGTCCTGAATGAGAAAGGAAGATGACCCATGAAACACCCACACTATTAATTGTTGTCAGCCCAGTGGAAAGGCTTCAGGAGCTCAGCCCTCAATAGCTTTGTGTTGGAGGAGCTAACAAAGGCTCAGGCATTTAAGAGATTATATCTGTAGTCAAGGCACTCTTATGATATGTATAATTCTTAAGCTTATTCTGGCATGAAAATGTATAATGCTTTCTCTTTCCAAGTAAGTAAGACTGAACAACAAACTAAATAGCTGAAGATATGTGAAAATAGGAACAAATCTTTTCATCTCTCTGTAAAAAATGTAGCTCTAGATTATAATTAGAAACTAACAGGTAATTTTATTCTAATTTTTAAAACCAAATGAAGTTTTTAAAGCCAAATGAAGTTTACAATGTCACTTGCAATATAAGATGAGGCAACTGGAAAAGCAGCAGACAATATGACATGTAACAGATCAATGAAATGACAAAAAAAATGAGTATCACATGGGGAGAGTGAAAACCTTTGTTGCAATTCCACAGATCTTGTGTGTTCGATAATTCTTGATAATGCATTGAATATTGCCAGAAATTAATAGGAATAACTTTAATTAAAAACAGACAATTTTTTTGGAAGTGTTACTTTTTAGAAGACCTGCTTCCAGGAATAACAGTGGACAGGTCAGTGTAAAAATGCATACAAAATGATATAACCTTAGGATATATACAGTGGAATGGGCTGTAAAACTCTTCTGTTACAGTGGTTTTTCTCATTTCTGTGAACTGCTCTTTTAGGATCCATTTAGCAATTAATTGCAGTCCTCACTAGATGATAATGCTGCAACAGAAATCTACAAAATAAATCGTGCCAGTGCAAAAGAGGCAGTGATTGGCAGGCCTTTCTTAATTACAGCATTAGGTTTAGCACTTGTGTTAATCTGAAATTCATTAACATGTCTCCAGATACCACTAGTTAAATCCAGTTTGCCAACAGGCAAAGTCAGCTCTGAAATTAGTGCTTCAGAAAACCTTGTTTACTGCCTGCTGTCCTCTGAAAAAAATATCCACTGAGGTCAGGTTTCCTGACATACTGTTTGACTGGATTCCTAAAACAATTCCGTGTTATTCTCAAGGGGCAACTCTGGACACACAAAAGCTAGAATGAGGCTTGTACCAGAATCACTTATCTACAAGTAAATCCCTCATTTCTTCAAACAGATTCTTAAATCCTCTTTTTATACTTTATTGATAGTCTTTCATGTTGCATTTTCATGATCAATAATTATTCTACTGATACAGAAATCTCTGTAGATGATACAGACAGAAATGCAAATGAGAATAAAACCTACATATTTTTTTCAGAAATAGATCATGCCAATGATCCTGGTGTCTTTCTTTGACAGATATGTTACTTACTTTACAAGGAAAGCATGACAGATATAATCTCTCTGGATTTCAGAATTTTATTCCATGGGAAACGACTGATTAAAATGGAAAAGATGGGGGTCAGAATCTGGACTGTAAAGTGGATAAGGAACTGATCATAAAGGAGATCAAACGGGTTGTTCTGAAAGTGTCTGGGTATTGGTGCATTCCCTGTGCAGCTCTCCACAGTCTGTTTTGGAAAATTTTATGTTTTCACTGTGACTATGCCCCCAAAGGGCAAAAAATGCCCTTTGGGGGCATAGAATGTGCTAATGAAATGTATCGATAGTGTGAAGATGGGATGCATCAGTAATATGCAATGAGTTCAAACATCACATGGTAGAATCTGGGTAACATTAGGGACTGAGGCAATAGAAAATAAGATATGTATCTTCTGATGCATTTACAGGCTAATAAGAGGAACTTTACTAAGA
Organism: Sula dactylatra; assembly: GCA_013389905.1. NCBI lineage: Eukaryota > Metazoa > Chordata > Aves > Suliformes > Sulidae > Sula > Sula dactylatra. The sequence goes on from WEKW01033503.1 coordinate 11,125, forward strand.
GTACAGAGTGCATGTGCTTCCAGATAGCAGAGAAGAGAAAGTGTGTAACAGTTCAGATAAATCTCACTCTAGATTCCTGTCTTTCTCTTCGGTCTCTTTCTTCACGCACCTTGAGGATATAATATCTACCTTCATAATGCTGTAAAATTAATTTTATTTCATATTTTGATCTCTAATATAATTACACTGGGATTGTCTATATTATCCAAACTTTTTCCCAATCTTATTTTGTAGACCTTCCTTATTATAATCTCAGAGCAGTAAATCTTGCAAGGATTTGATATAGATCTTCTTGGATCACTAAATAGTCCGTTATATGAAGTTATGAAAGACAACCTGTTATTAAACTTTCAAATTCATCTCTTCATCTAGCTTCCAGTTTTCTGTCCACATTTTCATTCTTATTTCTTTTTCAGTCACATATCAAATGATTTTACATACATTTTTTAGAACACACTGCATTCTTTCTTGGAAATGCTTGGTCATTTAGCGCTGGATGGACAAATGCCATAATGATGGACTGGGTGAATGCTACAGAACAATGAATTATACTACTCTTTTCCTCACCTCATTTCTATAGACACAATTGTCAAAATTCCTCCCTTTCTTAGCAGTGTTCACAAATGACAACTGAAAAATGGCATTATCTCATTGGGCTCCCTAAAGTCTCCAGAATTAAATAGAATACTCTTCTTCCACATCTAATTCTTTTTCCTGGGTAACTTCTCCAGTGTGCTTGAGTTCCAAATAATAAATAATCTTGTATTGTTGCTTGCTCCATGCACATTAATTTTTGTTTAATGTTCGGTTCCCAGCCATGTCAGCCCTGGTCACTTCCTGTCAGAATTACTTGTCTAACTGTTGTACAGACATAAAATATGTTATATTCTGCATTTACATGTTTCTATCCACCAGATTTCCTACTGGTTTTGGTAGGCTCTTTGAGACCAATTTTACTTTTATTTTTACTGAGCTTCTTGCTTACAAGTATTTCCTCCCCTCTTCTTTTTCCATTGTCAGCTTTGCAACCTGCAGGGGTTTTTTCAGTTTTAAAGGTGTTTTCATATTGGTTTAATTAAAATCTTGTTTGACAAGATGCATTTTAACTATCTTCTTCAATATTAATAGTTTTGTCTGTAAGGAGATTTTATCATTTAGATGTGTCTTAATTACTCTATACAATCTCTGTGTATATGAGGGAGAACATACGGATTAATTCTCCTTTCATTGCTTTTAAAGCAAACACAAAATAGTAGTCTAATTTTATTATTAATTTATGGTTACTGTTACTGGTATTGCTACTGGTAATTAGATTAACATCTCTCTGCAAAATAGTGTTAACATATGGTTTTTGCACCTACTCTCTGCCATTCTTCTTTCATTTGGTAGAAAACTTTCAGGTGATTTACAATAATAACTCTTATCACTTTATTCTTAGCTTCCCTCCTCAAGCTCATTTTTTCCCCAAAAAACATAGTATTGGAGTCATCTCACTTGTCTTTGGAAATCTGCAGCATGGACATCTAAAGATGATATAGTTCTACAGATTTGCTCTGCTCTCAGTGGAGGTACCTCTACAGTAAAATTCATCTGGCTTACTTTAGATAAGTAAATGATGAGGTGAATCATGCCCCACTAAGTGACTTTCTCTCCATTCACTATAAAAGCAGTGTAATAAACTACTTCATGTGTAGACATCTGCAATGTACATATCTAATGTGAAATAAGTTGAATTCAATTCCTATACTGTTTTGCTCTAAAAATAGCTAAAATCTCTGTATCCCTGTATTATTCCATTTTTATATTTGTCTCCTCTTCCACTTTATGTAGTTGCATGACACAGATGAAGCAACATGAACCTAACACATCATAGTTTTTCTATTATCTGTTACAATGCCAGGAAAAACTGCATATTTTATCACCTGCATAATCACGTGTCTGTATTGTTTGCTGTTATTTCTTGTGGGGAAAAAAAGAAAAAAAAAAGCAGTACCATTATAAATAGCCCTTGCCTCTAATCTATCTACTGTTCAATATTTGCAGCACGTCAATCTGCTGAAGTTATAAGCCCTTCTGTTTTCCTGTGCCTAAGCGTATTACATTCTATTTCCTCAAAACAAATCATACGGTTCAGGCACCGGCTTGTGACCCTGTTCTATGGGAGTCATGCTCATTTGTTCTCAGCCTCAGTGCTTTGTCCACAGTTTTCTGCTATTGTCAGGTTTTGTTATGCCTCTACACTTCCCTACTCAGAACCCTTCTTGTTACATATCTGTCTGGCAATTCATATCAAGGTCGGTCCTCATTCCTGTTAAATACCCCATTAGAAATCATTAGGAAGCCAGGACCATGAAGATGAAAGATTTACATTTTCAGAAATATTCTTACATTGATCTGGATGTTACTGATTCTGGCAGAGGAACCTCTGAGGGAGGACAAAGAAGCAATTGTAGCAGTAGCAAGGGAGAAGAACTAAGAATATATATAATCATCCTTATAACATGTTACAAGTAACAGAGGTACATACCAAATCAATAAAATAAAGGTGAAAGTTCATAACGATACATCTGCATTCATTTTTCATATATAAGCCTCAATAAAGATCTATATGCAATCTCTGAAGACACTGAACCCCATAAGAATTATTCCATTTCTTGACCACCTCCCATTTAACCACAATACATCTATATTTACAAGGTCTGTGTTATCACAGAGTCCAAGGACTTCATCATCTGAAAATGACCCATATGAAACAGGAAGACCTTTTTATAAGAAAAGGACCAACAGGAAGGTCAAAATTTCAACTGCCTATTTTGGCTAAGTTGAATCTAATTATCCAAGAACTGTCCAAGTGGCACTGATTTGCACCTCCAAATTTCTGAAGGACCATCATTTACACTCCCGTTTTCAGAAGCTCCTTAGTCCAACCAGTGAGGCACACAGCTTCTTCTTCACCCCCCTTGCATCTCAGGCCCAAGAGGGAGAGGCATCTGGGGTTTTTTTTGGGTTTTTTTTGCCTATGTCTCTTATCTGAGTTTTTCTCTCTGGAGAGAATTAAAGAAAAAAGCAGCTACAAACCCACGGGGGATCCTGGATGGTGAGGGAGGCAACTCTCAGCTCTGCTGACATGGCACTACCTTGGCGCGAGGGAGCCCTGCCCCAAATTCAGATGGGGCTTCCTTGAAGGTTAACAACATTGGAAGCTGAGAGACTCCATTCCTGGAAACTGATTGCCCAGAGGTTTTCAGTCAAGGACCAGAGGCACAAAAAGAGTTCCCTGCAATTGCTCAATGAAATCAGCATTCTTGTCAGGAATGTCAGTTAATTGCTGGTTTTCATTAGTATTTGAACTGATAAGAACATCACTCACCAGAACAGCTTTAGGGCCTGCAGAGATTCTGATTCTTCATCAAATTAATTTTAGTTTAATTCAGACCAAAATCAAACAATTAAACAATAAGACAGAAAAAAAACCCCCTTCAAATCAAAGCCTGTTTCTGGGTTTTTTCAGGTGACACAGGATAAACTAGATAAATAAATTTCTCTCTAAAGGTACTTTATGCTTTGTAATACTATTTCAATCCAGTGTAAGAATTGAACTATTTTATAAGGGTTTTGGTTTTCTGTGTCTTTTTTAGCATTTAATGATTTCAGAATTAGAATATACTCTACTATTCAATGAACTACTGAAAAAAAACCCCATACATTAGGAAAACACTTTTGAAGTCTTTGATGCTGAAAAACCTGACTTCAATACACTTTATTAGGAGTGTATAAAAACCTCTTGGCTGTACAGTCTTGTAGACATCTATTCACATGGCATGGCATGCACTTAGATATTAGATCCTGGCCACGGAGCTCACATGATATGGGTATACGAGCATTAGTGGGCCACTTTTGTAACAACAAATTGCCACCTCTTCTCCATACATAGAAAAAACAGTCTGAACTTCTCAAGTGAAACTGGTGTTATTCACTGTTTGGCAAGTATAGTCGATGTCTACAATGTCTATTATCAGCTTATCTTCGCAGGAAATCTTTAATCTGATTATACATGAATATAGAACACACAAAAATCTCCTTGTGTGTATTTGGAAGACTCAAAGAAGGTGAATTTCTCAGCTGTCATTTGCTACCTTCTTTCTCTCCCCCTCTTCACCTTACTCCTTTTCAGCAGCTACAATATCTCATCTCATCTCCATAGGAGGGGCAGGTTCCTGCTATTCAAACCAAAACATGTTAGCTTAAATCACCTCTGAACACAAGTTCAGAGTCTTTATTTAAAGAGAATGTTTCATCTCTTTATTTCAAAAATTTGGTGGACAGTCATAACAGCCAGTTATGTCTGCTACATACCATGAAATAATTCATTAAAACACTGTAGTTAAAACATATTCATATATATGCCTCCACTTTTGTTGAGCAAATTCGTAAAAGCATTAAGAACTTGAATCCCTAAGTAACAACAGAGATTGTAGGTGCGTACTGCAGGTGGTTATGGCTGCTACACGATAGCTGGCAGAAGGCAGATATCTTTGCTCTGACCCCTTGACATGTTGTGACATTGCACTTCAGCAGACCTGACAATTCAGTCCCTAGCACTTGTGGACTTCTGAAACTTACTGGCTAAAAAATACCTACATTGTCTAAAAATGCCTTGAAAAGCTGAAGTGTTGTCCCAGGACTACCTAAGCAAACAAACAAGCAAACAAATAAATAAAACAACATTTGTATGTACTTTTTGTCTTAATAATGCAGTAACCCCGAGTCACCAGGTGTCAGGCAAACAATACAGAAAACATGAGAAATCTTCAAAAGGTTAAATTAGGTCTAGGACAAATCAGCTGAAATAAGGAATAACCTTAACATTTAGCTATAACTGGAACTAAAAAAACAACAACTTTTTCGGGTTTGGGAACATCTGCTTGAACATAACTTTCTTTTTATTTTACACACTCCTCAGAATTTTCTGATTCACTATACAAAGCTAAGGACAACTTGCTTACTACAATAAGAACAAAACCATGTGCATTTTATGCTCAGGTAAGCAAGAAATGCTGCCTAAGCACTTTGTGCAGAAACAATATCCCTTGCTGGTAAGAAACAGTGAATGTGCAAAACAGAGAAAAAATTATCAGTGCTTGAGCCACAGTTAGACCATGCATAGGGGAGGATCAAAAAAACAATTTGTAACTCTCAAGAGCTGAAGCCTTTAAATGCCAGCTGGCTTAGCAGAAACCTTTCCACAGCGGCTATATGTCAATTATAAGGGCAATTTTCAAGCACCTTTAGTTGTTTTTCTCCAACATGATAAGCAATGGACTCTAATATCTGGAGGCTTTCTCTTCAGATCTCTGGGTAGGAACTTGGAAGAACCACAGCAGAGACTGCACTAAATAAGCCTTTCAGGTTTGCACAGTCTGACGTGTGCTGAGAAGTCCAACTGCCCTGTAGCTGCACATCTTGCCCGCAGATGATGACTTGAGGTTCCATATATCATTGTCCCTTTCCTTTAAAATGCATAATAATTACCTCCAAAAAGTGGGACACAGCTACCATAAATGGCCATATTATGAGTTGTGACTTAATGCTATCTAAGGAAATATTTATAAAATGTGATTATGTGTGGCACAGGAACAGTGCCAATACATTTTTGTCTCTCAACTCGGCATCAACATATTGGAACAAAGCCAGGGTAGTCCTAGAGTGACTGCAGGGCCAAACAGGAAAATCAAACGTTGATCCAGCTGGAGCTCAGAGTGAGCAATAATGTGTCTTCCATTATTATATCTGTTGGCTCAGCCTTACAGTCAAAGGAAAGCAATCTGCTATTGAAGTCTCTATAAGATGCAACATACAGAACTGTGGATTTCTTGTTATTTTAAAGAGTTTGATGAATATATGTATGGAAAACCTTGAAAGAAAAGAAAATCTAAGGAGGCAGCAGGATACAGTGCATGGGAGATATATAGCTGCTTCCTTTCCACCAAGTCTGTACAAACTGCCATCTTTGCCTGCCACAAGAAAACACAAACTCCCTTGCCTCTCCACTGAAAAATATACAGCTCCCAGGGGAATATTCACTTAGTAAATGTCAAGGACTGTCTCTTACTGTGCTGTTCTTCTATTCCTGCAGAGAAACATATGTGACAGAGAGCACGTCTGTAAACTCAGGATGTTCTGAATTCCCCAGGCAGGTCAGGTAACTGCTATGTTACTACAATGCTTTCCAAATTCTTAAGAACTGTCTTCTGTACAGAGCAAGAGCAACACCTAAACTTGAGGCCACATCTAAGTGACTAGATGATACTTATAATAAAAATACGTAATTGTAATTGCAAATGTTTTTGTTATCTATTTGCTAGCCAACTGACCTTGATTTTGCTTTAACTTATTATTTTAGCAGTTCTTTAAAATTGTTAGGGTGTCTTACTTTTTTAAAGTTGGTTTCCAGTATGGTTGATTAACACCAGTATTCCAGACCCACTAAAATAAACGGTAAATTATCTATTGACTACAGTGCAGTTGGAACTTTATAAACCTAGTGTTGGTAAACATAATTTTTCTGCATTTTCCTGATTAGGTGCCGGATTTTCCTTTTTCAACTAATTAATGAACAGGTAACATTTATCACCTACTTTTCAATAAATACTTCAGCCAACTGAATGACATAGTTCCATTTCAGAATGTGAAATAAACAGGGTGAGCTAATTTAACAAAGTAGCTAAATACTCATAATCTCAGAGCATTCAGATTGACTCAGTGGTTTTTAATGCTCCCAGGCACTGGCAACATCTGGACAATAATAATGAATACTAATTTCTATCTGCTGTGATATTTGCATGTTACTGTACTTTTAGGACAAGATCACAGATTAAAGCTGAAAAAAATATTGCAATCATCTTTTAAGGACCTTTTTTCCTTAACTAATTAAACACTTGAATAGATCAGAATTTCTACTTCATTACTGCTGGTTATATTGGTAAATTCTAATTACAAATGTCTTTAGCAGTTTTGAATCCTTATTTCTCTTAAGTTAAAACGTGGGAAAAGTTACAAGAAGATATGTAGATAGCATAGATGTAGAATTGCAAATGCAGAAAAGTACTGTAGGAACAGAGACGTTGCAAAGCTATTGCTTGAAAAACTGTGCAAAACTTTGAGATTTTGCAAGAATGGACTTAACTAGTTACCCCCATTTCTATAAAAATTCTTTTAATCAATGTGCTACCTAATCAAGCTGCATTTCACACATTGCAAGGATGTTATAAGGAACTTGAAAGATATTCATTTCACGATAGCATAACATCTAACTTTTCGCTGCTCATTCAAAGAAAATAAAAGTGATTGATGGGATAATCAACCATCATTATTTCATGAAAACTCTTTTTTTTGTCTAAACCTAAATTTTCTCCTTTATATTAAATCTATAGCAATATGTTGATAGTTTCTTTCTCTAACCAAAGTTGGTTGGTTTTGGTTTGGCTTGTTTCATTTTCTTATTGGACAATGATAAA
>WEKW01033508.1:165-22530 GCA_013389905.1 Sula dactylatra
GCCTAAAATAAGTGGCACCAGTTATTGCCAGCTCTGAATCTGACGGTTTCATCACAAGAGACCAAAGATACAGATGCATGTCTATAACTTTATGCAGATGAATAACCTTTTGAAGCCCATAAAGTTCAGCCTACTCTTACTGCCTATTGAAACAGTAACTGTAAGAGCCCCTCCCCAAAACCCTAAGCCTTCACACCCAGTTCTGCAGAGTTCCAGTCACTGTGTTAATGCAAAAAAGTACTTTTATCAGTTTTGTTGGCCATGCCTTATGAGAAAAAAAAAATTTAAGAAAACAAATTAATCTCTGAACTAAGAGATTTCTCTATATAACACATATGCATAAATACTTTGGAGAAGTGGAGAAGCCACCATTTTGTGGCAGGGAAAAAAAAGTTTTGCAATTAATGAGGTTTTATTCATATTAAAGTGATTGTTTTAAGTGTGTTTACAAGGACCAAATCTTGTATGTAATTACGTAGTGCCAGTAGTAACAGGGGATGAACCAAGCAGATTATGACACAAAAAAGTCCTGATAGTAGTCTGATTCCCCTTATATTTTAGTATAGTCCTTTTCTTTTTCAAGTCTGTCGTTGTTAGAATTGTGTTTATGGTAAGCTTGACTGCTTTTTGCAAAGTTAAAGAGAATATTTTGATTTCTGTGAAGCAGATATAATGAAGTTGGCTTGATAAACCCCCATTGGTATCTTCAGGGAACAAGTAGATTAAACAAGTAATTATACCATAAGGTTTTTAGAAGTTAGTAGATTTAAATACATTGTATGAATCTCATCTTAATGTAGCCTTTTGTCTATAGTCCTTCCTGCCAAAAAAACCTCCTGACAGGAAATAAACATTAAAATAATCTTTAATCCCTTGTCTGGTCTATTACCATTAACAATTGATGCACTTTAATTTTGTGGGATTTTAACTACAAAATGGAATGGCTAAGTAGTGATAATTGGGTTTGGAATTATACGGTCATTTATATCAACAGAAATGCAAGTGGCTGGGAGGGTGATTAATTATTTAACATTTCCTGGCTGTGGTTCCTATTATAGAATTTTCTGATATATTCTGCTGTGAACAATTATCACCAAATGAGGATAAACAAATCTGTGATGTGAAGTCTTATTTATAAATTAAACTATATTTAGAAAATGTCTATTTCATTTACATTTTCACTTTCTTCTTGATAGGACTGTCATAATCAGCTTGTTTTCAAGCTTTTTTGCCCTTTTGCTAATTTTTCAGGTTCACGGCCCAGATTTCGTGCAAGAAAAACAGAGCTTCAGATGTCATTAAAATAATTCCTATTCCAAATAAAGATACAGTTTATACAGTCATGGTAATGTGTTTGCATGTTCTGTACCCCTTTCATTCCCTAATAATAGAATTAGTGCATGGCAATGTAGTAGAATTTAATCCAAGTGCTGGCATCAGACTAGATAATTTCATACCTCCAACTCATGAAGATTTGGGAGAAGAATACTGGTGCTTCCATTCTTAAATACGGTTCCCCGCATTTGAACTCTCTCGTATTTGGTAATTTGTCTCTGAGAGTTAACATTTCGCGTTCTCTCTCTTATGTGGAGACTGACTGTCACTTCGGTGTATTATGCTCGTGTGTCCTTGTTGATACGTATACAAGCAGAATTTGCAATTCATTTTTCTTTTGCTTTCTTACAATATGTTTGCTAAAAAAAAATATGTGTATGCTGCTTATCTGACAACATAACACAGATTCATTCTAATTAGTATTTTCCAAACCATTTTTCCTCACAGTTACCCTGAAAATTTTCCCATCCTTAATTTCCATTAAAAAACCAAAAGACTACAGCCATTAGTTTGAAAACGATTACTAAAAGCGCCTGAGTTTCTTCTTCAAGCAGAACTCCTAACAATCATCCCTGGCAGTCCTACCCAGAAAACAAAATCCAGTTTACATGCTTATATATCAACAAAGAAGGAACAACAAGATGATTATAATTATCGTTAGTGCAGCGCCTAGATAGTTAGTCACAGATGAGGACCCAGCCATATTAATAAATATGCAAAATAAACCAAAAAGATTGTTCCAAGTTGATACTGCTAAAAACTTAAGTGTTAATCAAAAGTCAGGGATACAGATAGATAAAAAGAACAAGCATATAATGAGATAATATTAATCAATATGGTAGGCCCTGTTTTAGGCATGATTTTTTTTGATGCCAAAGAAAAGATTAGATACCAAAGAAAAGGAGAATTTTAATGTGGATTGTGAAAAAAGATAATTAGATAATATTGCAAATGCTTATGGGCAGATCTGTAAGCAGAATAAAAGAAAGCATGAAAATGCTTGTTTGAAAATTTAGGAAGTCATCAATGAAAATTACTATCTTGCAGTTGATCTAGGGTGAGCATTGACATGTTGATAGTGAATCAGGATAAACTGGATTAAACTGAAGATTTCTATATAGACAGACTAGAATATTAGAGGGAGAAAGGATGGATTTGTTGTGAAAAAGTAAGTTTTCTACCAAAGATGCTCAGCATAATGAGTGCAGGAGCAGAGAAAAAAAGTGGTAAGATATTTGTGGGTTGGACCTTTGTGTGGGTGTGTAGAATAAAAGTCTTACAGTTAAACGAAAGAACTGGCAGCAAACCAGACAGAAACAGACCGAGAACAGAAATCTGAGCACGGATGAGAAGTAAATTCTGGTGAGCTGGCAGTTATGGCAAGTCCAGAGGACTAATGGGTAACACTGAAGGAGGTTACAGAAGGGGAGTTGACCAACCACATACTTAGAGAGGCAGATCATGGCAAGTACAAGCCAAAATTCTTAATTACGTGAAAGAAACAGGCAAGAATATCTTCAAAACCAAGATGCAGGAATCTTATCCTTGTTCTTTGTGCAGCATCTGTGCAGACTGTGTTAATGCTCCCTATCTAATAGTGCTTAGTGGTGTTGAAAGTGGAAGAAAGCAGTTTGGAAGAGGCATCATGGCCTGGTCAGCTAACAGCTCCGTGTTGGAAACCATATTCTCAACAATGCTGAACAGCAAGGGAGCTGACGTGGGATAGAAGGGGCCACTAGATTGCCTTGAGAATGAATCATTAACTATCAAAATTCTCGATCAGTTCAGTACTCTCTACCTCAGCTGCAGTGCTACAGTGCCAAAGCAGAGCTTAGTTGTGCATGTTAGCTTGTCTCCTGTCTTTAATTAGAGCAAGATTTGTGCATTAGCCCGGTAAGTCTTCAGTAGCCTGACGTGCGAGTGACATACTGGAGAGGAAGCACAGCAAGGTAGTGTAATAGAAGTTTAGGTGTGTCTGCTCTCTGCATGAGACCAGCATAGTTTGATCGAGAGGTGCAGTAGCCCTGGGCAGGAGCCCAGTGTAGATGAAGCGATATGCGCGCTTCAGCTGAAAGATGAAGTATAGGGCTTAGTGAGGTTGTTGAAGCTGGTGGCTCGATGTGCAGTATAGGACTATGAGAGTGCCACAATATTAACACTTTCTTTGTTCATGCCAGAAATCAATGTGCTCATCAACCTTTATAAGTTGAATCTAACTGAATAGCAAAGTGTTCAGCATTCACAAACAATGAATTTTATTTGATTTTAAAACACTGGTTAGGTTTCACAGTCAGCTTTCCCATATTTTACGATCCAATGTGGGCCTTGAGCAACATTTTAAGTTTTTCTCAAAAATAAAGAAGGAAGATCTATCAGAAAACTGTGTCAAATCATATGCTTCATTCTTCTTTAGACACACAGCACAAGAACAGTGCAGTAATACAATGGCACTGCTGGTTTTATGTCGTCAAAATCTTGGTCTGACTCAGTAGAGACTATGTGAGACTACTCGTCCGCACTCATCAGTATTTATCAGGTGATGGTCCATTAGTTAATGTGTCAAACTCAGCAGTATTTGCAGAAGTGGCAGTATGTATAGCATATTAACATGTTTTTTAGTTCACACTAATCTAAATGACCTGAAATCTAATTTTGTGGATTGCTTGTATCTTTTAGCACTTACTGCCATTTACAGCAACTGCTACACTTGCTGGAGATATATCCAGGTACACATAAATACAGTACATGTGAAACTTTTATTTCAGAAGCTTGAAGTATGTTAACGCTGCATGTAACTAATTAGTACAGATAGCTGGAAAAGTGTATTTTACATTTCCAAATGAAATTTCTTTGAGCAGATGCTAATACATGTTAGGACATCTGTTTATATTTTCCTTCAGTCCTTTTTTTAACTGCATCTTATTTAAAATACTGTTGTCAGCTGAAATAGTATAGCCTTAAACAATACTACTTGTGTATGTAGTTGTGAACTCATATGTCTGCTTTTGAGATGTCTTTCTGCATAAGCAGATTTTTGTTTTGTTTTGTGTAAGTGAAAGATGTATAAAAAGTTGTTTTGCTTCATTTAAATTGGAGCAGGGATGAAAAAGGCAGAAAGAAGTCAGTAGGATAAAATGCAATGCTATCCCCACTAGGTAAAGTTGTCCAATTACGCCTGGTGTCAGAACTTTTTAACATTTGAATGGCTGGGAGGGGATACTAATTTCAACCTTAATGATCGCTGCTTTAGGAGTCAACATCACAACACTTCACTTATAATTTTAGCACATCTGTCAGCCTGTGCTAAAAAGGAGCCCTGGGCTAGTGGGTGACTGAAGATCCTTTTATCCCTAGAGAGGATTATGTATTCCCTTCAAGAGTGGGAAAATAAAAAGGTTATAAATACTCACCTACTTCACTGCTGCCCACGTTTGCCCTGTTGACAAATAGCGACTTTCACACCCTGCTTTTACATTCATAAACACAAAAATAAATAAAAACTATGCAACTTCTCATTGTATAACACTTATGGAAGCAGCCCATTTATAATGTCACATATTCTATAATACTGTATAGTCCCTAAGCTGGACTTTTTTTCATTTCAATAGATCACATTGATTTCCTGTATGACTTTATCTGCCTAATACAAAGTGGGATTGAACAGTTATTTGTCTGGATTTAGCCATCCCTTATCAAACATTTATGATTTAGCTATTGCTACAACATCTTCTTGTAAGGTCTTTCTTATTTTTATCTTTTCAGGAAGGGTATGAATGTGATAACAGGGCTGTAATAAATCTATCTCCTGAAAATGAAACATATTTTGGGAAACTGTGTGCTGTCGGCTGACAGGGGAGGGGAAGTTTAAGGGGCAGGACAGTCATGCGAGTGAATTGTTTCTAGGACGCTGTGGGCATCTATTAATAAGAACGATTGACTTTTCTGGTGGACGGTTTCAGTGTATTGAGATTGCAGTTTCCTAGGTGCACGGTAGGCCGGTGTTCTTGAGATGAAAGACCCAATAGAAAAGAGAGGTTTGCCTAACCAGGCCAAATTTATACAGCCATCGTGAGGCTGTAGGTTGAAGAGAAATAGCACAGACTGCAGAAAGGGCAGCAGGTTTGTGTCTTCTCTGTTTATAAAAGTAAAAAAGTAAGATCTCAGTCTTTTTTTTTGCTGTTTCTCTTTCAATTTCTTTATTCTTTATCTAGAGAGGAAAACAGGAAATATGTGAATACTGTATAATAATATTGACTGTGATTTAGTTAAATGGGAGTAGAAAGTACATGTGAATAGGACCTTTTCTGTGTTACAGCTTATTTTAAATTCTGTTTGAAAGAAAAAAAGTGTATTAAAGCTGTCCACTGTGTATCCCAGGTGTTTTAATGTTCCTAACCAGAGCATTTGAACTGAACATTTTCCAAATAACCTCATCATACTAAAGTAATTTATTTTTCATTACATAATGCTTTTCATTCAGTGATTTCAAAACGCTCTACTACGTGTGCTTTTTGAAGTACCAAACTAAGTGTCATATAACCCTGGGGAGATGTCTGCTGTTTTTGTTGTACCTGCTTTGCAGACAGGTAAATTCAAACAGAGAGAGACTAACAGGCACCCTGTGAATAAGTAAAGGAGGGAAGACCAGAAACCAAATTTCTGCCTGCTAAGAGCCAGCCCTCAGCACATGCCCCTTTGTTCAGAAACCAGGGAGTACTCATGCTATGTGTAGGGAAAGAAGAGAAAAAAACTTTGCAGAAACTATAAAAGTTAATAATTACATTGTAAAGGCTGCTTAACTGATAATGAACATTTAATGGAGAACCATAAATTTGCATGACACTTACAAAGAAAATGTACTTTTGTTTTTGTCTTCACTTCTGAATCTGTTTATAGTTAAATATTTAACCTGCTCAACTGACGCTGTATTCTGTCCTATCTGCTTCTTTACGTCTCTTCACTAGTGCTTTCAATGACCTCTCTGTAAGTTTCTTTATATAGAAACCTGCTATGCTGTCTTGAATGCACAAGGTCAATAATGATTACCCTCTAACTTTGAAGGGCATCCCCCTTCTCCGCTTGCAAAGTATATCAAGCCACAAAGTCCCTGCATCCCATAACTGTAATTTCTCTTATGAACTGCAGTATTAAGAACAGTATTTTTACTTTCCAAACATAGAGCTTTAGTCCACAAGCACGTTAAGCCTGGTAAAGTTAAGATATAAAAATTCTATTTTTTTCATTGTAGAAAAGTAGACTTGATAGTTTAATTTAAAACAAATCCACATTAATGGAAACATTTTCGTAATATATTTCAAAAGAACTTCTTTTTTAATACATGGATGGTAAGCTAAATTTCTGTTGTTCAAGATCCAAATGATGCAATAAGAGACTTTATTTTTTATTTCTAAAGAACTCTATCATGATATGTGCACACTGAAAATGCTTCAAAGACATCAGCATGATCTGTATGGAAATGCTGTTACTACTGTGTGCTGTAGAGGATATGTATAATGAAAATATGCCTGTCTTCTGAAACCAATGGTCCGCTAATAATTACCAATAAACAAAGTCAGTTAAAAGAAAGTACAGACAGGCTAGCCATCACAAAAAGATACTTAAATTGAATTCATACTATAGCAGGCATCGACTGTGTCATCACACAGCTTAATAGCTGGAGTCCTGGTTCAATACGATGAACTTGCGAAGGTTTTCTTAATGAAAGAACTGATGCTTTCTGTTCAGTAGTAGCAATAGCTTAACTTTTTTAATTACCTGTTTTAAAAGTTTACATGCCACTAATTGTAGTACCATATACAAGGAGGTACTGTATTGTCTAACATCAGAAAATGGGTCCTCAGAAATAAATGTGAAATAATGATAGTAATTTTTTAAAGAAATTAATGCAGATATTTTATTTAACATTAATAAATGTATACACTGCAATTTATTTTAGCGACAAGTAATTCAGTGTTCTATGCAAGTATATTCTCAGCTGCTGATTTGCTTTTCAGTGTCTTTTCCATCAGCTATGCATTTTCAGTATCTGCTGGGAAATATAATCCCCCCCCCNCTCAGAAAAAGGCATATAAATTGGAAGAAATGTGCATACATGTAAATATCTAAACTTATACAAATGAGGTTTAAAATGGAATTCACTGAACATGAATAGTCACTTAAAGTGTAACTGGAATTGACTGTGTCATGTATCAGCCTAATAGCTGGAGCACTGGTTCAATACAATGAACTTGGGAAGGTTTTCTTAATGAAAGAACTGACGTTTTCTGTGCAGTGGTTGCATTCATCAGACCACATAGTGTTCATTACACTACAAAGGACTGCCAATGTGAATTGTTAGGATCATCTATTAGGTAAACCGGATAGGGACAAAAGATAGTGGAGGGATGAGAGACTTCACTACCTCTACAGGATGTCTGAAGTCAGACTGCTTTGATGACCTTTCACCGGTGCATTAGCATCTATTCACTGAGAGATCCCAAGATCATACCCTAATTCTGCTAACCAGAACTGGCAAGGAGCCACTGGCAGGTGCGCGCATCTTGCTGTCCAACGTTACAAACTAACCATACACTTTATAGGGCCACAATCTCTAATTCGCTTGTTTAAATAGTGCAGAGGTTGTTGAGAAATGGACACTCTCTGGTACTGCTAATTAGACTCTAAAACCCTGGTTTGTGGGGCTAATTTGGGGAGGTGCCACATACTGGGGTTGATTTCTTCAGAGAGAAGATGAGCCCTGTGCCATTGGGAAATGGGAAAAACCAGACGTGCTGATTGGCAAGGTCGACACTGGAAGGCCCAGTGCTGACTCAGGAGCAGGCATGTTAATTCAGTGGGGATTTGCATCCACTCTGTCCCTTGCTTACCCAATAGGAGCATTGTTGTGCTATTTCATAGGGAGCTTAGTGATTGAAAAGAGAGATTTAGTAGTAAGGATAAAAGTTTTGCTTCAGTTCTCCCAGCATCCAGTTATTAAGAAGCTTGTCTGCTCTGTGAGGCAGTACACTAGAAAAGCACTCCCAGTTCACAGACAGGGGCCGTGTTAAAGCGCATAACAGGTTTAATTCTTTCCCGTGGATGTTTATAGTAGATGTATTGGTATCATGCACTGTTTTTCCTCCCACTTGCAGTGTTCAGGTTGAAGTTATGTGAGGGTTACTAGCCTAAATGTCCATACCTCAAGGTCACTCCCCTAACCTTATTTCCCACATGTTTAAATGTATTTATATAGATAGGTAAAATATGGTAGCTGCTGCCACATAACCTTGTTTCCCTTGCTGACATCTCCAGTGGATGGAATTGAATATAAAGCTGTTATTTGGGATGGGGACATGTAATGTCAGGCCTGCTTTGAGTACGAGTGCCTGCCGTGCTGCTGGTGGCAGTCCACCATGCTCCCTTCCCAAGCAGGGGTGTCAGCTCTTTTACATCGCCTGCTACCGCCGCCACCACCGATACCTGAAAGACCTATAAGCCATAGAAAAGGAAAAACACTTCTTAGGTGCTCGAAGCTGCAGTGAATTTTGTGTCCAGCAAAAATGTTTAAGAGGGACTTTTTTGTTGTTTCATTTTTTGAAGCTTGTTGAAAATGTTGTGTGTAGTTTTCATTCCAGAATCCATGTTCTGTCTTTTATTCCTGTTTCTCTATGGACTGTATTGAGTGAATCAATGACAAGTGTTACATATTTCTGTGGTAACTTCAATACCGTATCAGGATTTCAGAGCACTTTACTGACATCTGCCAATTAAGATTCACAACCTGCAAGAGCAGTATGAGGAAAACATGTCTTTGTTGATATAAAATAGAAGCTAAAGGCTTTCGGTTTGTTTTGCTTGCTTTTTTCTTTTTAAATTACCTAATTAGAGAGAGGTTTCAATGTACTCAATCTGAATTGTCAGGACTTGGGCCCATGTGCTATTTGTCAGAAAGATTCAGGCTTTTACAGATGTATTCTTGAAAAGTTTGACTTTGTGGGAAAAAGAAATAAGACCTGGGTAGGCCCTCATGCTTTGGGAAACCGTGTGACATTAAAGCTGTGAGAAGTCAGGCTTTGCTGTGCTGCAGTGGGTTCTATGAAGCACATGCCCCAAACTGAGTATATCCATTTCTTGGCTCTGTACAGCAGGAGATGGAAATGTTCAAAAGAATTAAAAGCCCATGTGAAATAGTGCCTCCCACTGCTGCTTGCTGTCCCAAAACGACAGCAGAAGACACCAGGGCTACTGGAAATGGTGAAGATATTCCCCTTAAGTTGGAGAAAAAGCTGCATGAAAAGTTTGGGATAGGGCATGAAGCAAGAGGTTTAAAGAATAAAAATGGAAGTGCCTGATTTGTACAACAGGTCTTTTGCACATAGCCCAGTACCTAAATAGTTGACAAAAAGAGGTAGGGAGGAGGTAGAAGGCTTGTTTGCAAAAACAGGTGACATCAGAAATTTTGTTGAGGACAAATTAGTCCTTACTGGTATAATTGAACAACATGTATCCCACTCTTCAGATGTCCCCTGTGCGATAACAGAGTTCAAGTGAAGGAAATAAGGAAGGAAAAAACATTCTGCTTAACTGTGATCATTCGAAGAGTCCCCTGGCTCAGTCCATGCTCTGTCATTGGTTCGGCCCCTAATATGGGAGCAAAGAGGAGCGATGGTGCTAGTGTCTTTTGATTTAAATTGCAAATCAGTGAGCAATAAAAAGTTTTTCAGTATATGCATTTTAAGCATATTTTTAGCTGTTACATCTTTTTGGATATCCACTGTAATATAGGAGGAAATCAGTTATTTGCCCAAGACATTTCTCTGTTGAAAATATATCATAACACAGCTCTGATTATGTTGTATGCTCTCCCGAGTGTGCAGTGTATGCACAGGTGACTACAGCTAAAAGTCTGGGAATTGCTACTTGCTACATTTAAAATATCCACAAAAATTATCATCATTTTTTATTAGACTGAAGGTTAAGATGTAGTTTTCTCATTAAAGAAAAATACACTGTTTTAAACATAGAGCTTCCCAAAATGGTATTTGTTTTAATGTTTATAAAAAGAGAGTTGAAGACATAATACCAGCCTATTTAAGATTTTCTGCTTCTTGAAGCACAGAGCAGAGGGGTTGATCCTCCATTACACTAAGGCTTATTAATGCCACTCTGCAGGAGTTCTAAAGGGGCTCCTGAAGGGTTTGTGCACTGCCTTTACGGTGCCCTGTTCCAGACCTCTGGAAGCATTGATGGGTGAAAACAGAGTGGAACTACAGGCCTGTGTTCCCTGTGGCTTTGCTTGGAAACTTCATTCAGGAAAAATATGAAATATTTGTTTATATTAGATGTCCAGATGCACAAAGATCTCCGCTGCACGATCCCCACTCCACTCCCGTGACTGACGTGTTTAGGAGACAGCAGTCGCTGCACTACACTACAAACTGTAAAAGCACATTTTTCACAGTACACTGGCTACTCTAAGAAGAAAGCAGGTGAGAAGGAAGCATGCCTTAGGTCCATTTTGATCTAGATTTATTTCTTTTTTTCAATTTTGCACTTCACTAGAACCTGAAACCGTACTCGAACAGCCTGGAAGCTGCCGTAATCGGCCTGAGAGACCACTCTGGCCTCGTGAATGTGGCAGTGGCAGGTGACTTAAATCTGCCAAGTTAACTAGCAGGCTTTGACTGTTCTCTTTATGAGGTGCTATGTGTGCTTTATAATAATAGTAATAATAAATATGCATTGTTCTTCATCGTTCAGTGAAATGATTGTTTCCTTTGTCCCTTTACTCCCTCCTGAGTTCTTGAATGGTTTGAGGAACTTGTTCAAAATGTGTTGTTCTGGATCCATCAGAGGAGGTCAAAACCTAAGATCTAAAAGTAGTTTTCAGCAATAAAAAGTTCCAGGTAGCTTAGGACATTTCTACATAACAATCATGTCTTTACCATATTCTGTAGGTGTGGTGGAGGTGGAGGAGGGGTTGTTCAAGGCAAAGATTTGCTACTGCTTGTGAGGTTGAATATGTTTACTTTGAACAAGTATTGTAAATCATCTGTCTGGGCAATGGGTATGTGTGGGAAGTGAAGAGGGTTGGGTTGGTTTTTTACTTTCAAAAATTGGACGGCAATTATTTTATTATGGGATTTCAGTAGGAAAATAACAATTTTGTGGAATGGCTTGTTTTCTCTGGAGCCAAGTTGTTGTCTGTTGCTATTTTTCTCTTAATTAGAGAGGCATTTTTAATTATCTGTCAAGGTCTCCTAGAACCTGGGATAGCTGGTCTTTCTTCTGTGCATGTGATGAAATCAAAACAAGTAAGTAGAGGGTGAGTCTGTCACACCTGATAGGAAGTAGGATGAAGCTAAGAGCGAGAATAATTAGCATGCTTGGACTGCAGGGAAGAATGAACTCTCCGTCAGGTGTGATGGCTATACCCTGCTCCTTTGCGCTCCCCTGTACTGTGTTGCTGATGCAATTCAAA
Organism: Sula dactylatra; assembly: GCA_013389905.1. Lineage (NCBI taxonomy): Eukaryota > Metazoa > Chordata > Aves > Suliformes > Sulidae > Sula > Sula dactylatra. Next base: position 11,981 of record WEKW01033508.1, read on the forward strand.
TATAGTTGTAATTTTACTGAAAAATTTCATTAATTCCATATCCATGTAGTGAAACTTTTCTGGTGCCTTAAAGTATGGTCAAGATCACCAGGTTTTTATTAAAATGTAATACTCTCTAAGCTATTTGTGATTGGAGAAGAAGAAAGAGAAATGAAGTTTAGCTTCCTTTCCCCTCTCCCCACATACACAGAGCTCCTACTTACAGGGGTGGCTCTAGAACAGGGAAGCTTTACCAAAGCTCATTCACAAAATACAAAGCAATATTGCTGCAGAAGTTCCTGTTAATATTGTATGGTGTCATTGTCTATTACAAGGGGAAAGGGTATCACAGAAGATGACCAGAATCAGAATAGCTTTGAGGCAAATAATTGTGATTGTATGGGTGGTCTACATGCAGGTACTGGTGTGTGCTTGCGGGAGAGGGCACCCTGGTGGAACACATTTAGTTGCACAATAGCTGTCAGATCTTCTCTAATTGAATCAACTGTGCTTGCATAACAAAATCTTAGTGTTCTCAAATTGAAATCACTTAAGTAAAATGATTTTGTGGTGTTTAAAAAGCAACAGAAAAAAATTCACTAAAGACCATTAAGCGGCCTCAAGCCCCACGTTTCAGTGTTCATCATTTGTACCGATTATGGTGTGACAGCTCTTGAGTTTCCAATGATAACAGCCATCTGACTTGATCTGAGTTCAATGGATTTTCACTAAAATAGAATCATCGCCTTTGTGATGGATAGAAAAAGTAAAGCAATACATCCTGATAAATGCTCTGGCTTTTTTTCCCCTTCCCTTACTGTGACCTTGTACAATCTATAAGTGAGCAAAGCTGAGCCCTGGCCACTGCTGCAACACATCAGGACTTTGAAATTTAAGTAGCTCTGAAACCCATCAATGGGGTGAAGGGAGAATGGCCTGAGAAAGCGATGGATCATGCTTAGAGGGCTCACAGGGAAACAGGGTAAGCTGAAGGTCAATACACAGACATGTCCTGAAGGAACGGCTCAGACACTCATTCACATTCACATCTCAAAGCCACTGCTGCTGTAGCACTGTGAGGAGAGATCAGTAGGAGAGTAAAATAAAACAGGAATTTCAGAGCATATAATTTCTTTGCAGAAGCAAATGGCACAAGGGTACAGTATAGAATAGCTATAACCTATAGTGTTGGTGCGGTGCCCTAATCATCCCATCCGAGTATGCAAGAAGCATAACACCATGGAAACACATTATTCCCATTACACTCCAGTTGTTTTCAAAGTTTTTCAGTCCTGGTAATTGTGAAGAGCATTTAACATTTTTAATATGTCATTGATCGTTTGTAACACATTATTCAGCATGACATGAAAGTGAGCTAAACTAGAAGGGATGCATTCTGAATCCATACCCATGCAGACAAGTAATTAAAGGCCTTTACACTTTGTGCTTTGTATGCATGTGTGGATATGAATGCGTACAAAACTTTTGCACGAGTTTATGTTCAGATTCTGATTTCTTTGGGGTTTCGTTTTGAAGAAGGTTTGGTGCCAAGTACAGACTGGCCTGGCTGTAGAGAGCTTAAAAAATAGGGGGAGAAACAGGAAGAAAAAGAAAATGCTAAAATAAAATTAGTACACAAATTTGAACTCGCAGTTACCATGCCTAAAGCAGAAATTGCCGAACAAGTCAAGAGGCTTATTAGCATTTTATGTAAATCAGTTATTACTGTTCTCCACTTCCTTAATTATCCATGTTATTTCAATACAACCCTTTCTTTGATGTCCCAATTCTATATTTAAATAGTGCAAGATTTCTATCATATCCTCCCGCTGAGGTTTGTTCCATGCAAAAAACATGCCAAGAGCAGCTATTTTAGAGACTACTGGGAAATGTTTAATTGGTTAATCCCATTTGAGTTATGAGGAAGTATTGCCACGCACAGAAAACAGAAACATGTAAAGTACTGGCTAGGAGAAGTTTACTAAAACCTGCAAGACTTCCCCTGAAATTTAGCCCTGAAGATGTTTTGTTTCCTAGGTACCCAGGGGGAAATGATTCAAAGGAAAATCCTTCAAACTTCTTTGAAATACGCTAAATGATTGATTCATAGTAGAAATATTTTTGAATTAAAACGCAAAGTCATTTTTTTTGTTCTTGCAGCGCAGAAGGGGTCTCTCTTTATATTTGACCTAGCACTACAGTGGCAAAAGAACAGCGTATTTCAGCCAAAACAAAGAAGCCCACCAGACCTTAACAAGTTGTTAATTGTTACCTACTATTGCAAGCAAACGAGTGCTCCTCAGGTTTCTGTGTTGTAAAGCGATCAACATCATCTGCATATTAATTCCAACACAGAAATGACCATTCTGTGTCACCCATTAGGATCAATTCTGCACAAAGGGATGCTTTAAAAAATGTAACATTTCTGTACAGCTTCCAATTCCCAACTTTGGACTGGAAAGACTTCAGAGCAGAGTACTGGCAAATATTCGTTTCTCTATTTCAAACATTTGATAGTTTTTAACCTTTTTAAAAACTTCTTTGGAAAGCATGTAAGACTTAGCACAAGCAATGAAGAAAAAAGCATGTGTACTTACTTAATTTGGCTATATATACAAGAAGTGGAATGCTACAGCATGATCAGTTATAGCAGTTCATCTTAATAGATATTAATGGAAAGAAGTAAAATTGCAGAGCTTTTTTTTTTCTTTTTTTGTTTTAATTCATTTGAAGGGATAGCATTAATTTCCATATTTGCTGAAAATGTATCAGATTGTGTAGTGGTTGATAGACGTACAAGTAAAGGACATTTTTTTAGTACACAAAGCTTGTTAAATAAGAGAGGAATTAATTGATTAAAAAAGAAATTAACTCTTGTGTTCTCCTGTAAATAACATGGTTCTTTTTGTACTGCTTTCCAGACTAAGGTTTGGATTGTCCAGTTGAGAGGGTTTGGTGACAAGCTTTTCCGTATTCAGAATTCTTGTAAACAGATGTCTCCCTCTTACAGAAATAGGTTAACTTATTGAAAAATCTATGCTAGAACTGTGGATTGCTGAGTTTCCATCACTGGGAACTACATTGTTCCAACTCTGAAATTATACAGTCTAAAGTCATCATCATGTATTTTCATCAGGATGAAATATCGGGAGCTCTGCTTAGTGCAAGGTTTTATTAATGATGTGCTGTCAGAAGCTGGATGCTCTGCATATTTGCATATTAAACAGCTGAGTGAAGAAACATTCCTTTTATTGCTGCAGGGAATAAATCAGTTTAAAGCAAGTTCTCATCATTTATACTCCTTTCAGCTAAGTCTTCTTTTATTGAAATAAATTGTTGAAGTGCTTTGCTCATTCTTTGAATACTGATGAAATTTACCTTGATAGGGCCTCAAGAAAAATAACATTTTCTTAAAGGTGCAGTGTTGTTCTTTATCTAAATACGGCCTAACTTTTAGAAATTGTCTCTAAGAAAATTTGTGATCTCCAGCCACACAAAATCTTCTTTTAGTTTTAGACTTTCTGTCGGTATTTCAAGACGTTTGTATAAATTTTGTAGTGCTGCCCACCCAGAAATCTTCTGCACGGGATCTTTACACAACATATAAAAGGTACATTGTTTTTATTTTATATGCGTTCATTAGGTGCTGTTTAGTGAACGAGGCCTTACTGCTGACTTACATCTGTGCATTGCAGATGAACATCACCTTCTATTGTCTGCATGCTGTATGCTGTCTGTTGGTGGCAGCCTGAGTTTAGAAGTGCGATGTCTGGAAGAACTAGAACAAAGTCAGTAACAAAGAAAAAAGTTTGTATTTTATTTCCTGTTCTTTCATCATGCTTGAAATGAAGCATACAAACATGTCATGAGACCCTGGTTTTCCCAAATTTACGTAAATAAATAATTTTGAAATGATAGTTGGTTAAAAGATGATAAAGAAGAGTTTTATAGTCTATAATTTTTCCAGGCATGAACTAGAAGAGAGCAATAGAAGAATAGTAATTTAAAATTAAGTGAACATATTGTAGGAAGTCAGATGGCATTTGGACATTTTGTTTAATGCTACTGTATTGCATTGGCTAGCACTGAAATATTGTCTGTCTGTCGCAATAAGCAGCAAAATAGTAAAAGACATTATCAAAGGAAAAATGTATTGTTTGTATTCCGATATTTTATTTTAAAATGTTACAGCGGCAAGCCATTATATGTCTTTCTTATGTCATATAAAGTATTTTAAAATGTAAATAGTTTGTGACAGGAGCTTCTTGTTTTTAAGTGGAAAATGTGCATTTAATAACATGAAAATAATGTCAAAACATCCTCTCCTACATGAATGCCAAGTGAACTGTTGCTTTTCATTTATTTTTTATTTTTGGAGGTTGGGCTTTGCAGGAGTGTTTTCAGATACTTAGAAAAATAGTGATACATTGCAGCTGTAGTTTATTTTAATTGGACAGCACTAAGTGAGCTGGCTTTATGATAAACAGTGCGGCCAACGGCTAGTAACTGCACTTCCACTTTAAAGATTATATAGAAAATAAAATCATTCAAGCTAAAGTCATAAAGAACCAAGCTGGAGTTACTTTTGGAACATTTGTCTGTGCTTGTCCTGATGTGTCTTATTAGGGATACCTGATCCTAAAGGCTTAATTTCCTATGAAGTACATTTTGCCTTACCACCTAACCCATCTGACTATCAAAATCTTGATATTAATGAGATTTTGGTTTATTTTAATTATTTAGATTGTCATTATGAATTAATAGTTATAATATTTTATGTATAGTGTCAGGGAATTCTCAAGTACAGTGTATGATTCTGCAATTGGAAATCCTGATAATACTTCTCACCTCTTCAAAGATTTATCTACTAATGTTCTGAGGTGTTATGCCTGTAAAAGGCTGTCATACTTTTGATTTCTTTATTACTATTGAAAAATATAAGAGAGCGCTTTACTTAATGTAAAGTGCTTTTTTTGAAGCTATATGTGATTTTTTTTTTCCTGTGATTGGATAGTAAATCTGACATAAATTCACTTGCTGACATTTGGATGTTTATAAGGATGATTTGGTTTAGTGGTTAGACCTATTGTATTTCACAGGGGTGTTGTCAGGCTTAATTAATTATGCTGCAGCAATATGCAGTGCAGACTTTTGTGCCAGTATCTTCACAGCGCTTTGCAGGGAACTTACAGTACAGGACGGCTATTACCAGCCTGGCTGATTTTGCCTCTGTCGCCCTGTACACATCTTTAACCAATATCTGATTTTCTCTGTTTGCAAGAGGATATGTATCTTTTTGTAGCTGAGAGGAAGGGCAACTACACAACCGCTATTGACCCAGTCACTGTAAAAAAAACACTGCAAGAAAAATCCCATCCCAGTTTGCCTACCATCTGCTGCTCTTGCTTTTAAGGATGTTTCAGGTGGAAAATACATGATGACTGGTCATATTTTCTATTTTCTTCTTGTTGTCATAGGCATCATAGGTGGAAATGTCATACTAGAGCATTTTGCCTAACCACCCCTTGTGAGGTTAAGATAACTTCCTAGAGTATATTCTCACATATTTTTTGTTTGTTTGTTTGTTCCTGGAGAAGTTATAAATGACTCATGCTCTGGGGCATTTACTACCACCATAGGGAAACTGTTGGACAGTGTAAGAGGCTTCAGTGCTTGAATTTTTTTTCCAGATCTTCAGCCTGAGGCAGGATGTGGAATACAGGAAAAGAGTTGAGGTCTTTTTAGTGATGAGTCCGCGCTAAGATGTTTTTGTAGTATTGAACCATGAACTATAAATCACCCATCTGTGGATGAGTGAAATATAGGGAAAACAGTGCAGCACATATTCATAATTTCCAAAGAGTAAAAAAAGATGAAAAATAACAGGGTGCAAGCTCTTAAAAATGTGTTTAAATTTACATCTTTAAAAATTGTTCTTAATTTTGTAAGACAGGAAAAATACCTGGTTTTAGAAAGTACTGCTAGAAAGATTATTAAAAATTACTTTGAGGGTCAGGTTGCTTTACAGGGAATGCCAGCGTGTTTATTTCCTCTCCTAGCCACCAGGAAAGTTTCCATAATCTTCTCTCCTTGGGGACTTCTTCTTCAGCAATAACAGAAATGTTTGGGATCAAGTATACTAAAGGAATCATATGTCTTAAATATTTTGGCCTTCGCTGTTTGGACCCCTGTTTGCCTTTTTATGAGCTATCAGGTTGTTTCAAGAATTTTTGTGCACTGAGGATAGATGGCGTCTTTGTGCCAGCCGTATACTTCCCTGCGCAGTTCCAGGCGTGTAGCTTCGCTGCAAAACGTAGGGCTCAGAGGAACGGCAAACTAATCTGTCCTGCTAAAAGGTTTAGTTATATCTGTGTGAAAATTCAGCACCGTAATTCTTCTTGTTTTGTTGTTTTTAACCTGGTCTGGTTTACCCCTCCCTCTAAATGACTTTGAGAAGAAAAAAATGCTCTTAGCTTTGTAGATCTGGTAACCAGAGTAAATTGCTTTGCTGCTGAGAGCTCTATAGGGAAGGATGTGGGAGGGGAGGAATTTTGTCTGCAAAAAAATGGTATCTCTTGAGAAGCCCTGCCTACCTGACTTACAGTTTTTAATTGGTATATTTTGGTCAGGTTTCATGCCAAGATGCCCTTACATATTAGCTTTGGTGAGTTGTTACCCTGTTTTTAAATTGCACATGGAAAGTATGTCATGCCTGCTGGTATGATGAAGACAACAGCTGAATATTTTCATGTATCTTTGCTCTATGATAATACTTGAAACAACTTGTAATCTTGAAAAGGTGTGGCAAGAGGATCTAAACAGGAAAATTCTGGAGTCCTTCAGCACACATAGATTTCATTTGTTCTAACCAATGCATAATATTCTTGAACCAAAAATAAGCAAAAAGCAGCCTCTAAATCTGCTGTCAAGACTTGGTATCTTTGTTTATCACCCGGGTGCATGCAAATAGGAATCTGGGTGCCTGTGCCCACACACAGCTTGTGCTAATCCATGTTGCTACCTGCCATATACCACAGACACGGATATTGTAGTGGGGTTTGGGTCTCTGAAATGGTGAACATGACCGGTAGGAGTCTCTGCTTGCAGGAGCTGGAGGACTGCTCTCTGTTTATGTTTTTGTTGTGCTGAACAATGAAACCTGATCTTGACTGAGCTCTCAGAGTGCTAATGCAATAGAAAATAATGCTCTCCTCACCGCACATAACAAAACCAAAATAATACGAGAATGATTGGCTGATCAGCTGCAGGTTTTCAATGCAGAAACATCAGTCTGATGCTGGTATACAAACTAGCACTCTAGATATCACTAGAGGCCTCTAAATCTCTACAGCACCCTTGTTAGTGGATGCCTGGGGATTTGTTGTTATTTTAAGATTTTTTGATTTCAGCACTATAAAATAGGGCACAATTTAACTGAAGGTGAAAATGACTATTATATATCTTTTATTAATATCTACTTTGTTCTTCAGTTGTCTATACTGTGTGTAAGAAGATCTCTTTTTCAAAAGGATATGTTTTACTTTGGCTTCTCTTGAAGAAGTACAACCATGTATTGATTCTATACGAGAAAAGAGAAGTCGTGACTGCCATGAGTTACTTGTAACGTAAGTGTATATATCTCAATTTACCTTATGGTTCTCTGGTCGATACATCATTTAAACTGACTGTTTTTATTTACCTTGTTGGCCTTTGATTTCTTATTTAAGTTCTTGAAGGCAGCAATTGAAATTTCTAACTGCAAAACATGTGGACGATAAAGGAGACTTCCATCAAAAACTACCTAAAACTAAGGTTCTTAATTTTTGCAATTATTTTTCTGTATGAATTATTATAAATATTGTCATGCCAAAGGTTTAAGCAGAATCATTCATACTATAATTTTATTCTATTTATAAGGAGTCACAATGTTTCTCTGGTAACTTGTACCAGAGAAACAGATGCCTACCTAATGGTAGGTATCTTATGTTAGTTTCGTCTTGGTTTTTTGTTAGTTTAAACTTCTCATGGTAGTATCTGGGGGAAATAGGGAAGGAGATATTTTGTTGGATTCATGAAGAAATTGGGGAGGTGCTGGGATGGGTAGAGAGAACAGAAAATGATTGAGTATGAGGGGTAGGAAAGAGCTTGAGTAGCAGAGGATGATAGCTGAGGAAACATGAAACACCGGGGCAAACTGCCAATTCTCAGATGTAAAAGAGCAAAATCTGATATCATTTTAAAGTCAAGGGGGCTTTCAGAGCAGTTTATAATCCTCTCCTTCACTTCTGCTGAGAAAAATTCAGCATAGCTTTCTTTTTACTTCTTTCAATATGGTTTGGAAAGACACACATGGGGGAAGGCCAAACTACTACTGCTACTACTAAACTACTCTCCAAAACCAGACCAATGTTCATCTTCCCTGTGGAAAGACACACAAAAAAAGGAGATTCTGTTCCTTTATTTCATGTGTTGTAGAACTGGACTAATGCCATAAAGACAACTAAAAGGTTGGGCTGAAAGTATAGCTACCACATTCATGATATTTTCATAGAAATTGTGTTCCTGTTCAACTTTGTCAGTGCTTGGCTGAGGAAATGCAAATTTTCTTTAGTCTTGAACAGCTGAAATACATGCATTTATAAAGTTTATTAGATTTTTTAAAGAAAAAAAGCTTCTGTGTTTCATCTGGGTTTCTCTTTTGTTGCTCTGCTCAGAAAATGCAAAAGAGAGATCAGACTGGAAATCCGAGCTACCATAGCCTTCAACTCTTAAATATGTTAAAGTATTTGTTCGGTTGAGGAATTATAAACAATTAATGTAGCAGGAATTAAATGAACAGTTATTCAGAGGTAGGTACATTTTTATGGGTTTGGGTGCTCTAATTGTAGTTGTATTTTTGTTTCTACATTTTATTAGGAAGTTCATATTTGACCTTTATGAAGCTGGATGATGGGAGAGAATCCAATAAATGCCTTCTGGATGGGTAACTGTTATCTGTGGATCAACACTCCTGGTCTTTGTGGGTGGCAGAGGAAAGTGATTTAGAACTGTATGAGAGTACTGTGTCTTGATTATGATATGGCATACTAAATATGATAATTAGGGCTCTTTTCCTTGTTTTCTGTAAATATAATTCTTAAGTGAGAGCATATTTTTTCTTTAAAAAAAGGAAAGCCTGCAATAGAATCCCGGGTCAGCTATGGCTCAGAGCACTGGGGTGAAGGGTGGAGGGAATACCCAACTGGACCCTTTAAAAACTGTGGTCTTAAAATACAGAGAGGATTCATGCAAGTGAAGTCATATGCATTACAGAAATCAGGATCTATTTGATATTACTGTGAAACTTCTTATTGTCTTCCTTCACTTGTTCACTCTTGTCTGTGTCATATCTTGAAGAAGACTCTCCTTTCGTTCTATATATTTGGGATTAGGTATCCCGAATTTTATCAGATCTTCTCATGACCTTCTCTCCTTAAAGCATACATTACAGTCTCTTACTGCTTGCAGATACACTGTGCACTGGATATTATCTTATTCAGGAAATACACCTTTGAAGATACTGCTCTGATATTAAATTAGCTGAGTTTGATTCAGGTAATTTGAGTGTGGAGAAAATATCGGGAAAATTAATCTAAAAAAATTACTTGGACTTGGCTTTGTAATTTACTATGGCTTTAATTCTGAAGTTGTGTATATCTAAGTATTAGAAAAAAAGTGATGTTGTGAAAATGATAAAAATAGCGTCTGGAGCAAGCATACTTCAAAATCATGACAGCTTCTTTCTTGGAGCTGTTCTTGAACTGCTGTAAGAGGCACTGAACACTGTTTATTCGCTGAAAGTTTTTGCTTGTTTCTTGGGGTAATACCAAAGTTTAAGCAGCTGGGAAAAAAGGTTCAGAGCAGGCCCAGGTTAAGCACACTCAGTCCCCTGTCATTACCAGTTTATTTAAAGGNTTTTTTGTTTAATTGAAAATACACACACTAGCAAACTTTCTGGCTTCAATCCATTTACTTAGCTCAAAAGACTTTAAGTCTAAGCAAACACGAAACTAAAACTATACAGGAGAGTCCGTCTGTTTTCAGGGTGTGTTCTCCTGTGTGCTTGGTCAGAGTAACAAATTCCTCTTGATGCCAGGGTGCAGTGCAGCCCCTTGGTATGAGTCACAAAGAGGATTTCATAGCTCAGTCTTAGCCCAGAGACTTGCTTCCAGATCAGATAGATTCCGCTGAAAAATTTTCTCTGCCATTCCTTTATCCAGAAGTGTGTGTGTGTGTGTGTGTGTGTATACACACTCTCTTCTGTATATATATACACTTCTATATATACACAGAAGTAGTGTATATAGTGTGTATATATATACATGTCTATATACTACATATACTTCTATACACTATATATGTACACTTATACTTCTNAAGCGATGCACTCGATACTCCTCAGGTCTAGGAGGGTGAGGCGGTTACCTCTTACTTAGCAAATCCACTCGCTTTACCTGTAGGCAACAATCCACTCCACTTTAAGGAGTTTTTTATTCTGCACTATTCTCGTGTCTTTTTCTGTTCTTACATAA
>WEKW01033508.1:22548-49299 GCA_013389905.1 Sula dactylatra
ACTGTTACATAAGCTATGCTTATTTGTGGGGTAGTAGTTGCAGGAGATATTCTATCATGGAATCATTATGTAAGTACTAATAATGGAGTTGGTTTTTAGGCTCTGGATAGGTGCATAGCTACTCAATGATTGTATAATTTCTGGTATCATAAGCAATATAATATGGTACAGTGTATACTTGATTAAGCAATATCTGATTTTCAGGCCAAACCTTAGTGTAGAAGTTTAAATTTGGTTCTTGGACTTAGCTGGCTTCCAATGCGGGACACAGAAACAAAGCCAATGTTTTCTAATTGAGTCTCACTTCAAAAAATATATTAATGTTAAAATATGTTCTTGTTTTAGTCCTATTTTGGAAAGGAAGAAAACTTCTGTCTTTAATTTATTTATCTGGAGCATCCTGAAAGTGAACTCAGCGGAGCAATTACATCCTGGACCTTTCTCTTTAGAAAGCAAAAAAATCCCCTAAACCTCCCTTTACCCTGCTGTCCTTCAAGACCGCCCCCCCCTTCCCCTCCAAATTAGCAGTTAAACCACAAAGCTGATCAGTAAAACTTATTTTATTGTGCGTTAGAAGGAGCAGAAGTTATTAACCGATTATGCCTATATCAGTTTTTATAAATATGGAAATGGAGATGGTGGTATAACTACTGTATAGTTACTCTTTTATGAGACTGAATGGTATTTAAGCAGATCATTTTCTCACTAGACTCAGCTTTCTACGAGTATCAGTTCATTCTTTCAGACGTAAGAACTTCAAGAAACCATAAAATCTGTGTAAATTAATAAAACTGTGAACCTGATGCAAGTATATAATGCTTCTATAAAAGTTTTATAGTAAATTGGTTAGACTGTTATTGAATCCACTCAGCACAGATGCTGATGGAAGACTTCCTTTAGTTGCTAATATATTTGACAGTCCAAAGTGTATTTGTGAGGAAAGAACTCTAACAATGTAACTCTAAGATTCTGGTTTTGGTGGTAAATATTAATTGCAGTATATTAGTGAAAACACGGCTCTGTAAATTTGGTGGTTTTTTTTTTTTCTTTTCTTCAGTGAACCACTAAATCATCTTTCCTAAAATGATGTGCTCTTTGAAAGGCAATCACCAGCAAGATGGCCTACCCTGTAGACTCTGCCCATGGTAGGAGGTCTACACTGAGCCGGGCTTGTTTCCCCAGAAGATACATGGTGTGCTAAGCGGTTGAAGAAATGCCTTTCAGATTGGGATTAAGCAGCAGACTGAAAAAGGCATTTTAAATTACTAGAAGGTTGCAAATTTAGTTTTGAGACACTCAGATGCAATAATAGTTGATGCTTGTAGTCTCCTTTCTGGTGATCTGATCTTCCTCTTCCCAGTGGCAGAAGGTGGTGTTACTGGATACCCACATGAATATGCTAAGAGTGCATTATTTTGGGAAGAAAAACCACTATTTGCAACAAAGAGGTTGTAGTCGTGATTTAAATGAAAAAGAAATCTATTATGCTTAATGGCAGTATGTATTTTCATAATAAAAGAGAAAGCATGCAGTGTTATAAAAGTTAAATATTTTAAAGCCTTAGATGTGTGTTCTCCAATGTGTCATATTGAACACGGTATTCTTTATGGAGTCAAAGGAAAGAAACAAAAATCTAATATTTGATGGGTCAGTAACTGAAGAAGAAGAGACGAATCATTACCTTTCTTTATGTAGGGGTGAGAGCTTTTTTTTTCCCCTGTTCCACTCACCTTTTCTTAGAAATGAAGAAGATAAAGAAAGTGATTTTCTACTTAGCAGCCATGGAGTTGTGTGTCAAAAATTGTCACGGAAGATGACTCAAAAATTATGGTGACCATTTAAGATGATTCTTAAATAAATAAAAGAAAAAAATGTTTTAAATCACTTTTGCATATATCAAACTATAACTCAACTCTGAATTAAAGAGAAGCTTCTCTTTTAGCAATATATCCCATAAACAATTTTTATATGTTCCTTTGATCACTGCCAAAATATTGACCAGTGGTTTACTCCAGATGGCGAGTCTTGGACCTTTAGGCTGAGGATGTCTTTCTGGAACCACTTTCAGTCAAAGAAATTATTTCGTTGTGTGTCACAGATAAAAAAGGATTTTTTTTTTATGATTTTCAGAGATTTGCTACCCTAATCACCTATCTCAATTCCTTTCTAATTTCATTTTTTAGCAGTTTGGAAATATTAGAGTCCCTTAGTGACACAGCATCCACAATAACATTGTCCTCAGGTACTTCCCTTTACCTTTGTGTATCTTCTATGTGGTTTTCCTAGAGCCTTCTAATGCCCCGTGTTACAGTTTTTACTGTGTGAGTAAAACAGTTTGCCTAGACTCTATTTTTAACTTTGCTATTATCTTACTCTTTCTCCATTCTGTCACTCACTTTTGCCCAGTTGTGTCTGCTTCACCCAACGTTTTCCCAGCCTTTCTCCCACCAGTGAACAATGTTTTTGACCTAAATGCTTGTTTATTTAGCGTCTACTTTCTTTACTGCAAATCTTACAGATCAAGTACCTGTGAACTTTTGCGTATCTTATTTAATGTCAAATTTAGTGTTTGTTTTTCAGAGATACTGTTTTTTGAAAGGCTAAAGTGTTAAGTTTTGACATAAAACTCAGAAAAGGAAAGCCGAAGAAATGCTTGAAATTAAGAGTAGCTGAACAAAAGCTGCATTTTTCACAAAAAGGGGACAAAAGGACTGTTTTTAATAACTATTTTTTAAAAATGTGTCTCCAATTGCTGCTTGAAATAAGTTACCTTTCTTTTTTCTCTTACATTTCATGTGACTTGTGCTTTGGAACAAAGCAAGAAATCAGAGTGTGGTCTTGCTAACCTAGCATACCTTGTGCATACTTTCTAGGCACATAATTGGCCCATGCCATATTTGCCCTGATAGCTTGCACTAAGAGACTACTTTAAAAAAAGTAAAAAACCCCAACACTTCCTATTGGAAATGCTTGAAGATAAATAAGAGCTGTTGAAAAAGACACTTATACACTTATACATTTAAGTGCAAGAAGCCACACTTGAGCTTTTAGCATACATGTATTTCTAAACTGTGAAAATGTGAAAGCAAAGGTTATGATTCATAGGGCAACCGTTCTTCTCATACCAATTTTTTATTAGAATATGAAGTACCGGAGCTTACTCCAGGTATTCCCCTTGAACTTGATTTAAACCACTGGTAGCTCTCTAACACTAGGAGCTGTGGTATTTTGCCATGTATCATACCCCGCTACTTGTTATTCCTAAATTGCTTGCTTATACCTTGAGATGGGTTCTTCAGTTTCTCATAAATTAATAAGGCATCTGTGAATATTTGCAAGCAGGTTTTAAAGCTCTGAATCTGTTCCAATACAGAGACTGTAAAAAAAAAAAAAAAAAAAAAAAAGGGGGAGAGCAGATAAAGCAAGATTTCTTTTCCTTGGAATGCTCTTCCAGTATGAAGCAAAATATTATTAATCTAGACTGCCTGCTACTTTCATTTACCATGTAGCTGCTCATGGGATTACAGGCACAAAGGTTTCATAAATTTCAAATGAAATATGAACATTTGTTGTCAAAATACTGTTAAGCTATAAAAGCTCTGCAAGTAGTCGTCCTGCTCTTTTATTGTAACATTTATATCCATGGGCGTTAGTGTGTTCTTGGGTCTGAAGGGGAATTTTTTTCCCCTCTTTATTTTTTTCACATGATTTTCATCCAGGTGACAGATAACAAGGCAGGGGATTGGAAAAGACATATTTCTGCTTATTTTCAGACTATGGCAGATCCTTTCTGTAATTACATGGCATTGCAAGGACCTTATCTAAGTAAGCATAGCACCTTAGATGTAATTTAGCATCTAGATGCTTGGAGGGGCAGGCATAACCTTTTTCATTCAAAAGGAAAGTGTAGCAATGTGGCTGTCGTGTCTGCTTCCTTTCTTTCTTTGTGTAGTATTCAGCCTAGTGGTGCTATTTGACATAGCACTTGTCATACAGGCATGGGAGAAATAAAAGATAGAAAGATAGGGGACAATTGTATCTCTCTGCTGCTTAATGTATGGGTGCTTAGAGTCATATAGCTGTGGCACTAAAGCTTTTACCTATGCGAGCAAAACCTGTCCAACTTAATAGTCAATAGGATTCTTTATGGGAATAATACTGTGCATAAATTGTGGTGTTCAACTCTACCTGAAATTACAGGGAGCTTTTTCAATGTAGAGATACTTAGAGAAATGTTAAATGAGTCTGTCTGGAAGTCCAAATATAGAAGTCTCTGCTTTCAGATACCCAAATAAGAAATTTTTGTTCATAATGTAGCATTAAAAATAGGCTAAAGGATTCAGATTCTACTTTAATAATACATACTACTTACAATACTATAATCAATACATTTTGCTTGGAATTTCTATTAGAAGTTATGTATAGGGTGCTAAAATAGCCATTCATTCTTTGTCCAAAGTATAAGGAGGGTTTCTGTACTGTGAAAAACGATTATGACATGTTAAAACTGTGTAATAGTAAGCAGACACTTTTCAGTGCTGATGGGTGAATTCTGGAAATGCTCTATTTATTTTCCCTCTATTGACTAGTTGCATTCAGGCAAGACTGCCAGTGCATTGACTTGGAAAACAACTGAGACTGAACAATTTCAAACCATTGACATTATACTGCTTCATTTGTGAACTGCATTGCTTCTGCATGCACCAGTTACTTTTTTATGGAGTGCTTGCATGTTTAGGAAGCTTTCAAAAAAGGAGAGGTGTAAGCTAGCTTAGAAAGAAAGCTGTCCATTTTGTCAATTTTATGTTTATATCGAATAAAAAAGACTGGGAATTTAAAACATAAAACCATGTAGCAATTCACAGATCTGCTCTGCATGCATTTGGATGCACTATTTTAAAAAAGGAAAACAAGAAAAAGTTTATGGGTTTAAAATTTCTCCACAGAGAATTTTTTCAGCTCTTGAAACAATATAATTTCCAGCTGCTACCTTCAATGCAACTTTTACAAAGTGTTTTGTAGTACCGGTGTACAGAAAAATGATTGAGAAATTAATTTGCGTCTGAGATTTAATTCGTGTCTGTGACTGTCTCCATCATGCTGATCAAGCTTCTTTGTTACCAATTCACATCACTTCTTACTAGCATCATTTCTGCTATACCAGTGTTGGCTTTGTCTGGGAAAAGACTGTTATTGTGAGGAGGGCCAGTATTCGCTTCCATTGAGATCTGAAATAGGACTATTCACTGGTAACTCTGAATTTCAGTGTAACAAGCAGAATGTCAGGGCTGTGTCCTGCACAAAAAACAGAGCCAGGATGTGAGCAGCCCTGGTTACAGCTGTGCTGGGAGCTTAATCCCTTGTGTGGCTGTATATAGACTCATCACGGGTTAGTCAAAGTGACCAGTCTCTAAATGACACTGCCTGATGTTTATTTATAATTATTCCCACATCTGATCTGTTAATTAAGCAAGAAAAAGGGAAAAAAATCCTCCTACTGAGGATATACCTCAGGGAACCTATGGCCTCCATGATCTCTATTGAGGCCTACCCTTTCCTAGACTAAGTCAAGAGAAGCAATGCAATCAAAACACTTGTAAAAAAGCACAGAAAAATACTGTTTCTTCTTTCTTCAGACAAAGACAAGGCAAAATCAACCCGTAACTTGAAAGTCAGGCCAGCTTCCTGCTTCTACAGCAGCAGCAACATTGGTAAGAGCCACTAAAAGCGCCGTCTTTTTGCCCATACTGCACCCACAGCGTCCCCCGCTCCTCTCAGTGATTTGTTGTAGGTGTAGATGTTTGTAATTTAGGAAATAATTCTGCTTATCTTGTTTATGATGATGCATAGGAGCACTTCACACTCTCCTAGCTGCATCACTTGTCTGCTGCTAAGCAGAATAAAATGCAGTGCTGGGTGGAGAAGAAAACTGGAATATGTCTTTCTGTAGCCCAGCAAACAATGCGATTCCTTATATACCTGAGGGAGGCTCCTATTGTGTAAAAATGATCTTTCCTATTCACCTTCTTGAACGAAGACATGTTTTTACTATAACATCGTTTTTACACCCTAAGTACTTAGATTTTTTTCTTTGCTTTTCTCCAGAAATTGCATATGATTGACTGTTTGCTTACGCTGTATAGACATTTTGCATTCTCCTGTACGTAATGCATAATCCGAAAGCTTGTTTTTTGTAAGAGAATGTGAACCATTAGGTTATCATCTACTCATTTTGGAAGATACCAAGGATCTTGAAATGACAGATTATGAACATAGTTCCCAGCATAGAGGTTGAACTTAGTGCCGCTGGCCGGAAATGAGAATACTGCCGATTTGATCAAAATGGAAGTTAGTGATAACTAACTGTGGTCTGTGGTTCCAGCTGCATAGACTTTTCACTTCATTATGAGATACAGAAATATGTAAACTCTCTAATATAGAAACTCCTAAATGTGTTATCTTTTCATTAATTTACCTGGCTACCTATGAATGATTTTCGTATCTGCTGATATCCGTTATTCTTTGCATAAGAAAGGTAGAGCCCAAATATTTGTCTAGAGACTGATATTCCTCAGATTTGCTTTTCACTTCAGTCGCAGCTTCTCCTTTCCTGCAGAAGGAAATGTGGGCACATGAGCATAAAGGAAGCTGTGATGTGCTTCGCTAGGTCCGCAGCTCTGCAAAACTGGGGGCCCAGGACTTGCAGTGTCTGCTCTGCCACAGACCTGTCCCACGGGGTGGGATACAGCCGCCGTGTGCTTCATATGCACATCATGCACCTCCATTCATATTTTGTTGAAGACATTGGCTTTTTGCAGTCAGAAGTTGTGGCTTTCTGTCAGGAAGCTTTCATAAGCTTATCGACTACATTTCACGGGCAGTGTTTGATAACGTTGCCAACGATCGGATGTTGCATCTTGCTTCCAAATTGTTGACATAACCCACCTCAGGAGTAACTTGGATCTACATACTGGGAGAGCCACTGGAGAAAGCTACTGCATTCAGAGATCAAATTTTATTTACCTTTTGGCACTGGATACTAAAATAACATAATAGTTTCATGTTTTTTCTATACAGATGGAAATGCATGAAACAGACGACGTAAGTCGTGCGGTTCTGCTACTGTTTGTGCATTTGAATTTGCCTAGATGGTGTCTAGGTGTGAGTCATTCTTGACCCTGAAGGGATTTTCCTGGTGGTCAAGGCATGACTGGCTATTTACATCTGTGCTTCTCCTGTGTTAACCTCCCAAAGGTGTAGTTTTTAAGAATTTGTGGGGCTTTTTCTTTTTAATGTTTTATTGAGAAAAGGAAACGAAGAATCTCACTGCTGGCATTGAGAAAATACATTATCTCAGAAAAATGTGCTGTAGACTGTAACTCTCACCATATGGCTCTTGCTTCATCAGTTTAAGAGAACTGTTTGTGAAATCACGGGCTTGTTTTCTTCTTCCTGTTTTCTGATACTGCCCAGATATATTTCAGTGCTTCCAAATATTTATATTCTGATAGCCTCGCTTGCGAACTGCTCAAACACATTATAATGGCTTAAGAAACAAAGGCCATTAGGGAAAGAAAGGGCAGGCATGAACTGAAAGGCAAATAACTTCTTAAAATATGTAGGGGTAGGCTGTAAATGTGATTGGTTCACCGGGACGCTCTTTTGAAATATGAAGATAAATTGCCCCTTTGACCTCTTACGAAGTTATGTAATTATTTGGGAAGGTTTATCTCTGTGTCATTTCGCAGTTTTCTCCTGTTAGTGCCACTCTCTTACTTCACATTAGAAAAAAAGAAAAAAAAAAAGCAAGCAAGCAAGCAAGAAAAAGCCCTCTCTGGCTGGTTATCTGAACGTGGAATCCGATGCTGAAAAGACCCTGGCCCTCCTGTTAACACAATACTTTTATCCGGTAATCACAGCCTGCGGGAGACAAAATAACAATTCATCTGGAAAACGAGATTAACTCATTTAAGTTAGGCAGTGATCACAGAGAGAAACACGTTGGTGTTATCTGTCTGAACGAAAGCATACAGATTGGAGGGCCATTCCGGTTCAGAGGGTCCATGTAGCAGGCCCAGCTTGTTGAAAGTAATTGGACCCTGTCAGAGTATGCCTTTGTGAGATATGGATATTACAATGGAATTCTATTAATCTCTGACAAATCCCCTCTCATCTGATAAAAGCTGTATACCTCTGCTCTTCATTACAACAACTCGCTCCTCACTTTTATGTGCGTACTGGTGGGCGCTGAGCCTCTGTGGCTGTGTCACAGGTGAAAGGCAGTGTTGCCCCTTTTTTGGGTCTTTTAATCTGTGTAGTGAAATGACTACAGTGCTGCTGCTTATTGGTTTGGTCACATTTTTAATGACGTTTTTGTTTAGGTTATTTTCAGGAAAAAACCCAACCTTTTTTTTCTGCTTAGATACCCTAAATACTTTTGTTTTCTTGTGTTATCCCTGATACAGAGAGTCTGCATTAACATGTTTTTTACAGTCCCTGTATTTGTTATCTAATCTTCTTTTTATGCAAAAAGTTACAGAGATGCTGTAACTCTTATAAATACATTTGTGTTTTAAATCTGTGTATATTCAAATCACAGAAAGAATAGAAAATACACTGGTAGCAACTGCATTTTGCGTTGTTCTGGAGCACTCACCATTTTTTGTCACTGTTTGTTGAGCCACCAGCACACTGGGGCCCTGCTTCATGATTTAGCCTCCTAAATTCTTCAGTACTAGCAGTAAATACAAGACCTAGAGCAAAAACTCTAGGTACGATGTGTTAGTGTGAGTGATAGCAAGTTAGTGTGAGAAGGAGAGGAAAGAGAAGCTACATTAGTTGGTGTCACTTTATTCCTAGACTGGGTACAATTCTTAAACATTTTAGTTGCAATTGTTTTTGCTTCCTAACTTTTTTTGTTATCGTCCTAGCTTAGTTTTGCCTTGTTCCTCCTGAATGTCACAACAAATATCTTAATTAACTGGAATAGCTGTATTCTGGATGTTTATGCGATTCCAAAAGGCTTTCCCAGAGCAAGCCTGAGAAAGTCGTGTAGCATGAAGGTGAAACAGAATGCCATTTCTTTTAGGCAATAAAATAAATAAATGCTGTAATCAAGCAAGAGGAACTGAAGAATCCAGGTACATTTCTGTCTCTGCGGTGTCAACCATCACTAAAGGGAAAGGCAGCTCATGGGTGGAGGTGCTTTAAGGGAACTGGGCACCTGTAAATTGCAATGGTCTTCCCCTCTCAGATACACTTCTGTCTAAAAGGTTTTGCCTTTTTAACAGGAAAAGATTGACAGTACGGCCTCATTCCTGCCGTAATTCCTTGTAAAAGCCTATGTTTGACCACATCGAGGAAAAAAGATAGTCTTCATAGGAATGGAGTCCTTTCGTTTCTTTTTCCTTCCCTAAGAATGGCCATGCAGCTACGGTCCAGCTGCACATGCCTTGGAAGGAGTCAATTGTAGCAATGGTGGTAGGAAAATTTTGACAATATTATCTTCAAAAATCAAGCTGAATGTTAACTCAAAGTTGTTTTCTTAGCAAGTTGAACTGCATGTTTACTAAAAGAAATGAAATAGACACACGTATATAGAAGAATGATTGAAAATATTAAAAGTGCTTTTAGCATTTAAGTCTCCTGCCATTAGAAATATCATTTTACTTGGGATAAAAATATTAATTTTTATTTTAAACATGAAAAGATTTCTGGTGGGTTATATTTTTTGAAATGTTATGCAGTATTGCTTTTAATAAATGTTCAAAAATTCATGTCATTTTTCATGCTAAACATATACATCTGCTTTCACCAAAAGATATAGTGCAGTAAAACCACACAGATTTCCTATTCCTTTTCTGAAGTAGAGTGAGAAAGATTTAAAAAGTCAAATGCATCCATCCCATATCATCTTAAAATATAACCTTTGCAATATACCTAAGTCTCCTTCATGGTATTGTACACACATTTAGCAATAGAGAGGAAGAGACAGTGCAAAAACGTTCAGATAAGTTAGATGGAGTTCAGCATTAATAGTTGAAATATCAGTTAGCAAGGGGTATAATAACATTTTAGTTTCTGGTTTATAATTATAATAATACCATCTTCCAAAATTCTACTCATTCAGTCACCCCAGCTGAGTAGTTTTCTTTGATAACTGAGGAAATATCACCAGGCTGATTTTTGGTTTGGCCTTTTCATTATCGTCAATCTCCATGGCAAATGCAGGTGAGCAGATCTTGCACCTAGGCCACTGAATTTTCTTGACGATTTGGGGTAATACTAAATCTGAAAGATTTTGAGTCATCATATGAACTCTGACTTTAAGCATTGGAGGCCTTAAAGATGCCTGTGAAGTTTGGGGAGTAAGCATAGAAGAAATAAAATACTGGGTTCTGCTTTTCCAGTAAAGCAAATCAGGCTAAACACAAGGAAGCCAAGCAAAGCTCAAATGAATTATATCATATAACACCTATTTTTCCAAAAAATTATGCTCTCTGCTACAAGGGCAAAAGCTGAAAATTAATATAATCCAAAGTGATGGCTATGCCATGTGAGCCGGGAGGATGGTGAGGCCTTTAAAGCCATTACACATGGGCTGAAAGGAAGAAAAGGTTATCGGTTTCATTCAGTTGGTTGGGAAATTCTGGAGAGAAGGCTGGCTGGGGCTGTACAGGGTTGCTGTGTGAACAAACACACTCAAGAATAGCGTGATGGCACTTGGTCTGCCATACTGACCTTTGTGAAAAGAAATGGAAATGAAAAAAAAGATGATCAAGTTAAAACAAACACCTTTTTAAATCTTGAGTCAGATTTTAATAAAAGTCTTGGGCAACCTTCAGTAAGTCCTTTTAAAGTTAAAAGGAACTTCACAGAGTAATGTTAAAGTGTAACCCATCAGCTTTTCACAGGTGTCAGTGCTTACAGAAACCTGGCACAGTTGGAACCAGACTCCTGTCTCAGTTAACAGGATCATTTTAAAAAAAAATACTCAAACATAAATGATTTTCATCATTTGCTTATTATTTAATTGTTTAAATCTTTCGGGTACAATATGTCATCTGTGGAAATTAAATATCTGGCTATCTTCCGTATTATGTCCTCAGCTAATGCCTAGTAAGATAGTCATACAGTGCATTTGAGCATACATGCTTCATAACATGACAGAGTGAACTACACTCTTTATTTTTCAGTCACACCTAGTTTCCTTACCTCTAATATAAAAATACTACAAGTTTTAGCTACACTTTCACTGCAAGTGCGTTAATGGCAAGGAGATTATAAATGTTAATATAATGGCATTTTCTCTTGTGAAGGCACAATGATATAAAACTGCCAGACTGCAAACATTGTTCACTTTACAGAAGGTGATTTGAAATACAGCTTTTATTTTGTCTCCACATATATTTATAGTGAAATTATTAACTATTCAATTTAGTTTGTCTTTTCTGTGAATGCCCTGGACATTACTGGGTTTGGTACTTGTGTTTCCAATTTGTAAACAATTATGTCATTACGCAGATGTTGTCAGTATGCCATATTCATTTTTGTGTTACAAGTACACTTTGAGAGAGATAAATAGGGACTATTATTGGTATTCTTCTTTATATTCTCACATACATGGACTTACGTGTGGAGACTGTCCACCTCAGAGCTTCTCAGATTGCAGGCTAAGGCAGTTGTGCATTGCACTTACAGTTTACTTGGCCCCAATTAATTTTTAATGTTTGATTTGTTAATCTTTTTAGGTAGAATTGGTTTTGCAAGCATTATTCTTAGCTTATGTAAGGAAGATCACTTTTTAGCTTAAAAAGTCCATCAGGATCAGTCTCTTTCATTGGTTACTACTTAAATTTGCCTGCTGTCCTCACAAACTGGTAAATCAAGGACCAAGTTTTGCTGTGGGACAAATGTCCCCCTGGCTTTTACTCAAGTAATTGGTAGCCATGTTCAAATCCAAAGGGAGAATTAACCTAAAAGCATTGAATAAAATCAGATTTCCATATTCAGCCAGGAGGAGATACACAATGAACAAGCAAACTGAAAATAATTTTACTAAGGGCTTGGCCTTACAAAGAGATTATTCCTTCGCTACTATGGGATGAGAGTTTTAATAAACTGCAGATC
Source organism: Sula dactylatra (assembly GCA_013389905.1). Taxonomy (NCBI): domain Eukaryota; kingdom Metazoa; phylum Chordata; class Aves; order Suliformes; family Sulidae; genus Sula; species Sula dactylatra. The sequence goes on from WEKW01033508.1 coordinate 34,678, forward strand.
TCTATATAGGTTACTTTCTGATAAGGGCTATATCCTCTTCTGGATGTTAGCCTTTCTTTTCTGTCACATTTGCCCTATGATTAGCTCTTATTTTATTTACCCATAGTCAGGTACCTCAGTGTACCACCTCATCCTCTTTATTAGCCATAGTCAGAGAGCGTATCACAACACAGTTTTATTTCTGCAATGCCCTGATACAGCAGTCCAGTCAAACATAGTCACAGAGAATCAGATAGAAACATATGGATTACAGCTAGCTTTGTCAAAGCTGTTAAATTACCAGGAATTTATACCAGAAATAAAAATACGGGGCTGGCTTTCCAATAACATGGTCCAATAATTGGCTTTCCAATAACATGCTGGCTTTCCAATAACATGTGGCAGTTGTCATTTCCGGCCGGTATATCATTAGAGGTGCCAGGCTCGCTAGAAAACCTGAAGATAATACATTTGTAAGGCTGATGTAAACAGCAGATACTGCAGTTGTTTCATATGAAATTTCTTTTAAAATCCACGTGAGCTTTGTAAGCACAGTTTCCAGCCTACTGTCCCTTCGTGGAGTATCCAGCATGATGGTTTGGTACACAGCAGTTGTTCAAGTTTGACCATCATATATGATTGGATTATTTTAAGGGATGTTGGTAAGTTAAAAACACAGTTATGGAATCATATGAATTTTAGTTCTAAAGCTGAGGCAAAATTGCATTGTTATAGTATGTTAGCAAAGGGAGCTTTTAAATGTGATAACGTGATTGTTTGTATAATGTAGTTCCGTTGTAGTAGTTTTAGTCTTTCACATAACATAGTTCTATATTTGGTGGTAATACACATAGTTTAAAAAATACAATCAGTACCTATGAAAAAGAAAAAAATAAATGCACGTATTAAGAGGCTACCTGAATACACTTGAAGCCAATTTTTTATCCTTTTTTGTTAGCAGTGCATCAATCAAATATTTATTTACGGGGATTTTTTTCCAATGTAACAATGTGCGTGCACCTTAGTTGTTCCTGATTTTGTTCATTTTAAGCACGTTTTCACTAAAGTGTTCTACTTCAAGCTATTCTCAATTCAATTTGAAGTGGAAGGTTTCTGAGTTTGGGTAATTTACATATAAAAGCTTTACTGTACAATTTATAAAATGACTGTGTTCAGAAAACAACCATTTCTATTTAACAATATTGTCATTCCACAAGCTGAGTTGCTTTCCCCACTGTCTTTTGCTTTTACTAACAATATTTGTTCTTGTCTTAATTTTAAATTGTTAGTGCCTGAAAATGTATAACTTTCCCCTTTTCTCTCCTACTATACCGAAGTGACTAGAGACCTCCTGTGATTTGTGATGTAAGAAGATTATAAATATGTTTCTTTTGTCAAGGTAGGAGTGACATGCATACAATTCTTTTGAGACTCTCCTCTTTTGTTTTATTTAAATAAGTGATAATTGTTAATGGCAATTTTGAACTAAAAATCATTGCACTCTGTACCGAATTTTAAAATGAGTCTTTGCATTTTATTGTTATCTGTAAATCCCTAGCAACCAGTTCCTGAGTCTCTGAATAGTCTTTCGTATCTTGTTTTAGAGGAATATAGGAACATATGCAATATTTACAAATAACATGCTTATAAAGAGAGGCGGCTAAGGCTGGTTCAGATTGGGCCTTGGATCAAAATGAGTTTTGACCATATAAAGGTACACTGAGAAGTTTAATGGTGTTAAAAGGTGATGCTCTACTAGAAATGTGTGCATTTTAATTGTTCATTTTAATTCAGGAATTAGTGTTTTAAGTTTTACCAGTTGCGTTACAAACCAATTTGTAATGGTTTCCCCTTCAATTATAGTAATTAATTCCTTTTGAGGACCATAAACATCTGTTTTAAAGAAGATCCATAAAGTGACTTTAGATTTAATATTCTGTTCTTCGGAAATACTGAGTATAAAGCTTTATTTCTTACATTAAGTCTACTCGTTGCTGGATCTTTTTCCTAGAGCAATAAACAAATGCCAAATAATGTTTGCTGACAAATGAAAGATTCTGTACTTTGCGAAGTTGTGCTTATCACCACTGCATTTATGCATAATCTTATGAAACATTTGAAATCTTATGAAACGTTTGATATGAAGGTTACTAGTGCTCAGGTAGTATTCAGCGTGTTCAAATGCCATTTAGACTAGGATAATCAGAAAAAGCCACTTTGTAGCTATGTACCACAAATGGCAGTTGCCATAAATGTTCTGTGGGTCATATACAGCTGCCAAAATGCTATTAAATACGAAGATTTTTGAGTCTAAAAGGACTTTTAATAGGATTTGGATATATCTTTGAGAGTCTTAGAGTGATTTATTTGTTTGTTTTGGTTCATAGAATTAAAAGCGTGTAAGATCAATTTTGCACATTTTTATCAGATTTCTCTTCTAAATGAAACTTATGCGGTATTCTGCACTTATACATTTAAAGAAGTGCTAAGTGCAATTATCAGATGGCATGGTGATGTTTCCCTTAAACAAGGAGCGGCACGTTTCTGCATTAAAATCTGTTTACATGCAGGTTTTCTCATAAAGTGGAAATTGCCTTTGCATGTTTATACTCTATTCAGTTACAGAGTTATTTATTTATTTACCTCTAGTTTAAAGGAGGGGGGTGGGGTTTGGTATCAAGAGAAATATGCTGAGATGCGGAGGCAGTTGATATCTTAGTATTCTGCAACCTGTATCATTGCCTCCGAGCACACCAACTATTCCTTCGTGTCTGACGGTAACCCTCTGCCCCAAAGAATCACAAACTTTCTGCTCTCTGTAATTCTGTTGTTTTAGTTGCTGAATCAGCATCTATATATTTTATTTTTTCAGAGATACTCTAGTAGAGTAACAGAGGGCCTCATTAAGGGCATCTGTTATCTTAGTTCATATTTTATTCTGATTTTTAAGAGTGCTTCAACAGAAGGGATTAAGTGAGAAAAGAACAGACCGTCTTTTTTTTACTGCTCTTCTGTACCAATTGCTCCCAATGTCAGAAATACCCCATGATTACTGCTGCGCAAAGCTTTGCAATATGGTTGGTGCAACCACATTTGGCAGTGATTCACAAGTCATTCCAAATACCATTTCACAGCAAATCCTAATGCAGCCTGAAGATAAAAAACATTGTAAACACTGTACAGGGTGAGACTGCCTTTTTGCTGATAAATATTTCCTTAACATTTAGATGAAGATGCTGTGCTTGCTTTATTTAAATACAATTGTCTCTGTAATGCACATACTGTGGGTGAGGAGACTGGCAAGTTATGGAGGAAAGCACAAAAGCTTGGAAGTTTTGGTAGGGGTGGAGTGTCCTGGGAGGCATTTTGCTTCTCTCAGCCTACCTGAAGTTTGCTTTGATGATGTGTGACTGGGACTTGGGTCACGCTGGACTTGGCAGTCTGTGGAAGATGTTTGCGTTATTTGTATCATGATGCACGTGTCCTACCATGATATTACAAGCTAAAACCGTTAATTTTATTGCAAAGGCATTCTCAGAGCAAGGAAGCTTTTTAACATTGCATTGCTGCAAAACTGTTCTCTCTTATTATCCCTGGAATGATTCTGCTGTATTTGCAGAATGATTGTTGGATCAGGTATTAATGTAAATAGCACTGTAAATATACTGTCACTGCGCACTGCAATGCAGGTAACTGAAATAAAACCAGTTGTTTGGAAGCTGTGGGAAGAACCAAGCTTCAACTGCATTTTTGGCCACAGGGTTTCTCTCTCACAAGTGCAACTTTTGATGTGCCTCTGGGGCTGAAGGAAGTGTAGGTCATGCTACTGCTTGGAGGAGCTGATGGGTACATCTATATTTGGAACTCATACACTGTGATGCTGCAGAGTGACTTAGCCTAAATACAGAGTTGTTGAGCTTTGGGTGTTGGTTTTTTCCCTCTCCCTCCTCCCATAGCAGAAAAAGAAAGTTTTACATCTGATTGAAGGATGGTGGGAGGGAATGAAATGGAGGGAAGAGAAACAAATCACTATTTATAGCAGTACAAAGATAAGTGAGTCATCTTTATTTTAGTGGGTTTTATGTTGCAATTGTCTGGTATTATTGGTAACAAGTCTCTTTCTAATGAAACCCACTTGATTGGGATGTGCAAGCCTCAGGAGTACTCTCTCTTATCTGGCAGTTAATACTGTGGCTAATATTTTACTGTCAACATTAAGTAGAGATTTGGGAGGGTAACTGGCACAGTGATCTGGTGCCCTCCCATTCTCGAGGATGACAGATTAGAGCAGTGAACAACATAAGGGTAAAATGTCCCCCTCCTAGGGCCAACTCAAATACCTTAGAAAGAAGCAGAGAAAGAAAGGAACTCCAGCAAATCTTTTATAGATTGAGAGCAATATAGTGCAAGGTTTCTCCAGCAGTGGGGTCTGGATAGTATCTAGTTGGCTTCTGCAAAAATTGTAATTTAAAATATGCCTGTAGAAAGAAAATTTGACTGATTCTATGGAATTTTCTTTCACATTTCCTGTATACTGTTTCAACCAAGGCCTCTTTTTTATGTTTCCAGGAGGCATGCCAAAATGCATCAAAATACCCTCTGCTATGACTTGTCAGAAACACCAGTGACCACGGCAGCATTGCCAAGGGCTCCTCCTTGGCGTGTCCTGGGAATAAAAATTAGGGGGAGGAAAATGAAATGCCATGTAGATCTTCCTTAGTCTTGGGAACTCTCAGGAGCTGTACAGGACCATCACTGGGCATACTGGGAGGGAAACACTCTGTAGGTCGGACTAATCGGTGCTTCCTTCCCAACACTAAGAAATAGGATAATTGTACTTTTTTTCCCAGATTTGCTACCAGTATACTGGTAAATTGAACAAACAGTTCATCTCTACATTTATCTTTTTCCTTGTTTATAGTGGGAGATAGCAATATGGAACTCTTTTTTGAAGTGCTGTACATTAAAAGCTCCATATATAATTAAGATTGTGTTCTTAATGATAATTCTAAGTATAAACTTTTAGAATTAATTTTTTCGGTGTTTTCAGCCTTTTTAACTAGTATGCTTGTCAAATTCCCTCTTTAGTAAGTAAAAATATCCCATTTGTACTCTAAAATCATTGCTGTAGGGATGTTTTAGAAAGTGCAGGTAGTCTTATTCCTGTCCCTGTGGTTTAATTGTGTCTATTTGGTTTTAATCTACAGATAAATAGTAGATAAGAATTATCCTATTAAAATTTGTTTAACTTCTCCATTATACTGTAGTGGTGCTGCAGCTTCTCTTGATGCTCGCCTGCACTGTCCAGACCTAATTTTGTAAATTTTAACTAAAACGATGAGGTAGTAAATCTTAGCTACTAGACACACGAGCAGGCTAAATTACCCAATGGAGAAGTTGCTTACTTGAATAATGTCCGGGACATGAGGACCCTGATCTGAAGCTATCCAAGGCCAAGAAATACTAATTTTAATATATAGCAGGTTACCTATGCCTTTTTAATCCTGGAGGGCACGTTAGAAAAGAGGCTTTTTTCTAGAGTTATGGCTATGGGCAAGACTATACAGGGATATTTTCTTCTAAAATGTCACTGCTGCTTATATTTTTATACCACCCCTAGCTTTGTATCCTCATTCACTGGATCTAAAGGACTGCTGATCCTTCATACCAGTAATGTGGCTGTTTGAGAATGCACACCATGTTTTTGTTCCCTGCTGCTATCAGTCAGTATATCTTGTTTCTGTCAAACTGTATTCATTGCAGGTCGCAAACTGTGGAAGAAACTTGCATGAGGGCTTCCAAATTTGGGGAAAACTAAAGAAAATCTAAAGGGCTTTTTCCCCCTTGGTTTCCTTTAAAACCAAGATATCTTAATTTACCTGATGTTTAATGTAATTGACTTGCTTTTCACAGACCTAATATGAACTAATAAAACTAATAAAATTTCTTAAGTCCTCATCTGTTTTCAGCAGATATTCCCATCTACAGAAGAGCAGTGCATATATTCAGCACATTTAAAAATGATTAATCATTATGGACAAATTAATTATGAATACACAAAGACTGAAGGAAGAGCTGAGCACAGATAGTCTCAAAAAATCTAGTCATACAAATGGTGGAAAAGGGCAGGAGGGAGAGGATTGTGCTAAATATGTGGAGAACATATTGGAAATAATCCAAATACATGTTCTTAAATATGTTCACTGCAGTATTGCTACCTCACTTTCTAAATAGCTATGAGATCTCTTCATGAAAAGCCATATTTAGGACCTGGATATTCTCCAGATCCGTCTCCACTGGGATGGACTTGGGCAAAATTTCTGTGTGGTTTTTCTAGAAAGAGTCCTCAGAAACACTCTTTCAAGATCTTTACAGTAATAATTTGATAAGTTCTCTGCAGAAGTTTGTTCAAATGTTTACCTGTCTGTATGTGTATTTATATATTTTATATGCACATGCACATACACATATTTTTTAAAGTTTTCCCTCATCCTTGAAGAGAGGAACCTTAAGAACTTCAGGTCTCAGTGCTTTAAAGTTCTGATAAAACAATCATCAGAGAGATCAGTAGGAATGCAGAGTTCTAAGCTATGTATATGCCTCCTACAAACAACTCTGGTAATTATTCTTGCAGGGTACTAACCAGGGAGTATTGGCTTTTTCTAAGGTCACCTGCGGCTGTGCTCAGTGAAAAAACTGACTTAAAGTGTAGGAAGGTGAAGCCACTGTTATCACCTGTGGCAAATTTTAATTCAGCTATCCAAATAAACTTTGAAGCTTGTATGTTAATGCTTATAATCTCTGACTATCTTTAATTTTTTTGAATTATGTGTACTTTAAAAACACATTTGACATGAGAAATATTTTCTACTGCAAACTAATAAGAAAGAAACCAAGGAAAATGTATTTTTAATTGGTTTTGGTGTTTTTTTCCTGTTTTGAGAGAAGTAGAAAAAGGATATTCACCACTTTAAATGCTTCCCAGTAAGTTATTTTAACTACCTCTAACCGAGAAACAGTTAAAAAAGTGCTCTTGCATCCTGTCTTTTGGAACAAAGTAAAGGCTGACAAATTAATTTATGAAGATAGCACTGTGGATAAGAGTTAAAACTATTTGCGTAGGATTTGGCTTATGTTCATAAGTCTGTGTATGGAAAAAAAATGAAAAAGATAATTCTCGGTCTTGAGGGGATGGTGTGGCTTTATATATTTTTGTTGTTGTTCAATACACTGTTTATAAAAGCAAGTCATTGAGAGATTAATGGGGGTGGACTCAAGACTCCCCAGTGGCTGATTTGGAGTCCAACATGCAGATGTGGTAAATGCTGGGTCCTCCTTATGTAGACCTTTCAAGGGGAAGTTATTTATTTCGTCTTCTTGTAGTTACTTTGACAGGGGTTTTGAAAATCGTTTCAAGTTGTGGGACAGATTTATATTTGATTCAACCTAAATATATTTGGCCTTAGTCAGTCTTTCTACAGTGAGACCTGCAAAACAAAACTAAGCTGCAAAAGGAAAAGATGGTGGTGATGATTCAGTACGTGGGATTGCTCTGACTGGGTCACTAAGAAGGCGATGCCCAGGACTGTGAGGGTGGACAGGGAATGTCAGGGCTTCAGATGTCTGCTGGGGAATGGGCTGTGCTCTTGCTGGTGTTAACTTATAGCAGAATTTCAGTATAGGTAATTGAGGTTGCTTGTGCTAAGGGTTTGCCTTCTCTAGCCTGTGCTGCAAGTATTTCAGGGGAGAAATGGCTAAAATGCTGTTCAAACCGAGAGCACTTTGGAACAGCGAGACTTCTCCATATCTGAGAGGGAAACCGGAATGAAAAAGGTAAAGAAACCCACATTGTCAAGAAAGCGTGTGAGTTTAGAACCTAATTATACTCCCATTGAATCCAATAACAAGAATTCCTATTGATTTTAAAAGGAGTATGATTTGGCAACATTTCATCTCCTCCGTCTGCACTAGCTAGTGCATAATGGTCTCTTTTAAACCTATTCATTTGTTTCAACCTTTATTGGAGGACAGAGTGCTTACAGCTGGCAGAAATGGGGGAGGAGAGAAGCTGTTTTATTTATAACACAATTCAGATAAAAGAGTAAACCAGACCATCACAAATACATTCAGAATTGCAGAAAAACCTATTATTAAGGAATTACAAGTTTTTGCCTTCCTATTCTAACCAGCTCTTTTTGTAGCTTTGACATTCCTAGGTTTTTTTTTCTAGAGCAAGACACAAAAACTCACGAAGTCTACGCAAAAGTCTTTTTTGCCATTTCTTGTGTTGAAGCTGGGCTTCACAGGAGTGTTACTGTTTGCTGTGATTTTGGTTGTGTTTAGCATGTAGCTTTTAAAAGCCCTTCATGGCTGGAGAGTTTTTATTGTAAACATAAAACATTAATTTAAACATTAAAAATTTTACAGCTGCTTTTTAGTACATAAATTTTCACAGACACTCAAAGACAGTAATTTTTGTTTTAATATTTGCTTTTTACTAACTGCTCCAAAGTTGCATAGAGAGGGGAGAAAAACAGAATACTGATAAAATACTTAACGTTTAGATCTTCAAGCGGTAAAAGCAACATTCTTAACACAGGGAAGAATTCCTATTAAGTAAGGGATAAATATTAGTGCTGCCAAAAAAAGCAAACATTCCCACAGTTGGGATTTGGGGGGGGTGGGGTAGGAGAGGTGTTTGTTTTTTCTCCCTTAAAGAGTTTTTCAGTAAATCAAAAACATAAAAAAAGAATTAAAAAGGAAGAAGAAAAGCAAGTCAATCTGCTCATAGACTACAGCAGCATAGTCATTACTCTTCATGTGATATATCCTTCACAATAAGGCCTTTAGAAAGTCTCTTTCCAAGGCCCAAGACAATAATGACAAAGAAACAAATAGAAATTTTATAGCAGTGTTAATGTTTGGAGTTTTGTGGAAGTACAGAAAACAGCTGTGTAAGATTCAAAAGCAGTGGCTGTTTGCTTGCCCTGCTCTGACAGGAGGTGGTTGGTTTATGAAAGGAGTGTGCTTAATTCTCAGCCATGTAAATTGGAGAAGCTTCATTGATTTCAATGGGTCTGCAGGAAATTATAACAGAAAATCAGTTGTATGGAGTGAGTAGCTTTTTAATTTTTTTTCTGTAGCAAGACCTGCGGGAATTTAGGTTTGGCACACGTCTGCTCAGGGAGAGCTGCAGTCAAGTGGCATTTGACATTATTTTGAACTTTCATAGTAAGCAGTGGAAGAACAAATTTGGGAGGTGGTGTCATGGGGTGCAGCAGTGTTTCCTAAGTTAGAGTGGATCAGTAGATTTTGTATTTTATCGACGCTATCACATTTTTATAAAAAGAAGTAGCTAAAGGTGCTCATTACATTACAGGTATTGGTCTCTAGTTATAATAAATGCTGAGAATGGAAACACTTGAAGGAGGATGTATTGTTATAAGCAGTGTTGGAAAAGGAACATACAGTTTTATCCTACCGTATGTGTCCAAACTAGTACTAGAAAACTAGCCAGCTAGCAAAACTAGAAAGCAGATGCTTTTGGTTTCCAAAAGTACTTGAAGTGGAGAGAGAACACATGGTCAAGCCAGCTCTGGTGGTTAGGAGAAGCATTAACCAAGAGAGTGCTGTATAAATGAAATGGCAGTTGGGTCTTGCTTGGAAATGTACACCAGAGAAACTCTTGTCCCATCACCTCTTAAACAATGGTTTTGATGTATTGGAATGGTGGGGAACATTTGATGGGTTTTTCTGGTCTGTTCTATATTTCTGGCTTTTTCTTTGATGAAATAATTTGCAGAGTGACTGATATTACCCCTACAAACCTACTAGCTAACTCAATTTCATCAGCAATCAGTCAGTTTGAATTAAAAAAAATCTAAACATACACATACTGGATATAAGAGTACTTTATATGGTTGCTTAACGTCCATTTGAATGTCATTTAATGGTGTTATTAAATCTTCATGCAGATAACTTTTTGTGACAGAGCAAATAAGTACAACAGGACAGCATCTTCAATATACTATAGCATTAAGATTCATCTTTGTATATAACATGAAGTTTGCTGGATAAGGTGCTGAACAAATGCATTCGGTTTTCCTGCATGTCACTGAATTGGTCTGGAGAAAAACCAAAATCCACAAATTAAGAAGACAACAGTATTGCTTACTTGTTTCAACTTCAAACGCAGGAAAAACATGGTTTGAAGTTTCCAGGTGCTGTTAAAATGTGTGTTTATTTGACATTGTTTGTTATTATGTGTGTATTTGTGTTACAGAATTTAACAAGACAATCCAGTACTGTTTGGCAAAAAAGTAGCAAAAGCTCACAAACCATCAGTTTGCTTGGCTCGGAAGAATCTGTTGATGGAAATGACTAGCAAAGGCATTTAGTGTATATACACCAGTGTTCTTTTATAAATAGTACTAACTCAAAAAGCTAAGTAATATGCAAACCCATCTACTGAAAAATTTCTGGGTTTAAAAATAACAATAATCTGAGAAAATGTGGTGCTAGTGCTGTTGTATTAGATCAGGTTGAGGGGGGCTGTTGGTTCAGTTTCCTTTAGCTACTAACACATCTAATCCTGCATTGATCAATTTTTTTAAGACTCTGTCTCTCTCTTTTTAAGAAATTTGAAGTAAAACTATAATCAGCATTCAATTACCCAAATATAAGCCAAAACACAATCATGGTACTGCTCGCCTGTCTGTCTGGTCAGGTTCGTGCTGATGTGGATCTTCTGATACTCACAAATCCTTTTTCAATACTGTAGGAAAGCCATGGCAATAACTCCTCTTTCCGTATTTTGCCCCTGTGCCATTTAAGGAGCATGTGCACCAGTTATTAATTTCTCTACTTGTCTTTCAAGCTTGAGTAACTAAAACTCCAGTGTCTGGAAACAGCTACACAGGAAGCGTTATTCATTAGGACAGGTGGCTAGAGCATGGAATAATCACCATTGCAGATTTATTCCATTGAGGGATAAGCAGAACTGCACAGTGCGGCCAGGTTCCCAGCAGCAGAACAGGTCAGGGAGGTGGCATGTGTCTTGTAGAAGTATTGAGTCAAACACACTGGTTGTATTGCTCTCCACAAGAGATCTCAGGTTCTGGCGACGTCTCTTGCAGTATTTCTTACATTAGAAGTAGTGGATGATATTTCACAAATAAAAAAATCGTGAGATAAACAGAACTTTCCCTGTCCAGAATCGTTCTGGAATGAATAGCCTGGACAAGTATTTCATGAAACACATTAAAATAAAATGAGTAAACTAACCTTCAAACAAAGAACCACAGGCTTCAAACAAAGAAAAAAAGTGAAAATGGAGATCTTCAAACTTTGAAGGAATTTCTTTCAAGTACTGTTTTTCATAGCTATGAGACACAGATGGATATGTACATACAAAATTTGTACATGTAAACACGGATGCCAGCCTAGTAGAAAATCTTTTCAGTGAGGGGAGGTGATACAGAGAAAGTATGACAGTAGGAAATCCTACAACCACAGAATAAAGCTGCTCTACAGTCAAGAAGTCATTGAGGCTAAAAAAAGACTTGTAACAGAGTTGTAGAAAACCTTATTTTTTATCGGCTTTCCTATAAAATTTATTTTCATACTTACTTGTAACTGTGTATGTGTCCATGCATATATGCTGTCTACACACATAAATACATATCTATAACACATGCATATATGATGTGCATATGTTTATTTTAAGTAAGCACTGTTGGATTATTATAGTATGTAAATGGTTACAGGTAGACAATGTAACTGGTTCACAGAATAAGTGAGAATGTTACTTTACATGTGCTGTTACAGAAAGTGTGCTGCTACGGAGCATTTGCATCACAAGCTTCATTATTAATTGTGTGTACAAATCTGTGTATAACCACATCGTGAATACATGTACCCAATGGAATTGCATGTGAGCTGTTACCAGGACTTGATATTAGTACCTGTAACTTAAAGAACTAAAATCATTTATTAAGTCCCCAATGGTTTTGCTGGGTTTAGACAGGTACCAAACACTGCCCGTGGTCTGCTCTCAACTCTCAGTGCAGGGACTCTCCAGAGATGAGTAGAAATGTTGTTCTTTTTTTTTAAACACCGTTTTCTTTGCTGCTTTAAGAGCAGTGTCTGCTGTCTTTATTGCCTGATCATTGTGAGGTTAAACTGTTTGTATTTCCCCTAATCAGTTTCTAGTAGACCATTAGTACTCTAAGTCAGGGAAGATTCAAGAACTCTTCTAAAAAAGAAAAGCACTGCAACCTCCAGTAACTCTGATCAGCTGGTTTTTTATTAATCTGCCTGAGTTTCCTTGGCTCCTATTCTCTAGTAGTTTAGTGGAGACACTGAGTTTTCTTGGAGCATTTGCTGTGTTTACTTGAGCAGCACCTTTTGACTTGCAGACAGCCGGCATGTCCCTCCCTGCCAGAGCTAGTTCTCTGGTGGCCAAACTTGTGGTCTACGTGAAAAGTCTCTTTCTGCTACTAACACCAAGAGCCTGTCTTTGTGGTTTGTGGTAGGTGAACATTTTTTGACCTCATAAACTTCACTGTTCTGTCTGTGTGTAGTGGGTTTTTAACAGCTAATACACTTTGAGAAAGCTGAGGTCCGAAATAGCGGTGTCCTTGTGCGACAAAACAAAGCACAAAATCAGTGCTCTTCCACTGATTGAGCTGTTGCTTTGCTTATGGTTTGGATTTTAAATTTGCTTTACAGACAAGAATTTGAAAAGTTTGAGAAGGTTTTGGTGATTTATATCTGAGACAGTAGATAAGTTAGGATGTGAGAGGCAGGTGGCGAACTCCAGTGATGAACTTCGATGTCTTGATATAAACCAGTAACTTCACAGAAGCTTCCCATCCACAGTTATCCTGTCCAAACAGGGCTGAATTTTCAGATACCAGTCCTCAATACTTAATCAAATAAATAAATAAATAAATAAAAGCATTCATAAATAAATAAACCTTTTGGAAGAAAACAAAGGGAAGAAAGTAATAAAGTAACATTAAATAAGTAGTAGTAAACACTCAACATTATTGGTTGTAATACATATTAAGCCTTGTGATTTTAGCTTACTTATTGCTCTAAGTCACATGGTCCCAATTTGGCATGCTCCGAGGCTGGCAATTTTACATGCAAAGTAAAGCGGTAGTAACCTGCTGAAAGTTCAGACCAAAAAACTTCATGGGTGGCTCCTCTGCTCATAATACTCTTTGGATTCTTTTTAAATGAATATTTCAATATTCTTTTGTATTTCCTCTATGGCCAGGCTCAGACCTTGTAATTCTTGGCATTTATATTTCATAAGTGTGTCCTTTGTTTATTTTACATTAAGACAAATACCGCACCATTCTCTTACCTTTATAGTATTTCTGTTGTGCCTTTATTATCACATATAATAAATGAAAGCACAGTTATGTTAAATTTTATCCAGCTGAACAGTAAGACAGATATGTGAAAGAAAACTATCCTGTGTTTTCTAATCTTGAACTTCTTCCAGTATGTTCTGTGGCAATGGAATTAATTCATTTACTTGGGTTGTGTTCAGTTACAATGCAAGTGTTAAGTGTTGTAATACCTGAGTGGCTTTTTTCACACTGACATCTTAGGGAGGTGCTCAGTTTTACAGAATGCTCATAGATCTGTTGTAAAAATGAAATAGTAAATCTTAATGTACTAAACTGAATGTATTATACTCTATGTTTATTTCCAGGGAAAAATAATTTAGATCACTTTCAAAGTTTTACATATTTACTGGGTGGAAATCTAGCTTACCATGCCCACAGCAAAATTCTTCTGGATTCAATAGAGCAATGGTGTCACCTCTGGGGTTTTTGCCTTCTAATTAACCACTAGAAGGTATTTTGTAGCTGAGTAATATTAGTTTCTGCTGCTAAAAGACTTAGTTTTGATGGAAGCTAGTAGAACTGCATCAACACAGATGATGTCTGTGAGGTGCTTGTATAGAATAGAGCTTTTGATGTTGGTTTTCTCTTTTCTCCAAAAGAAAATTTTTGGATGTTGTCAGTGAATAATAATTCATTACTTATATGAGAGAGACAACAAAGATTTCTTAGGTGTAAGAAAAATGCAATAGCTTGCTTTGTTTGACCAGTTTCTCTCAGTTGTATTCAGAAAGTGATAACCTCCTTGGTCTGATAAACAACAATAATANAACATCTTAGCGGGGTTAAACCATTACTAGTCAAAGGAAATTGAAATTGTTGTTTGCACACAACCAAAAAGTGTAAAAATATTTTCTTAAAGATTTTAGTATCATCTGTTTGCACAGTATTTATGGCAAAAAAAAAAACTCAACCAACCCAAACCCCACTTTATTTCTGACTACAGGCTGTGTGGGNATTCAGGAAAATCATAAATCCCATGGATCTTTGCAAGGGAATGTGGTTGGCACGCTACTGAGATAGGTGATCTTCATCCAGTAAAGATTTAGCCCACCATGAACATCTTAGCGGGGTTAAACCATTACTAGTCAAAGGAAATTGAAATTGTTGTTTGCACACAACCAAAAAGTGTAAAAATATTTTCTTAAAGATTTTCGTATCATCTGTTTGCACAGTATTTATGGCAAGAAAAAAAACTCAACCAACCCAAACCCCACTTTATTTC
>WEKW01033508.1:51842-62757 GCA_013389905.1 Sula dactylatra
ATGGTTTGTATGTGGGGAAAAAAAATCACTGCTAAAAGGGAGACCCAAGTGAAGTTTTCTGAACCTCTCTTGCACTTTGTCCTTCTTTTCCATTTTTTATTTCCACTAGCTTCCTGGGCACCAGAATGTAACTGGGTGGACAGCATTTGACTACTGACTACTGTTCAATCTTGGCTCCCAACGAGTCCCATCTGTGTTGCTCCTTGATTTAACAGGAGGGTTCACTTAAGAGCAGGGCAAAGTATTTTTCCCACTCCGCAACCCAATGACTCAAATACATCCATGTTTCATGTTTTATCATGTTACATAAATAATCTTATCTATCCCTGCAGTATTTCTGTTAGCTACATCATTGCTAAATTTTGTAACAATACGCCCTTTGCAGTAAAATGTCACCAAAAAGTTATATACTGTAATAATTTTCATCTGTTTCATGAAGACAGACAATTTTTAAGATTCATGTTCATTTCATCATTGAAATCCGAGTCTTCCTACATTAATTTATAATGAAACCTCATGCTCCCGTCTACATTGATCACTAATTTTCTGTCTTCTTGATATGTGTTAAAATAAACTATAGATATAAAGGGCACGTTATATGCCTGACACCGTTGAGTTAAATAGAACATACTTCTGTAACTCATCCCTGTAGTCTGCCCTGGCCTTTGTTTCACAGTGAAAATCCTTGAAACTCAATTGCAAAAGGTGGGCTGCGTTTACCACACAGATGATTCAACATGTTTCTTCATTTCTGTCTCCAAATAATCTGTGTAACAGGAATTTCCAAAGGCTGGCCTGCAGCCCACAAAGCTTTTGAATGCAGGCTGCAAAAAAGATTTTTGAAGTTGAATAGAAAAATATTGCTCTGCAGCTGAATATTATTATGTGGCCTCCAAATCAAAATCAATGTTGAAAAAGAAAGGATAGTATAGGTTAAGAACATAACATGAAAACCGATACAAAGGATGCGAACTGAGGTGTACCTCGTTTATTATCCTAGCTGACAACAGCGAGTACCAGCTGCATTTACAAACAGTAAAGGTCCATCAGAGACTCACAGGGAGATAATCTGTCCTGGAGCACTGGCTTGCATCTCTAATATCGTTAGAGACTGATTTAAATCATGAAGCAAGATGTTCAGTGTATTTCCAATTGTTTTCATTAACAATGATAAACCTATTGAAGCTGACTGCTCCAGTACAGTTTTACGGGAAAAATGTCACATTTGTGAACTTTCCAAATACTGGGTGACATTTTCTGCTCTCAGGCAGTCTAGAGGAGATAGCCCTGATATACTTGGAATAAAAGGGAATTACATTTGAATATTTCCCAGTGCAAATAGCAGTGGGGAAGAAGGTAAAGCTTCAGAGGTTCCCTGGTAAATTAATTTTCCCTAATTACATTTCATGGCAGGAAACACAGATATTAGAAGTGCCTGTTGAAATAATACAGTATTTAAATTCTGATTAATCCGTATGTCAGGCAAGAACTGTTCAATACATGTCTCTAGAAAGAAAGCTCTGCTTTGAAAGAAAAAGGGACAAACATCCACCCTTTAAATAGACAGGTAGAATTCTTTCAAATGCTAGTTGTGATTTGGTGGCAGAGTATAGATAAGTTAAGCCAGCTGCTATAGAATTACTGAAAGTGTAAAACATCGTCACTAACACATCTTTCACAGATCTGAGGCAGAATTATTTATTAACTTAGTTTTGTTCCCTCCTCCTTCTTAGGAAAGCTTTTTTTTTTTTTTTTTTCAGAAATCCTTTGGTAAATGCATATTAATAATTTACCAGGACAAATAATTACAGATAATATGGGTACCACAAAAATATTTATATTCTGCTGGGGTGATATTTCATGCTAGAATAAGGTTAGTTAGAAAGCTGTTATTTTATTAAATTTTTGCCAATAACTATTTGTAAAGCATTTTTATTTCGCTGTGGTGCAAGCATGTTTCCTTTCTTAAGCCATGTTTCCTTTTGCTTTTCAATAACCCCCACCAGCTTCTACAAGGAGTCCCAAGAATGCTGAGATGCCCAATTACTCATTCAGTTTGTGCCTATGTAATATTTTATGATCTTCCCTGTTGGATTGTAGTGCTGAGAGCTGGAGTTCCCATGTATCAGCCTGCTGGGGAAGGATAGAAGGGATGTGCAATCCCTTCACGTACTACAAGGAGTTACAGCTTCTGGAACGTAGAGAAGAAATAGATGGGAAAGGCTCTCCCTCAATTTAGCCAGTAGCCCCCTCGTTATTCAAATCCTCCCAATCAAGCATTTTTTTTCTAGATGTACTATAAGTAAACATCCACCAGAGAAGTCCCAATAACATCTAAAAATTCTATTCAAGCCTTTGGACTAAATGCACACAGTGCCTAGATGTTTGCCTTTCATATTTCAAATAGAAAATTAAAAAGATGCTATTTGTCTCAGTCCATGTGGGAAATTCTGTTCTAGGTATCACAAAGACATTCGTCAAAGTTTCTGCCATCACCCCATAGTACAAAATGGGAATTTCAGACTTATTTTTGCCGTAGGCAAAATACTGACCTCAGTTCGATTATCTTGGAGACATTAATTGTCTTTTTGTGTGGAACTAAGGTTTTAACTTGTAGTGCAAGTAAAAAAAATGTGAAATGTAGACTATGTCAGCATATATGTTGGAGTTTATCAGGTTTATTGTTAGAACATTAGGTCAGTTGGTAGTAGTGGTGTATAAGAAATGCACAAGTATTTCATGTGTGTTAAAAGAAGCTTGCCTTAACAATATTCTGTTGCCATTAGTATCTCTGGGTGCATGCCGTGTAGTTGCAAGTACTGGTTTACAACTTGTGTTTATTTTGAAGATTACTCTTCTCTACGGCAGACCTTTCCTTAAAGTTGTTTCATGTGAAGTTTCGGTAAGGATGGTGGTAATCCTTTACTTCAGTCTCATGTTTCCATGTACTGGTTTCAAGTCAAGCAGAAGGCTTTGTATGTTGTGCTAGTGGAACTGATTTACTACTGTTCCTCATGTTTTAGATCTGTAATCCACATCTTTCTTCATCTGTATCATTTGTCTTTCCATTAGAAACTGCAGGCTCCCATCATTAGTTTCCAGAGAACAGGCAAGGAGTTTCCTTCCATGTGTCCTCACGACAGCTGACTATGGTTTTCATTTGGAAGTCAACCCTTGCCAAAAATTATCACTGAGAGGTTTCTGAACATTTTCTCGTGTTCCTGCTTGCATGGAATAAAGGACGTTGCTCGTAACCAAATGATAGGTCCTCAGTAAGAATTGTACCATTTAAATGCCTTTTAATGTCCTTGTGCCTGGAGAAAGCAGAGGCTCATTAAAGTTGTTGTGGTTTAGCCCCGGTCAGCAACCAAGCACCACCCAGCCGCTCGCTCACTCCCCCCACCCCTGTGGGAAGGGGGAGAGAATCGGAAGGGCCAAAGTAAGAAAACTCGTGGGTTGAGATAAGAACAGTTTAGTAATTAAAATAAAACAGCAAAACAGCAATAATAATAATAATAATAATAATAATAATAATGAAAAGAAAAATAATGAGCAAGAGAGAGATGAAACCTTGGAAAGGAAAAAAAAAAACCAAAACCAAAAACAAAACCAAACCACAAGAGCTGCAACCGCTCACCACCCGCTGACCGACGCTGCCGGTCCCCGAGCCGTGATCGCTGCTTCCCTCGGCCAACTCCCCCCAGTTAATATACTGGGCATGACGTCACATGATATGGAATACCCTTTGGCCAATTCAGATCAGCTCTCTTGGTTGTATCCCCTCCCCTCCCGGCTTCTTGTGCACCCGGCAGAGCATGGGAAGCTGCAAAAGTCCTTGACTAGTGTAAGCACTACCGAGCAACAACTAAAACATCAGTGTGTTATCACATTATTTTCATACTAAGTCTAAAACACAGCACTATACCAGCTATAGTGAAGAAAATTAACTCTGTCCCAGCTAAAACCATGACAAAAGTGTAACCATTTCCATGGATAAGTTTCTCCCTGACACTCATGAGTTTATGCAGTAAATACTTGGCAGTTGATGAAAGGAAAAAGCATACTTATTTCAAGAAAAAGCTAAACAAGTTACACGAAAATATTCATAATGAGCAGCACAACATGGAGGTGGTAAGGTTATCTCCTCTTAAGACCCAAGGATACAAAGACAAAAATTATATGAGGCCCACTGTGTCTTTTAGCAGCTATGCCAAGCAAGCTGGGAAAGAGAAAGCCTGCAAAGTGGGATAGTGGTGGTGATGGCTGATGTATGAAGAAGTTCTCAAGACTTAGAGATGGCAATGGTGGCTTCATCTGGAAAGAAACTAAACATCAAAGCCTGCAGCTGCCTGAAGGGAATACACTAATTGAGAAATAAGAGCTATAAAACTAATTCTGTAATATTATATAAAAGTAAAAACAATAGTAAAATAACAAAATAATGGCAACAGTAATTCTCCTTCTGAGGCAGCAGTGCTTCTCGCATACAGGAGACGCAAGTGCTCATGTCCCGCTCCAGCTGGCTTCTGGTTCTGGGGCAGCTCTCACCTTTGCCCTTTGTGTAGCTTTTACTCTCACCTCTGTCTTTTGTGTAGCTTTTACTCACAACTGCTCTGAAACTCCAGAAACAGTCAGTCCCACAAACCAACACTGAAACAAATCAAACCTACTTTATGGGCACTACTCCAAGCCCAAAGAGCAATACAGTTGGTTCTAACCATTCGTATACAGTGTTTGATCTGTCTTTTTATCTTTATTTTTATTTTTGCTCCCTATCTCTTTTTCTCTCTGGTCTCCTGTCTTTTCAGAGCTTAAACTCTGTGGAAAGGAGATTCAGGGGATCTTCTGCCTCTATCAGAGCAACTATACCATTTTATAGGGTTTAAGAATCTGCCTCTATATATTTCCTTATTTGATTCATGTCTTTACAGTTCTTCTGTCTGGACCTACCCTGGCTGCTACTCTTTACTGCTGCTGTTCTCCTCCTTCCCCCTGCTTCCCTCATCTACCCATTCTCTTTCAGTTTTTCCATCAACTTAGAATTACTGACTCTCTTGGGTACCATATCTCCACACTTTACTGCTGTTTCAGAATCCACTCAGTATAGTCCATGCTAGTCCAATGTGGAGCCACTTAGAGCCTGTCTTGGGAAAAGTAGGTAACTCATTACAGAAGTAAGTGAAGTAAGCTGAAAATTATGGATTTGGGGGCCCAATTCTGAGAGATGCAGACCTGTACCATTCACACTGATGTCATTAGAAGTTGGGGATGCTCAGCACTTTCTAGGGCTAGGCTGTTATTAAATTAAACTGAAAATAACAAAACTCATATTGAAATGGAGTATCTCAGAATCATTGGTAGAAGGCACATTTAGGCAGATTGCTGTTGTCATTTTCTTTCCCTGGTGCCAGAGTGTGATGTAAGTGTGCTACACACACCTGCACGTGGCACATGTCTCTGCCACGCACCCCTCAGTTCCATGCATCTGTAGAGTAGAAAGTTAAGGCTATTTCTAGGTATTCCCATTCTGACTCATGATGTACTACAATGGGCATGTGAAAATGGTCTCTGTGTTTTAATGGCATTTTTAGTCAATCGCCAGCTCTTTCAGCCTATCTGAAAGATATATTTCAGGTTTCCAAAGGTGGGTTGCGTTGTCTGCTGGCACATACTGTGGTGTTTATACACACTGTCCTTGTTACAGGGCAAAAATCAGCTTCAGCACCTGGAGTTCTGAACTATGTAAAGTTTTGTGGGATTTGCAGATGAGCTCAGTTTCCACTTCTCTGTTCAAATTAATTTAGAGTAATATACAGCAGCAATAGTATTGTAAAAAGGGATAATTATGACTGTTTCAAGACTATCTGTTTCTGGAAAATATGCTTTAGTCATATGTGAGTGATTGCACTGAATACAGAAGAAACTGGATAAAATTCAGTTATCTGTGTTATATAGCTTAAATTTAGAAAATTGAATGCTCCCTTTCAGTCTCATAATCTGGTTAGAAGGCATTTTACTTTCCATGAGCCAATATGTTTTTTGCAGCACAGATCTTGTACAGAATTTTTCTAAAGCCACATTTCAAACTGCAAATTATTTTGGAAACCAAGTTCTGCTGCACACACTTTAATTTACAGCACCTGTAAGTAATATATATATATATATATATATATAAAAGAATAAGTAATGGATAAAGCAAAAGGATGATAAAGCTAAGGAAACCAAAGAGTTCCCTGTGACCTCTGGGTGACTTCACTGATGTAGATACGTTGCTTGGGATTTAGGTCATTACAGATGAGAACAAAGCTTCCCCCTTGGGGTATGGGGAAGGAGCTCTGTGACTTGTTCTTGGACTCCAGCAAGCAAAGCTTGGAGGGGAACAGCTAGTGCACTGATGAAAATACATGCATGTAAAAATGTAAGTAATAGGTAAATATGCAGGTTATTGTTCTGATAGGAATGGTAAAAGTATTTTACTGGTTTCAGAGCTCAGAAGAACTTTTTTTGCTAAAGCTTAAGCATACAGAGTTCAAAAACAAGAATCTCAAGAGCTCTGATAGCTGATTAATGACCTAATTAGAGAGACATAGTTAGTGTACTTAAATATTGCCTCCCTGCCCCCATTCAATAGAGAAGATGCTCTGAAGTTATGATAGCATGCTTCCTTTTTGTTAGCAAGACACTGATATACAAATTGGCACCACCTGACAAGGGCAAAATACTTTGTAAAAATACTTTGCAGCACTTAAATCCCCTCACTCAAGCACCTGTGGTGGAATCCACATGAAAGGAGTGGGAAAGACTTTGTTTCCCAGTTGGGACTGCAGAACAGGAATTTTATGAAACTCTTGGAAACAGTTATAAAAGGTGCTCCTTGAAAAAGGCAATGTCCTATTACTGATGTTTTCTTGGCTTTGTGTAACAGCTACCTTCTGCCACCTCATCTGTATTTGTTCACCGTTAATAGAACCTGCATAGCATTATGAAGAAAACAGGTCAGGAAAAAATTCTTTGTATTTGTGTGGCACTCATTTTACCCCAGAAGCTGAATCTCCTCACAGACTCCCATCTTGAAATATATCTTTCCTCATATTGTATAGGTTTGAATACATAAACAGGGAAACCTCTTTGACCTGTATAAACTAGGAATTATATTTCAAAGATATTTAAATAATATCTCAAACTGCCATTCATCTGCCCTTATTAACGAATGAACAGCCCAGAAATGATTTTAACTTCTGAGTATTTGAATAAATTGCTAAGCAGTTAAGATTACCTCCCATGTTGAGTACAGTGGCTTATTTTCCATGTGGTAATAAATGAAGGTGATTTAATCATAATCAGTAAATGACCTGCAAAATTTCATTTTGGAGTGAAGCTTTTTTAACCTATTGAAATGTAAAAGTATGTTTAAAGTAGGTAAACCTTTCCTCCTCATTTAAGGCTGGCTGAATGGGCTGAAATCTTGCTTCCCTGAGTCTCAGTTTAGAGATCTATTGACATCTTAGTTCTAAAACTACTTTACAATGTGGGTTTTAATGTAAACACTAAAAAAGCTGTAGAAGGAGAAGTGTACACACACTTACTTCTTAATCTGATGATCCCAGAGCTGATACCCTGGGGGCACACTTCGGGGAGCAAAAATCAAGGAAAACCTCTGATTTGTTCTGCAACATGAATGTGCTTGTTACAGGCTTACAATTGCTTATGCTGAATAAAACTAGATGAAGGAGTGTGAGGAAGGAGTAAGTGTAGCGTGGCTCTTACACAAATACCTGTTCTCAGAAGTGGGTAGTCATACCTGTCCATTTAATTTAATCTGGAATTTCTTGCTGTGGCAAAATGCCCAGAGAAGACCTCAGAGGTACCGTAACTTGCTGTCAACTGGCAGAGTGCAAATTGTTTGTCAAATTCTGCCCCGATTGGCAGTCTGGGTGGTAAAGAGTGATTTTTTCTTTGCCCTGGTGCAATACCAGCTGGATGCAGCCCTCGGTGCTGCAGGACACAGGCTTCCTGACTGCAAGCATTTGTTTTCCTTATTTTAGTGAGTTTTATGGTTCATAAGGGAGAGATGAAACTGGCCAGTGATCTCCAAATATTTGCTGTCCAGTTCTCCATCTTTGTCAATGTATTTGACCTTTATTTTTCAGCATTTCTGATAGTGCAGCTCTGTTTCTTCCTGTCATTCCAAAAAGACCCTAAAGCCATGTATAGAAAATACATTCAAATAAATATGGACAGTTATATTCTGGTGTCTGAACTGCAAATACTACACATAAGATCTCAGAGACATTAAATTAATTGTTCTTGTTTTCTGGCACTCTGGTACTCTCCCTCAGCCCAGCCCAGTATGTGTAGTTATTTTAATAAAACATGATTGCAGGTTTTCAGTCTTTTGACTAACATGAAGTGTCGTATCAGCTTAACAGCTGATGCATCTTCAGTCTGAAAAATATATCATGCAGGGGGAATTGATTCAGATTTTAATTGGTCTTTTGCATCTCTAAGCTCTGTTCTCTTGCGATCATGTTTTACACTGTTTTATTTGGGTGGAATCTTTGCATGTTGTTCAGTAATTTAATCATCTTAACTAATTTGATAGCTTATGAATTCTAAATCAGAAATGCCTAGGCAGACAGTCTTTTTGTTATCCTTATCAATAATACGATACTTAGGTTTTTGTGGCAATAATACGATGTGCAGAATTTTTCATTCCCCTCTGTCTTCTGTTAGCACTCCATATGGTAACATTTAAGTGTGTTTCTTGGGCAAAGACTGTTGTTGCTCACCAGACTGGTCCCTTCAGGTGCTGGTCTCCATCTGTGGATTAATTCACTTCCATCATTCTTACCACTGATACTGGAAACAGCTGTTGCCTTTTCCTTAGTGGCACACAGGTCAGGAGATGACCTTAATGAATGAGCGAGCACGAACGTCTATCTACCAACCTGTCTGTCTGTCTGCCTTCATTTTGCTAGGGCACAATAGTATAAACTGACCAATTCTTCTACGTCTTTTATCCTTTTCGTTGTAATGGTTGTAGTGCAAATAATAAATGAACACCACCAGTGGAAAGTTGATCATATTTGTGAATATAAGCTAGTGCAGTTGTGATAACATTTATGTTCAAACTCTCCTCTTTAATTGTCATGCTTGAATTATTTTTTTTTTGTGAGCGGACATTTTCCAAGTGTCACAAGTTGGGTTTTTTTTAACTAGGAAAAAGCTCAAAACAATCTTTAGTGTGAGCATGTCTCTTCACTTTAAAATAGATTAAAAATATTGTTGGGTGGAATTTATTCTTTCATTGCTGCCCTACAAATTCTAAGGTCAAATATTGAATTTATCACTCTGTTCTTACTTGGGAAAAACTGCTGTGAAATGGAAATCCTGACTGTTTAAGGATTGGATCCTTCTTGTGTTTTATGGCAAAAGAGGTTCTCTCATAACCTGCTCTCCTTGCCACAGGGAAGCTGTGGTTGTGATTTCTTGACAAACGCTGCAATATTCAACAGGATGTCTGAATCTGAACTTAATTTCTACCTGGAAAAGGTTTGAGTATTCTTGCTCAGTAAAGCTATCTGAAACCATCTGACTTGAGAAAATGTCTCTCTGACTATTTGTAGAGACAGGATGCAGTATTCTTAATAATCATCTGTATAAGGGGTTTGCTTGTTTTTCTCTTTCTTTTCAGTGCAGTTTAGCAAAAACATTCATTGGTAAGTAGTAAAACCAAAGGGTGTTTCACCATGCAAAGATACTCTAGTGTTGTCAGTCACTCTACTTAACTCCCATTCAGTCTGGAATAATTGTTCTAAAACTAGTCGGACTTTAATGAGTTATTCTACAGCACTGAAGCATGATGGAGGAAGTTCAGGTAGAATAAGATCCAAAGACTGGATGATGAAGTTGCACAAATTCAGCTTGGAAATAGAGTGGAATTTTATAATAGGAAGGGTACTAACTCTTGGGAAAAAGTGTGTTTGTGGCTATGTGTTACATTTTCCATTACTCAGACCTTTAAATTAAGATTAACATTTCTGTATGAAATGAAATAAAAAGAGTCCCCATTAGCAAAAAAAAAATTCTGACTTTTATGTAGGAATTATTACCTGAAATTCAGTGTGGGTGGATGATTGTAGATAATTACACCTTCTGAAAAACAGATCAATCATTAATAAGCTTTATGCATCTTAGATTTTAAAAACTAAAGTTAAAGTAATGTATAGTTTTCTCTCTCTCTTCATCATTGCTGTATTTTTTCTTTTCTGGATAGTCCAGGCAAACAGCACACATCACTGACTGCAGGAATGGTTTTAAACAGACTAAGTGAAATTTAGATGCATTGAGATGTAGATTGTGATCCAGAAAAAAAAAAAAAGAAAATCCTAGTTCTTTGTTGATTCATGAACTGCATTGGTTTTTTACTTTGCAGGGGGACTGAGCTTGCCAACCTGAGCTGTAGGTAAATAATGTAAGGCCAGATAGCTGAGGGAGAAGAAGGGTGTGAAAATAGAGCAACAGAGCTGCTGTCTGTAGTGGAATGGGGAAAAAAATCATAAGATAAATTATGATTAAGGTGCAACATTGTGTTATGTACTGATTCTGTAAGATTTATAGCACAAATAACATGATTTTCTCATACTAAAGCAATGTGATCACTCGCTAGATTATATGTACAATTAAAATACATTTTTAAGGGGGGTATCCCTTTNAATGATAAATGATGTTGTGTGTAATTTTTCTACTATTAACATAAAGTAATATAAACTGAAGGACACTAGTCTATTGAGAGAGTTAGTAGCTAATGTTCCATATCAGATGTGGACAATGTCAGGACTGAATACAGATTAGGCAGTGTCCTTTTCTCCCCAGGGGAATTAAACTTTGAGACACCACTGACTGCCAATGGTTT
>WEKW01033509.1:0-31628 GCA_013389905.1 Sula dactylatra
TGTTTACATGTTGTAAGCATAGGTGGAGAGAAACATGAATTAAATAAGCAGAGGGATTTATGTCACAGAAAATTACTCTTGGGAATGAGTAATTGAATTTAAAGGTAGAGACATATTCTAATTCTGATTGGATCTGAACTTTCCAAGTGTGTATGATAATTTTCATCAGATTTGATGCAGTTCAAAACAAAGAAAAGAACCTATGAAACAATTTGAATTAGCACAGATTTCAATAAAGCTGAATTATATAATCTGAAATTGAGTCATATGAACCTTTAGATATAAATCAGGTACCATATGTCATAAAATAACAGTTTTCCATTTTTAGCACAGACTGAGGTAGTATAATGTTCATGGGAACAGAAGAGAGAAATTTTGAAAATGTATTAAAGTATTCTTAACTTTTTTATTTACCATCTGCATTAGTTTTACCCTCCTAAAATGAGACTGAAATTTATGATTTATTGTATTCTCCTTTCCCCTGATTCTATATGAATATATGTCTAGTAAGGTGAGTGTTAGAAAAAAAGCTAAAAATAACTTGTTAATGCAAGATTATGGGCTTGAATATTGAAATAAAAATTCACATTTATATGAATTAGTGAAATCATAAAATACCCAATCAGGAAGTATATATATAGGAGTAATCTTATATGTAATTTCTCATGTACAGAAAAAAAAAAAAAATCATCTTATTTATTCGGGAATTACTCTTCCAGGTGGTCAAAGATGGCATTCTGTGCAGTACTGTTCAGTATGTTGCAAAAAAGTTCCTCTCAACTCTATAATTATTGTCAACAGATGAAATGTTATTATTATGTTGTCGGGCACCAAGATTAACACATTAATGAAATGTCAAATTCAGTATGCTATTAAACATATGATAGGTTGCTGTAGAAAAATATTGATAAATGATTATCTTTTTTCTGCACTTAAACATGAAATGCAAGAAAATAATCATTTGAAGCAGACTATCACTAAAAGTCTTCTGGCATATGCTGCAAAAAATTGGTGTAGGTCTGAGGATATGGATTAGAAAACACTGGTATTTGTGATCAAAAAATGAGAATAAATATCATGTGCATACATGATAGCAGTTAAAGGTAAATCAACTATGAAAATGCACATCTCAAAGCTCTTCATATAATTTTCTCATGAAAAACTGTCAAAACAGCAAAAGCTTCTAAAAATTTCTGTTTAGGAAGAGTATCACTTCAGCAATAAAAAAACATACTAAATGTCTGCATGGACAATTCACAAGTTCTGCTATCTCTGGTAAGGAATTTAAAAAGTGCCTATAAATCAGTGTTGAATGATACTTCAGAACTGAACTTGATCACTCAGATTCTAGGCTGTCCTTGAAAATTAGTTTTTAAAAAGTAAAATATAGTTTAGAAGCATCTTCTGTGGCATATTCAGATATTGTGTTTTCACCTAAATTTATTTTTTCTACAATTTTTTAAAGCACAGAACTGTTACACTTCGTAGACAACCAGTTGGTGGCTTGGGCTTAAGCATAAAGGTATGCATAACTTCTCGATTCTTCTTTTAATTTTCAATATGACTAGTTCACTTTAGTCTAAATTGAGATCTCATGGTTAATACACATCTTTTACAGGGTGGTGCTGAGCACAAAGTGTCTGTCGTCATATCAAAAATATTTAAAGACCAAGCAGGTAACATATATTTATGTTATTTACTTATATAGTACTGTAGCATATGTGTTTTTTTTTTTTTTAAATTAAATGTTCTTTAAACTGAGAGTTAAAACATATGTATGCTCATTCATTCAGCCTCACACTAACTTTAAGCCTTTCTATAAATGTCCAAATGATCCATGTGCCTTTGTGTTGAATTTAAAATCTATAATCTTTTCAAGACTTTAGGACCTGTACTTGTAATTTTACTGGTAAGTAATAGTTTCAGAAAACATATTTTTTACTGCAGTAAGACAGCTATGTTGTAAACAAAATATTTAAAGTTACTTGTGAAAACAAAACTATGACACAGGAAATCTATTGGTGTACTTAACTTTAATAACCCAGAGGATAAAAAAACATAAGCCACACATATTTTTTTTCCCCAATGCTCTGTGGTATGACTAACTGCTTAGTTGCAAACAGAGGGTGATTTGTAATGTTTGTTATGGTGATGATAACACAAGATCTAAATCAGTGTAGTCTAACCCAGTTAAGTATTACATTGACATTTAGCTAGCAAAAGGAACCTTTGGGGGACCGTGTCAGACCTTGGACTGACCTTGGCAAATTGGAGAATGCTCTGGAAAACAAAGGGGCCCTTCAGGAAGGAAAAGAACTGTTGCACATGGGTGGGCAATGCTTTGCGAGTGAACTAAGGATCTTAGCTGATCAAAAACAAAGCCATATTTTCCTCTTTGGTGGACATGGACATAGAGTCTAGTTTGTTCTTTTCTTTGCTGAGGCATTGTTTTACATATTTGAAGATATTTCATGTTTCTATGATAAACTTCTATGCGTTTCCTCTCTTCTGTAGAACAAATCTACCCATTTCATGTAACCTTTCCTGCAAGAAAAGACAGAGCATTGCACTGTGACCTTCAGTGCATGTCTTGCTCCTTAGAGGACTCAGAGCCACTGACATGATATTTTGAACTCATCAGCCTCCCTTCTCGCTTTGCTCCAGTGAAGATGAAGCACATTTGCCTGGCACCATGTTCAGCCTTGTGCTTTCCTAGATTGCAGGCTGTGCTTGTTCATCTCCTCTGCATTTTCTTCAGTGGGTCCTTATTTTGCTTGAAATGTAATACCCAAACATGGTAACTAATTTTCAGTTGATATCTAGTGAATATTGAATGGATTCACTATGCCAGTATCCTGTCAGAAAGACTGCTTCAAGTTTTCTGTGTACAATACTTGTATATATTTCGGTATGATAGTTCTTTTTATGATATTGTTTCTTCAGTGAGGAAGAGAAAGTGTTTTTATGTCAATTGTGTAATTGTATATGGAACAATAATAGGCTCCTTGAATACACAGCATAACAAACCATACTAAGAAAATAAATACATAATAATAAAAAAATGAATGTAAGCATTCAGCCCAAAGGAAAGTAGTTCAGGAAATTAATAACCAACAAGGAAAGCTATCTTGTGCCCTCTTAGGACATAGTACTTTTAATCAAAGTTAGTAGTGAGTTTGTGTATAAAATACTTACATGCAGAGTTTTGTACATTGCAGGTAGTTTTTAATGAACTGCACTTATTTGTAGAGTAGCAAGTGCAGTAACAGTTTTATGGTGTCAGCTGTTTACCTCAAATCTGAAAATGTCTCCTCAGAAGATACTTGTTTTAAGATCTTGTAACCTTTTGTGCAAGGAAGCTCCAAGTAGCGCAAGTAGTTATAACTGCAAGTAGCGGTTATAACCAGAGGCAGTGTTGTATCACAGTCAGCCCACATGCAATGTTCTTGGCTGAATCAGTGAATGGCGTGAAGACACTGACACACCTGGCAAGGTATGAAGAAAGTAGTCTGTATAGTATCAGTTGTGCCACTGGCATAACAAGAGAATCTCAGCCCTGCTTTCAGCGCGTATTGGGGTTGGGTCAGGTGAACTCCTGAGGTCCCTTGCAGCCTGAGTGATTCTGTGATTCATTTAGTGCTGCTAAATGCTAAAGATCAGAGATAGGTGATTGAATGCTTTTTGTGGCACATTGCTTTCTGCACTCCCATTCTGGATACTGAATGTCTGTGCAACAGAAAACAGTGTGGAGTTTTTTGTTTATTTCTTTCTTCTGGAAAATGAATATTTCTGAAAAGCATGAAAAGATTTTCAGAAAAATTTTGGAACTCTAGAAACTTCTTATACTGTAAATCTTTTTCTTTTGATATGATCTCGAAAATCTCAAAGTGCTGCTGTTACTCAGTATAGGAAAAAGATAACAGCAAAGGCTGTTCACAGCATTACATTGGTAGTATCATATTTAATTGGTAATTAATAGTAAAGAAGAGAATATGTCCAAATGTAACTCACGGATGACCTTGAGGGAATATTTCTGTTTTAAGATTCTAGTGCTTTAATGTTAGAAGAAACAATCTGGTGATATTATTTAAGGGAAAATAACAACAGTGTTCTAAAAATTTGTGCATTCTTTCTCCCAACAGAGATACATATATATATATATGAATGCACACATATGCATACTTAAATATATATATTTAAGTTTAAAAGGGTGTCTGGAAAAATATTCATGTTGGATATAATGAGAGGAAACGTTAAGCATGAGGGTGATGAGACTCATACAGATTTATCTCAGACTAAATTTTTGACTGAACATCTGTATGTTCATAATGTGAATAAATCACCAATGGACTTTCATTATACAAGGTACTAATAACAGTGAAACTGGTAGGCTAGCTTCAAAGGTGGCTTTGAGTTAAGCAGTCAGATTAGTCGCTCCTTCAAACAAATGTACTGAATTTAAAAAAAAAAAAAAAACAAACACTTGTATCATACAGTAACATTTGAAAATACATCAATTACCTGATAAAAAAGGGATTTCTTGTCAGAAGTCTTAGTATGAGTAATTTTACTATTTTGGGTAAAATAGTAAATTCTTTCGTAAAATATCTTAACTTATGTGAGTAAAATTCTCCTTACTAAATTACTGTTTTTCTAAAATGTCTGATAACTTGTGATACTTTTTGTGAAATATAACGCCTGTTATAACAACACTGCAAAATCATATTTCCAACCTTACTTTGTTTGGATGCAGTACTATTTTATAGTTCCAAAGCTGGAAGTATAACAGAGTAAAGCAGTTGCCTTTTTTTTTTTTTAATCTGTACCACCTTTGTGCTATCCTAAATAATGTAATTAGTCAGCTATCTTTGTACTCTTTAAATTTTTCAAATACAGGAGAACTGATTTTTTTGGAATTGACGTAAGCAGCATCTGAAGGCATTAGCAGTTCAGTTGTTGAGACAGGGTGAATATTTTAATTGTGTTTGATTTCATTATTCAGCACAGCACTTCTGTAACAACACTGGTAATAAATACTATTCTTAACAGTTTTGACTGGCTTAGAGATCTCGCAGCTATGATGACTGTGCTTATAACTTCCAAACTAAGTTATCCTAGTTTGCTCTATTCAATAAGACTTTCCTGAACAAGTTCACTGAAGCATACGCAGAAACTCAATTCAAGAGCATAGCTTTACATTTATGAAAGACAAGATTAAGTGGTCATTCAGTGCTGGAGACTAATGTCCAATGTATTACAAATCACAGTAAAGAATGTCCTGAGTTTATTCTGAGCACATGCCCCCCTCAGCAGTATTAAGTAAGAGCAAGTTTTGCTAATGCCAATGACATCACCGAGTTTAGGCCTTTTACATTCTTCTGTGGATTGTCTTCGATTGTAACAAAGGTTGCATTTTTGCTTTTGCTAATGTTAATTTCAGAGGGACAAAAGTCCTGTGCCAGACAGAATGAGAACGGGTAAATGCAAACACATTGAGCAACCTGGTCTAGTGGAAGGTGTCCCTGCCCATGGCAGGGGGGTTGGAACTAGGTGATTTTTAAGGTCCCTTCCAATCCAAACCATTCTGATTCTATGATTTATAAATTCAAAAGTAAAGTGATATAATTAGCTACAGAGTAATTTCTATTCCATAGGTAATTATTTCACTTGCAAAGCAAACGGTTTTTTCCTCCTATCCATATATCAAATCATGCAGATGACTCAGCATGTTGGCAACATTACTAATTTATGCTAAAGATTGCAGTAGGTTTACAGTCAAATACATGTAGAGTCCTGTTCTCAGAGATGTGTAACTGAATATCCTGAACTTTGAAAGGAATCAGATCATTCAGGCTTACTTGTTGTACAGTGAATCCATAAGATATTTTGTCAGATCCACTAGATACCCTTTAAAGAATCCTTATACACAATATATGGGTAAAGTGTACAAACTTTCATGTGTTTACATCTTTCTTTCTGATATCTGTTATTACCTTTTTTAATTACTAAATAGTATTTATGAACTTTTGGAATCTAAAGGGTGGAGACTAAAACAAATGGACTTTGAAATCTATTGTCATACATACAAGTGACACTGCTTATAGTATTGGAAATTTTAATTGTATAAGCTTCAAGCAATCGGTTTCCTTTTTTGCAATGCAGAATTATTGTTAGCAATCACATTTTGTTACCTTAATGTAACTTTCCATTTTTGTGAGACCTGCTGTAATAATCTGGCTGCTGCTGTCAGCTCTGCTCATATCTTATATAACATGTGGAATCAGACAAGCAGTACTGGTGAAACAGAAGAGTGGGTTCAGCTCACTGACTCATGATAAAAATAGTTAAATAAAATTAAATAAAACCTGGTAGAACAGGGATAGTTTGCATTTTGCCAGTTACAAAACAGATCCTCTCTTGAGAGCCAGAATGGGTTAAAACATAAATTTGAAAGAATTTTCCCACCTTCTGTGATAAAAGGTGACTTATAACTCACATTTTGCTTTATTGAAAAATCTTCTATTTTATGTGTTCAGTCCATTTCTGACTGGGGGTGCTATATACCCTGGCAGGATTGGAACAAATTCAGGACATTCAGCCACTGAAACATTCTTGGCTTAAAACCATGTACTCTGCAAACACAGACCATGTCCAAATATCACAACCTGGCTGCCTGCATTCGGGACCATCTGGTTGGAGGACATGGTGTCAGTTTGATGAGGGCTTTTAACAGTTTCACTTACACATATATGCCAAGTAAAGATCGTTTAGTATGGAAGCATATGTGATACTTTCCCCGTAGGTATTTTTTCTTGTGTTGATTCTGGCCATCTACAAGAGTGGTACGACTAGGGTACCAAGCCTAGTCTGAACAAGTTGATGGGCATGATGTGAGATTACAGTTAAGCTGCACAGCATGGTTGTATTCGCAGCTGATGTTCTTCAGCCCTACAGCTGCACTCGCTGTTGCTTCATCAGCCTTGGAGATTCATTCCACTGAGCCAACAAGATCAAGATTAAGGATGAGTTAAGCCCAAATGGAGGTATTTGCATTTATAAGGATGTCAGAATGGATAAAAAATTTGCATTGTGCCTTATGCTAATGAAAGTGAAGACTGAACACAAGGCCATCTTTGAACATAAGAAAGGCCTCATTTGAACATAAGACATTTGAAGCTGGATGGTACTTAATACTTGTACACTGTTTTCTAATCGCGCTTAAAAATTTCTTCATTTTTTTTTTTTTAGGATCATTCAGGTTTTCTATAATTAATTTTTAATTATCTTTGCCAGTGTTATTTTTATTTATTACTGGAAAACTAATGATATCTGAAGATAGCATCTACTCACTGTTCTCTCTCGGACCTATGCCTCCAACTCTAAATTTATTTTCAGATGGCATAGAAGAACATTCTTAGCATTTTGGATTTCTTTTTTTTATTGTTGTCTCCTTGAGACTACGCAGGCTGCAAAAGGTAGTACATCTTAACAGAAAGGACATCTTAGTGAACTGTAAAAGATCAGTCCACAAATAAAAAGAAGGCACTTTGATCCCCAATTCAGGAAAGTATTTTTATTCAATCTAATAGTTAAGAACATATTTAAGGTCCAATGATACAAATGGCAGTCGTATATTTAGTGAGAAGCATATAGGTAGATTAATTCTTGAGGTTCTAGAACAATTTATACTACTGGGATTAATTTTGAGGGTTAAACACTGAAGCAAGAAACTTAAATTATTAAATCTACAGAATTCTTTGGGTATGTCGTGGTTTAACTGCAGCCAGCAACTAAAACACCATACAGCCACTCGCTCACTCCCCTCCGCTGGGATGGGGGAGAGAGTCAGAAGAGTGAGAAAACTAATGGATTGAGATGAAGACAATTTAAAGTTTAATAAATAAAGCAAAAGCTGTGCCCACAAGCAAAGCAAAACAAGGAATTAATTCACTGCTTCCCATCGGCAGGCAGGCGCTCAGCCATCTCTGGGAAAGCAGGGCTCCATCATGCCTAATGGTGACTTGGGAAGACAAACACCAGAACTCCGAACATGCCCCCCTTCCTTCTTCTTCCCCCAGCTTTATATGCTGAGCATGATGTCATATCGTGTGGAATATCCCTTTGGTCAGTTGGGGTCAATTTTGATTAGTTTGGTCAGCTGTGTCCCCTCCCAACTTCTTGTGCACCCCCAGCCTGTTCGCTGGTAAGGTGAAGAGAGAAGCAGAAAAGGCTTTGACTCTGTACAAGCACTGCTCAGCAGTAACGAAAAATCTCTGCATTATCAACACTGTTTTGGTCACAAATCCAAAACACAGCCCCATACTAGCTACTATGAAGAAAATTAACTGTTCTATCCGAAACCGGCAAAGCGTTGATGGATGCAAAGAGTACTTTTTAAGTGCTTATTTGACTGAACAGGCTTAAATATACTTAAAATCAGATCTAGTAAATGTTTTTAAGATGACAATGTTTTCATTGTTACAATGAAATGCTTACTTTATGCATTAAATTATTCGTAAATAATTCCTGGACAGCAGAAAATTTGGGATGAAATATTTGTAAGTTTTACTTCAAAATTTTTGGGTTTTGTAGAACTTGTGTTAATATTTTTTAATAGGATTTAAGAGCTTGATGAATCCAGAACTCATATTTACAGAGAAAACCAAAGCATTCCCATTTTGAAATTTGTTTTCATTCCTTTGGTTTGGCTAAAATACAGAAACGGTGAATTAGCTGTCCAGCTCTAGATTTAAGCAGTTGCTTATTTACTTTCCCAAAATGAGGCTTTATATATGTATGCACATATATATATATGTCTTTAAAAATGTGTGCATTAGGTTCTTGATACTGAATAATGCATTTCTGTTAAGTGTATAAAGAAATAATATTCAAAGACTGTATTAACGATCAAATTATTCTTCATGCATGTGAAGAAGATCAGCTTTCAATAAAAGAGATTTGCTTAACAGCTATGTTAAAATATAAAATGTTTCTGGAAATTGTATTTCAGTTCTATAGGAGTTTATGATTAATATTCTCTTTGGAAGGTGCATTTTGCAGTTTATGAAAAAAATGTAGATATAAAATCTGAAAAACATTATTTGTAATTTCAGTGGACCTATAATATTGAGGTTATTATTCTTGTACTCTAAACTAAATAGAGAAAGGTATGAAAAATACATTATATTGTTTTAGTTGTCATGTGTTCCAGGTAGCAGTTGAGTGAACAAACTGTGGCCTTAGGATGCCACTGACATATACAGTTTCTGTTCTTTCTTCCATTCACTTACTTCTGATTGACAATGTAGTTCCCTTATGAACTGCAGAAATCTAACAAAATAGCACTTAAAGTTGCTATATGAATTTGTTACCGCTACAGTCCAGGTTGAAGAAAAAAGGTTAATGATAATTTTTCTGTGCAGAGAAATTAGAGAACTATATAGTATGTTTTCATTCAGATATTATGTTCAGGAGTGAACTGCTTGAAGTCCCTCTGAGGATGGATGGTGTTTTGGACTTTGGATTTAGAGCTTGCTTTTACCACAGGGCTTTGGTACAGGAACTGGAGAAGCAACACCTAAAACATCTTTTAAACTGTAACAAAGATTCTCATTGCATTGAAAGATACTACTTAAAATCAGAGCAAAACTCATTCAGAATCAGTCAAGAATCCTACAGAATATTTGATGGAAAGAGCAAATGTAATGACTATTCTGCTTGGAGATAATGTCACCTGGAATAATATGAGAAATTTATTAACATCATTTGGGAATTTAAGAAAAATTCTATCTTTGGTCTTTTCACTGTTTTTATCTTTCCTTTACTGGTTTCTGAACTAAAGACTTTTTTTTTTCAGGAACCGCATCTCTTCTTTTCTTGTAACTCATTTAAAGCATGTATTTCTGCTACTTTTGGCATTCCCCCTTAGTCTCCAGGTTTGTTTTCCGGTTATCACCTCTACAGCATTTAAAATTTTTTGGCATACTATAATAGAATTTAATGGAAACTTAGTTACATATTTTGGAAGAAAAGATTGAAGATGCCAGATTATAATTTATTTCCTTATATAATGTTACCTATTCATAACTTGTCTAGCTTTATGTTATTCAGCTCAGAAAGCCTTTTACATGTGATATTAATTATATGTCTATTAGAATTAACTTTATGTCTTAGAATATTGCAATTGTGTGACCAGATTCATCTTCCTTTACATTGTACTACCTTCCTTTGTCAATTTATCCACCTAGTGATTAATTAATTTTACAATTCACAGACTACTTTTCCTGAAAAATATTGCAATAATTCTGAAAATATTATCAATTTTAGATTGATTATACACATAGAGTACCTAGAGCTTCTAACACTACTAACCTTATCGCTAGAAATACCACATTTTTGCAATTTTAAATAGCTTTTCACAGACTCCTAATGGAGTGTAAGCTATGCTTGGCTAGTAGAACTTTTTTTTAAAAAACAAAATATAACTTATTCATAGTTATAACTATTGCTTTTGCTTCTTAATTATCGCTGCTTATTTCTGAATTCTGCCCATGTAAGATTCACAAGTTGATTTGCAGGAAATTCAATCCATTTGAAATATTGAAAATGCAAGATTTACTTTTATTTTCAAACTCAAGGGACTTATTAGCTGTGGTTAGGCAAGTATCCCAAGTAATAAATGACAGGAGTAATGTAGCATTTTCAAATTTTCTGAAGATACATTAAAAAAAAATCTGCTTTGCTTTTCTTATAGTCGCATCTCTAGTTGTCATTACTTATCTTAAAAAGGCAAAATTTTAAAGTACTTACACTATTAATGTTCCAATTTTGATTCCATGCTTTGAGAACTTGTATTTTTCTATAAAGGCAAAATCAAATGATGAAGAATTGATTTACTAAATGCATGTAAAATTGGAAGTATTTTTCTCTTGTAAGAATTTGTCATTATAACCATTCATGTGGGTGCTCTCTGCTGCAATATCTACAAGCTAATCTGAGCTACATTAGGCATCTTTCCTTAATTAAAGAACTAACCTGTTGGGTCTAGGTTTTCTTCACTGAGTTCATACTGTAATGTTACTTGTTTGGAAATGCCTACAAGAATCACATTGCCATTTGATTTGGCTTAAGGATCTTGCATCAAGACATACAAATACCTGGACTTCTGCAGGAAACTCAGACCATCTGAATTTTTCTCCTCTTGTTTCCTAAAGCAGGTCTAAGGTCTATTTAATCACAGTGTATGCTGGTACTTTCTGCAGCTCATGTCACAAACCTATTTGCAATCAGAAAACCATCCAAAAGCCTTTTAATAAGTTTTGCTTTAGTTACTGCTAAGAATTAGATGTGCAGAAATAAAAACTGAATTTTAAAACTTTTTTCCATACTGTCTTTCAAAGCACATTTAATTAAAAATAGTGTAGCCCCCAGGACTTTTCCAGATCTAGTCTTCTCAGTTTTGGTATACATGCAGCCATTCAGTAAAAAAAAAAGGCAAGTTTTGGCTGTAACATAGGCTCTCTGAATTACTAGGCAATAATAACAAAATGGTATTTTGAAATTGGCCTCAGAAAACAGTTGTAATATCATCTGCCTTCTAAAAGTCATGGCAGGGAATAAAAGTATTTGTTTCTTTTAAGTTTAAGGTTCCTTTATGCCCATTGGTATGCTTTGGGATTGCTTATTTTTCTTATACATCTTCCTCATTTTACTTTTTGGCATATATAAAATATAAAGCAGTATTTGTTTGTAATAAAGCTAAGTTTATCTCATTAATAGTTTGCAGTGGAAAATATTAGAAATTTGTCGTTACAATAGTTTTTGTTTCAAGTTGTATTCAATGGTAACCATTGACAGAAAAATGGTTTTATCAGTAAAAGATTCTTGTGAGCAATATGTTCTGAAAACCTATTTTTTGATGAGGTCATTTAAAAGGAGAAGGTGAAGGAGCAAAGCCAGTTTCAAACACCTGTCCTCAAAACAAATTCAGCTCTGTAACATTTTTCCTGTTCAATATTTTCTGATTTCTTTAGAATTAAAATATTTCACTTGAAAAAAAGGTAAAATTTTTAGCAATTCATGTCTCATGTTTTCAGTGTGCTTTATTACTACTGTAAAACCTCCAGTTTAAGCTAATTTTGTTTAAAAAAAAAACCAACTCATAAGATGGTCATAATTCTAGAAGTAATTATATAATTGCTGATCATTCAAGAATAGAGTGGAGAATGAGGTGAGAGAACTGCCCATACAGGACACTGACACTGCAAATTAATAGAGGAGAGATGAGGAATCACAAAGATAAACAGATAAAGATAGATAAAGTCAAAGAGAAGAAAAAAGGCAGCAATGGAACAGAGAAAATCATGTTTTGTCACAGCACGATACTAGATATGACACTAAAAATCAGAAATATATATGGTTAGAAATGTCTATCATTTCAGGTTTTTTTGCAGTGGAACCTGGCTTGGTTACCTTTTTCCAGACGGGATTCTGCTATCCCTGTATAATTTTGGGTATGATTCTTTTCAATTTCCCTGGCACATTTTACTCAAAACTTCAAAAGAAATCCATCTATCTGTGGTTCTTTGCTCCTCATGATGCTTATTCCTTTCTATGAATACAGTTCCTTTATCACTGTTGCTCCTGTAGCAATGTGGATTAGAAGAACAAAGCCCAGGTTTCTCTCAGCAAAAAGATCCAGAAACTGAGACAGGTTGCATAGAGTATGAAGGATAACTCTCATGAGAAGACTCAACATCTGAGAATTAAACTAAATCCTGTTTTCATTCAGAATATCTTTAATTACAAGAAATACTTCCTTAATAGGTTAATGTTATTTCATATTAGTGGTATTTTGAAAAAATATGCTAAAGTATATAAGCATATTAAATATATTCCTGTATGCACCTTTGCAAATCACAGAATTATTGAGGTTGGGAGACACCTCTGGAGGTAATCTGGCCCAAGCCTTCTGCTCAGGCAGGGCCACCCAGAGCCAGTTGCCCAG
Organism: Sula dactylatra; assembly: GCA_013389905.1. NCBI lineage: Eukaryota > Metazoa > Chordata > Aves > Suliformes > Sulidae > Sula > Sula dactylatra. Next base: position 13,007 of record WEKW01033509.1, read on the forward strand.
GACCATGTTCAGGTGCCTTTTTAATATCTCCAAGGATGGAGGCGCCACAACCTGTCTGCGCAATCTGTGCCAGTGATTGCTCACCCTCACAGTAAAAAAGTGTTTTCTTGTGTTCAGACGGAATTTCATGTTTTTCAGCTTAGTGCCCATTGCTTCCTGTTCTGTCAGTGGGCACCACTGAGAAGGGTCTGGTTCCCTCTTCTTCATCCACTCCTGTCAGATCTTTATACGCATTGAGAAGATCCTCCTGACCCTTCCCTCCTCCAGGCTGAGCAGTCCCAGCTCTCTCAGCCTCTCCTCACCGGAAAGGTGCTCCAGTCCCTTCACCTCTGTGGCTCTTCACTGAACTTGCTCCAGTAAAACATCTTTCTTGTACTGAGGAGCCCAGAACTGGACACAGCACTCCAGGTGCGTCTCACCAGTGCTGAGTAGAGGGGAAGGATCACCTCCCTCCACCTGCTGACAACATTCCTCCTTATGCAGACTGGGATGCGGTTTATGAGAGCACGTTGTTGACTCACGGCCAGCAAGTTGTCCACCGGGATCCCCAGATCCTTCCTGATGTTGTTTTGATAATAACAGCAGTACTTATGTATACCCAAAATATGAAGGAGACTACAGTACACTTTGTAAATAGGTCTTTTCCAGGAACATGTGCAGTTGTTAGGAGTTAAGTGCCCTTCTCAAAGCAAAATCCACCTTCTTTCCAGTAAACAGTATCAATGTATTTAACAGTAGTTTCTAAGAAATTACGAAAAACACAATAGTGGTATTTGCAGTGAACTAAAGCCAGAAATTAATGTCACAAGCTAGCATGGAATTTGGCTAAGCTATTGAGACAAATATCTCTATCACTGTAAAAAGTGATAAATCATCTCATATTCCTCATAACTTACTCCAGTTGCATCTCAAATAGCAGAGTGTCTTCAGGAAGTATACTTTTGCTTACACTCGTGGTAAGGCATTAGTTTAACAATGAATTCATGTCTTACTGACTCAGAAAACATCACTTTTTGCAGCTGCAGTTATTATATGGGTTTCTTATCCAAGTATTCAGCAAACCCAATCCTGTCTACTTTTTTGGAATCTGATGCAACTACATATCATGATATGGTAAAAGGTTAGTACCCACGTTGATTTTATAGCAGTGTAAGATTAGAACTTACAGTGTTTAGATAGTTTTTTCCTCTTTTTCTTAGCAATATTGTCACGTAATGTCTCTTGATTTTACGGATTTATATGTTTGTCCTCTAGTTGCCTCTCTTTATTTAGCTTCTGTCTGTGTAACTTCTTAGTACTACAGTAATCTTGGGGCAGTAAATAAATAAATAAGAGCTATAAAACTATTTTGAATTACATGCCAATGGGGAAGAGAAGGGAAGCAGAAAATAAAATGAGGCAATTCCTAATTAAAATAGAAAGTCCAGATTCTGGCTCTTAGCTTTACTGTCATCAGAGAGCAGCAAGAAATCACATTTAATTAATTGTGTTCATTTCTTTAATGGATTTAATTTTTTTTGTATGCTCCCCCTGATTTTCACATCCTAATAACTGCAAGTTTTTTATATGGAACAAAATAATAATTTTCACTTTTCAACACAAGAGTGCCAATTTCTTGCTATAAATTGTGTTTTCCCAAATTCTCCCATCTTAGACTTCTAAAAGCAGTGGCAAAAGTAGTTGTTGTTTGACCAATGTAGCTGTTCGGTCACTATGCCCTCCTCTTGCACATGTCAGCTTTCCAGCTAGGATCCCTGCCCATGACTTTACCAACCATTCCAGTGTTACAAAAAAGACATAGCCTTATGTAGCCTACAGGACCCTACCTGGTGCAGTTGATGGAAAGAGACCGGATACCTTAGAACTTCTTGTATGGAACAAAATCAGAAGAAAGTTACAGTTGCTAGCATGTACATTGTCCTAGACAGTTCTTGGTATCAGTTGCACACATATGTTGCCATATGCCAAACTGTAAGGAAAACTATGTCCAGAGTGATCAGTTCTTGCTCAGATGCTTGGTTGAAATGTCGAGTCTTTCCTGGTGATGCCTGTGGTGCCTGTGCACTGTTATAGTTCATGTTGTTCTTCATATAGTCCAAGCTGTAGAGAGGACAATCTGACTTCCCAGGCCAAACCAGTTTTATCTTGTGTTAACTTTGCAGATTCAATGCTGTATTCTATACAGCTATGCAAAGTGCCAGCTAAAATGCTGTTCTGCAGGATGGCCTCAGCTTTTGAACAGTCCCATAACCTATTCCCAGAGTAGCATTTTTCTTCACTGATATTCTGTGAGTCAGCAGGAGATTCATTCTGCCATTAAGGTGTTCATGATCAGGGTATTGAGGAGGATCAATGGCAATTTCTGTAGCACTGCTGAATGTCCTACTCCTTAATTCACATAAGACCCATTATTATCTCTTCAAACCCATGCTCCCTGCTACATCCAGTTTTTGCCTGCTCCTGTGTCCAGTATCTGTCTCACCTCTCTCATCCTGTGCATGTTTCACATTGAATTGATTCTTACAATGTGTTGAGCTTCAGTGCTTCAGGCTTGTGTATGCTTAGATCTGCAAGCGACTTCTTGATGGGTAGATACAGTACTTCTGGGAACACGAAATGATCTCTTTCTGCTTGCTCCGTAGGCAATGAGAAAAAGTGGAGAGGGAAGTCCCAGTTCCTCATCTGTCACTTAATTCACAGTGGGGAACCTGGCACATAAGAATAATAGCATGGGTATTTGGTGAAACACATTTTAATATTGAGTGACTTACAGCTTTTGCTTACATGATAAACTGGACACATATAAAGAGGAAGAAAACTAAACTAGTTAGAAATAGAAATTTGGAAAGTTGATTCTTTTTATTTAAAAAAAGAAATGAAATTTAACCAAGTCCTGTGAAGAGTATGTTCAGGTTTTAAAACTTCCCTAAGAAGGCAGGTTTCAATGTTTGAGTTAATATAGTTGTGTTTTAAAACATAGATTAAAAATGTCAAACTGCTTGTCTTCAAAAAAACAAAACAAAAAAAAGAATAAAGCAAATTGCAGCAGGTATAGCTTTACAGTCATGACTGTAGTTATGTCCAATTCATAGGATAGGAGGGAAGAATATATCTAGATATCTTTGAGCAGTCTGTTACATCCTATATACCAATTTCTCCAGCCTTTTCTTTTTATTTCATCTAGTTTCTTAAGTATTCATTTAGATATTCTTCATGCAGTGAAATACTTACGCATATATTTAAAGTTAAGCTTATGAATTGAGAAGTCAATGAAGTCAATGCAGCTCATGTGTGCTTTAAGCAGCGTGTTTTTGTGCATCACTAATAATGTCAGAGGACATAGTACCATACCATAGGTATGTTTTCTGTGTGTTCAGGGATTCAACAAAAACTGAGTGAAAATATGTATTGTGATCAATCTTGGAAAATATAAGGACATCAGAGTATTTACAGACTCAAAGCTGCATAGAGTTGTACATCAATTAACATGTGGTAAGTCAGAATTTCCTGAGAGTCTGTTCAGTAAATTTACCATTTCATAATCTTGCTAATTTTTGAAAATTTAATAAGCCCTTCTTCAGCCCTAATGGACAGAAAATGAAAAGGAAACAAGGCAAAGCTAGAAAGAATTACTGGTTCTTTTCCCTTTTCACGGAGCACAAAATAATTTTCCATGTTTCATGGCTCTGTCTGATTTTTTTTTTAAAGATTTGAATGGTGGGTCACTTGCTTTTGGGAAAGTTTCTCAAGTCTAATATTTTCAAAAATAATATTTTTTTTAATACTTCTTTTCATATAATTTCTTTCACATAGGCCCCTGTGGATTTCCCTGATGCTTTCCTTCTACTTCAGTATCACTTGTGAATTTAATCAATGTACAGCATTTAATCAAAATTAAAACTTTTTAAAGATAATGAAGATGTAGAGTAAAGGTGATGTAGCACTAATTGTTGTAGCACACACTTCATTTTCTTTTACAGCCTGGTACATTTCTGCTTATCAGTACTTTGTGCTTATTTTCTTTTCAAAATCTTTTTTTTTTGGCTATATTCAATTCACTAAAATATTATTTCAGGTAAAACTTCAAGAGGCAGATTGGATTCTATAAAAGTTATATTTACTGTTTCTCTGAATAAGGTTATATGCTCCTTGGTAACCGAAAGCTCTTTCTCAAGTGTTTTAGTTTTAGTACTGATTCATTTTACACATAGTGACTGATAATTGCAGAGCAGCCTTTCTTTCATAGACACCTTTGTATATGAGGATGTTACCAGTGGGAGAAAAAGTCCCACATAGCCTGGAACATTTTACTTAAAGTTAACATTTTTTTTCATGTAGAGAACATATTACTTAATGAAAACATCATTAGATGTGTTGTCTTCAGATTTAAAACATGCCTGAGAGAAACAAGACTGCCTTTTTGTCTCTTTCCAAGGAGGTTTTCCAATCACTTTATTTCTGCTACACTTGTAAACTATATTATAGCTTCTGCATTGTAGTGCAATGTCTGCTACAATTTGATTTGTGGAAATGTTTTTGTCAGAAATCATCATTGATTGTAAATTATAGACAGTTGGCTAAACCCGAAGTGTTTCATCACAGACTCCAAGCATAGTTTGCCAGAGTACTATCACTGGCCATGATGGTAGTAGCCATGGAGGTGTCTACATTATTGGGTTAGTTTGCAGCGTAATGCACTTTTGGAGCAAATGCCCTGGTTGTCCCCATTTTCTGTGCTTTGTTTAAGTTCATAGAGCATTTGGTATTGACCACATAATGCTCCTTTTCTCATTTACTTATCTGGACAGCTTTGACTGTGTGTAGAGACTCTGCAAGCAGGATATAATTGCTTTGTGCTCTTAAACTATAAAATTTATTGGCTAACACACACAGTAGTTAGCTAGGGATGTTGCAGTACTCGTCACCCCTGTGGAATGACTAATGAGTCTTTGCTGACTTGACAGTCAACAGTCAGGTGGGAAAGGTTCAGCCTTCATTGCTCCCTGGAAAGGATTTGTCTTTGGTGCTGTTGAGTTACCATCCTGCAGCTACCTGATTTTCTTCCTTGAGATTTTGTATCTCTTCATGTCAGTGCTTTTCCTCTTCAAGCCTTGAGCTGTTAAATAGCCTTATCTCAAGAATTTTACCTGTGTCTGGAATTTTGTCTTTCCTATTTTGTATGGACACTAGTCTACATATTTTGTTATAACTTTTGTTAGAACTAAGCAGTTTTCTCAGAAGACTTAGACAAGATTACATAACCTTGCAGTTGTGTCATTATGCAGCAGGTCATGGATAGCTGAACATCCAGGAGAATGGTCATACCTACTTGCCTGCAAATCTTTGCGATGTGCTCTTCCATTAGGATCTCATCTTTCACCCAAACATTTTCTGGCTCAGTATGCTCTCTGTTCTTACCAGCTCTACATTTTTCTGGTTTCACATATTACAGACATTCTTTCTAAACTCTTCTCTAGTTTCCCCACCCCTCCTTCTTTTATTGTGCTTCTTTGCCAATATTGCTGTTTCCGACTGATCCATTTCCCAATGGTGACAGCTGCTTTGGCCTCCCAGAAGAGCCAACAAGACAGGGCCTTAGGAAAACAATGCTGCCTGCTGCCTACATGTGCCATCCTCATTGTATCTGTGGCCTGCAGATCAACTGACTGGTGCTTGTTGAAATATAAACAAACACATCTGCCTTGCTGCAGTTAGTTGGAGTGCAAGTCCTATTATGACCTCTACACAGAAAGAATAATATCCCAGGATTGGCTTATTAGGGGTGTCCTCCTGAAGCAGGCTGAGAACACACTCTTCCTGTGTTACACCTTGTTCAGCTGATGTCCAGGCTCTGCATTGATTCAGGTTGGAGGGACCGTTGCATTACTTGTAAGCAAGGTCTGCTTCCGCCTATTGTGGCCTTTTGCAGCTATTACTGACAGCACAAGTGCATCACTGTGTGGCACTGGTGTGCCTTAGGATGGGCTGCTTCAGGGCCCAGAAAACAGGGAGTTTTATGCACTAGATTTCCTTGGGCAGCTTCACATCACCTGGGAGCGTTCAGACTGCGAGGCCAGTCTAACTGATCTGAATTAATATCTGTGGAATCCATACATTGTGGGCGCAAGGAGCCTCAGCACCAGCTGCTCTGATTCCTGATCTGTCTCTGTTTTGCCTCATCATTTGCTAATACAGACATACTCAAAATTTCTCCACTCAGCTCTGAGTCAATCACACACAGTGGGCAAGGCATGCACCCTTTGACTTTCTCGTTTTATACTTTCCCACAACTGGAATTTCAAAAACATGCTCTTCCTTCTATCTCCAATTCAAGTATGTTCCCACTTTCCCAAAGCAGCTTAAGGCCTCTAATATAAGCATTGAATTAAAAATGATTCACATGTTTTTCACTATTGGTATATGTATTACTAACATCTTGAACAGAAGTTTAGTATTGAGATGCCCAAACTAGTGTTCATTCCTGTTCCTCTAGCAGTGTACCCAATATAGGCTACTTCACATTGCTTCGTGATGTTTTTGAACTGCTTTAATTCAGTTGCATTTCTGTACATAGATGTGTCTTTTCTGTACCAGCTATTACAAATTTTGTGCATATTTTTAAATACAAAGCAAGATAAGAAGTGGGGTAAAGACCTTCAATACAATTTGCAGTGTGGTATTTAAAATAAGCAGTGAAATCTTTCCTAAGAACTGATAAAAGTATGACTAATGAACTGTTGTCTTTTATCTGCCAAAAGAGTGATGGAAAATCTATTAGAAAGATAAATTTAATATAAAAAAGCTATTTTGTACCAAAGGTATTGCAGAAATGGTGAGAATACTCTGTGCAGTTTTTTCTTTCTTTTTACCTCTATTTTCATCTCTCAAAATACTGTCTTTGTTAACATTTATTGCATTCTTCAAAGCCTCAAGCTTTGTATGACCCTATACAATCATATATAAGACTAATATGCCTTATTTAATCATATCAATCTTTTCAGGATCAGAACCTTACTTTCAATTAAGTAATACATTCCAAGTGATAAGCGTCCTCAAATTCCACTAAAAGTGGAAATTTTTTTTTAAAGTTTTACACCTCAAAAATGTCATTGTTTGTATCTGTGCAGAACTGTTTGCAATTTCATTACATTATTCCCATTAACTCTCTAAGGCAGGAAACATGCAAATTACAGACTGGGATGATCTATTTTGTTATTCTTGGGAACAAAGCTAACACAAACTTCATGTTAAAGAGATGTATTAAATTCTAGTCACAACCTCTTTAATTATAGCATCCCTGTAAATTTGTTAAGGGGGAAAGGAATTGCTAAGTATTTTCAGAAATTCCTATTTCCCTTTTGTGGAAGAATAATGAAAAGCGTAAATCACACTTTCCACATAATTTAATGAAATCCTTCATTAGTGAGAAATGACATTTGTATTCCATATTAAATAAAATATTTGTGCATGGAAAGAAACTTTCTTAATTTGTTTAAAATTCCTAGGAAGCTATTACCTTTATAGGATGAATGCTGATTGCTATGCCATTGCTATTTTCACAACCAAATCAGTTTCAAATGAAGGTTACAAACAGCATGCTAAACCAATTTCTGGAAGAGAATATAGCATTATTTTTCAGTACTGCTTTCAATTAAAATGTACTCCTTCTGTAATCCCACAGCTGACCAAACAGGAATGTTATTTATAGGAGATGCAATAATACAGGTCAGTAAACATTCACTTTTTTCCAGAGACATTTGTTTCATACGTGCCTTTATGTTTATTTCATTAACTAACTTACACATTGCAAATCATTTTCTCCCTATCCTATCTGTTTTTAGGTTAACGGTATAAATGTAGAAAGTGCTACCCATGAAGAAGTGGTAAGTCACTCCACTTTGATTTTTTACAAGTGTACAGAATATCCTGTGTCCTGTTCTGTCTCTAGCCTTGCTTGATATGAGTTTATTCTTTATTACTATAAAGACAGTGTGATAGTCAGATTTGTCATATATGTAATTATTAAAAGCTTAATTTTGGCTGTTAGCATTTGTTGTAGATTCTGCACTCTTAATGTGACTCTTCTTCACAATAAGATACATGCAGTTGTGGCACAAATGTAGTATTCCAAAGTTGACTCTCCATCATTGTTTATTATCATTTTTACATTCCTTAGATAAAATAAGTATTCTGAAGCACAAAATAAGGCAAAAATGGAAAATCCTGGTAGGTTACCTCTGTTCTGTTCAGCACAGTGCAACTGCTCTTACCAGAATAGGAACTGTATCATTTTTATCAATGAACATACAATCTTTTTTTCCCCTGTAAACTGTACACTGGGCTGTTTGCCATGAAAATTCAATAGAGTGCAAAGAAAAAATTAAAAGGCCTTTATTATTTAAGAATGAGAGGTGAAAATATAAAAAAAGTACATTGCCTTTTTTATGATGCTACTGTAGTAAACAAAATGTCCTTTGGGTGGTCACAGTTAGTCTTTCAGGGGTTGCAAATAAATTGAATAGTCTTTTATATATATAAATGTATATGTGTATATATAGCATATGCATATGTGTATTCATAACACGTATACGTGTGTGCACACATATAGTCTTTATGGCTTATGCTTTTGGTATAGTGCCTGATCCGTTGGGATAGCAGGTGCTCCTAAAGGGTACACCTGCTCTGCTAGTACATTTAAATGGTAATAAAATTCTCACCTTCTTAGCATTGCAAGAACAGGGACTGAATTAGTTTAGTAAAGAATCTGATTTAACCTACTGTAAAAACAGCACTTAACATTTTGAATGTGTGGGGTGAGTGTCATGAACCCGCTCAGGTATTTAAAAACTTTGATTCCCATTGCCTTCAGTGCAATTGAAAGGGACTCAACTTCTGTAGGTCTTACCCCTGCATGCACTGAAAAATAGAAAAATCTCGTTAATGTTTTGCTACCTATTTCTAAATGTGCACTTGTGTAAAAACATGGGGATTCCTGATGGGAAATATATAAAGGAACACATTTTATTTGGTAAAATGATGTAACAATTTCAGTTGTACCCTATTTATATTCATGTACCATATACATTATTGTTGTGGGCTGTGGTGCACTGCACAGTGCTCCTGTCTCATGTCAAGAATTCTCAGGTGTTACGGAAGTATAGATAGTAATAACAACAGCATACGATCTTAAACTGTTCCTAAATGCTGGGACAAGAATCGGAGGAATCGAGAAAGCAGTGGTTGTACATATTTTTAAATTTCATCTTATTCTGTAGAAGTCCTTTTAAGATGCTGTATCAGATTTTGTGGAAGTTTCTTTATTAGGAAGCAAGAAATGTGCTTAAACATTGGGTCTTTTTGGTGGTATCCGTAGGACTAAGGTGCACTTTCTGTCCTCAAGCCTGAGCGCACATATGGGACACCTAATTCCTAGCTGGTACTGCCAGAAGTTAAAAGGCTGTAGATAATAAATAACCATAATAAAGACATCTTGTACCTAATAAGACCATACCCACATGCAAGAAAGAGAAGAATACAGAAAACATACAAAAATCTCAACTACAAGCTGGGAGGAGATTATGGTACACATCTCTCTATCTTGGTTTTCATGGGAAAACCAGTGTGTGTGGATTGCTGTGACACACTGAAAAGGCCCCTTTCTTAGGATTGTATAGCACACTGTGGAATGCGTATGCAGTTTCTGCATAGCTTTTGAATCTGGTGATGTTCAGTTTAGAGGAGCCTTGAAATTGAAGAATGGAATTATGGTGACTAGTTTTAGCACAATATGCTGACTCTCTTGCTGGTGCATTCATTTTCATGGTAATATTCAAGAAATGGACCGAGGTCTTCCAGTGAGTTTTGAATTTGCTTAAAAGGAAAATTATTAAAATGTTTTTTACATTGCTTTAAAGAATTAAGACGGCAAAGACTTCTCCTGGGAAAAAATGAAATACGGAACTACTTTCTTCTTCTAAAGAATGCTACTTCTGTAGCATTTTCAGTGCTCAGATGCTTGCAGCCTAACTTCAAATAAAAAAAGCAAGTATCAATAGTTACTCTATACTACCTATCAGTGTTAAGACAAGAGNTACTCTACCCCAGCTGGAAAATCAGTTCCACAGCAACACTCAGGCTAATGCATTGAAAAGCACAGAGGATAGGAGATGGCTGGGAACCTGTTATGTTTGGAAGCCAGTGAAACAAATCACCAGCTCTTGAGCGGGTGTATCCAAATGACTCCTAGTAATAACATGTTTCATAGCACCTATTCCCTGTGCTGCCTACTCTCACTTGAACCACTGATAACTCAGCCCCATCCTTCTCCTATACATCACTTCCAACAGTTCTATACCATATAGCTTTGATAGGCCACTGTGTCTGCTGCAGTGATGAATGCTGATGTGGTAATGGATGGACTAAGGTTTAGCAGCTTCAAGTTTTTTTGTAAGGATACTTACCTAGCCTTATAATGATGAAAATTTTATTGGATTTCATTTGAAAATGTAGTGGGCACTTGCCATTCTCATCAACTTAAGGAAAAGCTGTGGTCAATAAAATGCTTACTTTTTTTCTCTTTTATTCTTCCAGTTATTTCATGCGGTTTTGAAATACAGTTTACCACAATGTTTGGTCTAATCTGAAACAAAATGAATTATTTAATAGTGGTTAGTTTTTAACTGGTTTATTTCATTTATCAGATTGCCTGTATGTGGATAAAGCCAGTTCACATTCACTTCATGTGCAGTGCTTTTCCAGTCTGCAATGCAAGGCAGTATAGATAAAAATTGTTACCCCTGTTGCCTGTTTATTGGCAGTTATCAGTGGATTCACTGACAACAGTATCTCGGAATAGCATCTGTAGCAACCATAAATGACATGGGCTTTGACAGTCTTATCAACAAGGCAGAAATTACATGGGCAAAGGAACTAAACTTGCTTTTATTACTTGGAGATGATCTCTCTAGGTCAAGATAAAGTGCAGCTGCATGATCTTGCAGTCCCTTTCCTGGTGTTGATTAATACCATCAGGCTGAATCTCTAGAATAATTACAGACAGTCTCAGTAAAGCACAGAGTCAGGTCTATTGTGTATTGGTGAACTGCCCTCCTGCTGCTTGTATTGTTATTGCACATTCAAAACTCTAAACTTCTTGAGAGTTATTCCCCACAAAACAGTAAGATACATCCCTTAAGGGTTGTTTTTCAGTACCAAGAAGCACTCCATGACTGTCAGTGTAACACAGCTATGCTGCAGTAGTGAGGAATGACAAAGAAATGCATAATGTTGCTCTTTGCCCTGTACATGGGAATTCAGTAAAAGCATTAAACAAAACTTCCTGGAACAACTGTAGGCTGTATGGCTGAAGGAAGCTCCAGAAGGAAGAGAGGTCTCAATGGGCCAGAAGATAGATCTGCAAAGAGACTTTTCTACTACCACAACCTGCTATCATGATCAGGGTAGGGTTAGATAAATGGGTCGGGTGGTATAGGAAGGGGCCGGTTCTATGACATTTGAGACAAGGTAGACTATTGGCAAAGTTCCTGAGAGAATGGAAGATGTTTTATTTCTTACTTTTATCAAAATTGCATCATTGCATTTTTATAAAGTAATCATTGAGATTTCTCATCCAAAACAAAAATCTCCTTATTTGAATATGGTGTTTTAGTAACTGAAAAGAAGTGCTCCAAAAAGAGGGGTTCATTTAATCTCCCTAAGCTTTCAGCTTGTAGGAATCAGTTGTTTGTCAGTGGCTGCTATTTGTAGATGGAACAGGTCAACAATGATGCACTTGTCTGCTACCTGTCAGGAGGTTAATATTTCTCATCTCATTTTTGTTGGATTGCAGAGGCCTAGATTGCGTACACTTGCATACACATAAAATTCTAAAGTGAAATTTATACTGAATTTACGAATAAGTGTGAGTTATGCATTTAATTTAAAAAAAACAGGAAGCCTTCAGCTTACATTCTTGAGGGTCCATGGATTCCTATGTCTTTTTGTTTGTTGAAAGTGGATGTGTTTAATCTTCTGGTATGGCACAGATCCGGAACTGTGATACTGTTTGCTTGAAAAAAAGGGCTTCTTTCATATGTAGGGTTAAGGTATGCAAAATAAGAAGTCCCGCCCATAAGTTCCATTTAGGGTTCAGAGACTACATAAACCATGACCTTTGAGTTTTACACACAATGCAGTAGGTTTGGGCACCTAGAAATACACTGAAGAAGGTAGTGTTACAATGTATTAAACTATGAATATAGTAGCTTAGTGATTAAGGGTACTTGTCCAGAAAGCAGGAGGTTAAGGATGGAGGACTCATCTCACTTTCAGGAAATCATACCTGCATCTTCTACCTCTGTAAAGAGTGCCCTATTTTCTAAGTGTGTCAATCAGGTGAGGTGAGAGGCACTCCAGCAATTTTCTTCAAAAGACACTCAGCAATGAGGCTTGGGTAGTCTCAATTGACACTGGGTTGCATTTAACACTTAACATTGTTAACATCATACAAAGTATTTAATCAATGGCAGCCTGTCAGAGGTTATTGAGTAATTCTTTTGGCTTGCTTTATTTTCATCTGGCACGGTGATCCTTACATATTCACTCATCTGCTTTAAGATGGGACTTCTGAAATGTCATCCTCCAATACAATTTGAACACACTTCTTGCTGCTTGCATTCTGGTTGGTGAAGACCTCTTTTGTAAATACCTAACTCAATATTATGAATTGTACTGTGTGATCCAAGGGACTATGTACTGGGTCTGGCTGGGATGGAGGTAATTTTCTTCATAGCAGCCAGTATGGTGCTGTATTTTGGTTTGTGACTAAAACAACGTTAATAACACACCAGTGCTTTCGTTATTGCTAAGCAGTGCTTGCAAGCCAACAAGGCTTTCTCTTTTTCCCACTCTTCCCCATCTCAATGAGTAGGCTGGGAATGGGCAAGCAGCTGGAAGGGAACAAAGCCAGGACAGCTGACCTGAACTGACCAAAGGGATTTTTCATGCCATGTAACATCATGCTCAGCAGTAAAAATTGCGGGGAGGGTTTTCTGGGGGAAGCAGCCATTGCTCGGAGACTGGCTGGGCATCACTGTACTTGTAGGAGATGGTAAGTGATTGCCTTTGCATCACTTGATTTGTTTTTACCTTTGTCTTTGATTCACTTATTAAACTGTCTTTATCTCGAAGGTTTTTTGCTCTTGTTTTTCCTGTTCTCCCCCCTGTCCTGCTGGTGGGGGGAGTGAGTGGGTGGCTGCATGGGTGCTTAGCTGCTGGTTGGAGTCAGTCCACCCCAGACTAATAAAAGGGATGCTGTTGACAAAGGTATATATACTGAATTGCTTTACTAGTGCCAGCCATAGAAGTAAGCTATTAAGGGGCAAAAGCAACAAGCTTCTTGGTTTTTTTTTCGTGTTGGGGTGTTGTTTTTTTCCTCTTTGTCTTTTGGTGTTTTGATTTATATATTTTTTTTTTTATTTGTAGCTCTAACAGATCTTTTAAAGAATTTTCTTGGGGTGTATTTTTGTTTGGTTTTGTTTTTTTGTTTTGTTTCACAATGGCATGTTTGGGCTCCTTGTTGTTTAGACTTTTTTCCCCTTTTGTTCTTAATTTCTACCATTTTAGAGTATCAGCTGTCTCACCTTTATAGCATGTGAGGAGGTACACTGAACAGGCAAAAAAATCAGATAATCTGCATTTTACTAAATGGAAGATTATGTGTAATTGTTTGTCAGTTTGTCTCACAGGTGTTAAAAACTTAAGACCCACTGGGGTAAATACATGGGAGAGAAGGCTACAAGCTCTGGGAACTGTAGGGAAGGAGGCCAATTTGTTCTGTCTGCTACCTACCATCTTCACAACTGACAGTCTGCAGATACTTATGTAGATAGCTGATCCTGCTTGTACCAAATACATAGTTTTGTTTCTTGACTCTTGAACTTCCAGTAAGGTTAAAAGGTGATTACTTCTGTGCAAGCCAAACAACTAGCTGGTCTGTCAGCAACAATTTCACTACAAACTGCCTTTCCTGTTTTTCACTTCTAATTACTAGTATTTGCTTTTCTCCACAATTCTTCAAGCTGCTGCTATCATACCATAGTTCTGGCTAAGGGTATGGATAGAAACATAATTAACTCAAAATTAGGACTGAGGAAAATCCTGCTTTTACAGTAATGCAATAGAATCATAGAATCATAGAATGGTTTAGGTTAGAAAGGACCTTTAGAGGTCATCTAGTCCAACCCCCCTGAAGTGAACACGGACATCCCCAACTAGATGAGGTTGCTCAGAGCCCCGTCCAACCTGACCTTGGATGCTTATAGGGATGGGGCATCTGCCACCTCTCTGGGCAACCTGTGCCAGTGTTTCACCACCCTCATTGTAAAATAATCTTTCCCTATATCCAGTCTAAACCTACCCTCCTTTACTTTAAAACCATTACCCCTTGTCCTGTTGCAACAGGCCTTGCTAAAGAGATTGTCCCCATCCTTCCTATAGTCCCCCTTTAAGTACTGGAAGGCTGCAATAAGGTCTCCCTGGAGCCTTCTCTTCTCCAGGCTGAACAACCCCAACTCTCACAGCCTGTCCTCATAGGAGAGGTGATTCAGCCCTCAGATCATTTTTGTGGCCCTCCTCTGGACCCACTCCAAAAGGTCCATGTCATTCCTGTGCTGAGGGCTCCAGAGCTGGACACAGGACTCCAGGTGGGGTCTCACCAGTGCAGAGTAGAGGGGCAGAATCACCTCCCTCAACCTGCTGGCCACGCTTCTTTTGATGCAGCCCAGGATACGGTTGGCTTTCTGGGCTGCAAGTGCGCATTGGTGGCTCATGTCCAGCTTTTCATCCACCAGTACCCCCAAGTCCTTCTCTGCAGGGCTGCTCTCAATCCCTTCATCCCCCAGCCTGTATTGATTTATTTTTTCTTGAAAAATAAGTTTATTTTTTGAAATAATGTATTGATGTGGAGAGACTTTAAATACAGAAAATGTTAATTCAGAGATTAATATAGTTTCTGTATTGCTCATCTGAGACAAAAATTAATTTTCATTCTCTGGTGGCTAATCAGGTTTTCACCCTGTGCAACACAAAAGGAACAGTCAGTTCTCCTGAGTGGAGGGAGTGGGGAAAGCAGAGGGGAAGGGTAATTTGGTTAAAATTCACAATGAAGGGATACCTCTTGGTATCCACATGGCTGGGACTTCAGTTTTCAAGATATTCACAATGAACTGTGAAAGGAAATGAAACACGAGTTGGCAGTTTGCTGATTCAACAGAATTTTTCAGGTTGGTAAGGACCATAGAATCATAGAATGGTTTGGGTTGGAAGGGATCTTAAAGATCATCTAGTTCCAGCCCCCCTGCCATGGGCAGGGACATCTTCCATTAGATCAGGTTGCTTAAAGCCCCATCCAACCTGGCCTTGAAAACTTCCAGAGATGAGGCATCCACAACTTCTCTGGGAAACCTGTTCCAGTGCCTCACCACCCTCACACTAAAAAATTTCTTCCTAATACCTAATCTAAATCTACCCTCTTTCAGTTTAAAACCATTAACCCTTGTCCTATCACTGCTCTCACTGATAAAGAGTGCCTCCCAATCTTTCCTGCAGGCCCCCTTAAAGTACTGGAAGGTCCCTGTAAGGTCTCCCTGGAGCCTTCTCTTCTCCAGGCTAAACAACTCCACTCTCTCAGCCTGGCCTCATGTGGGAGATTCTCCAGCCCCCTGATCATCTTCGTGGCCCTCCCCTGGACCTGCTCAAGCAGGTGAAGGATAAGGGAGGGCTGTGAAGATTGACAGTAGGACTCAGTGATTCGGTGGCAATACAGTAGAAGTGATCTCCTGTAAAGATGGCGGGATAGACAGGTTGCCCGGACCATCTTTGTTCTACATACCACATTCTGTAAACAGCCCTCTTGTCCACAGTGTTCTCTGCAACAGCATTTGAGAGAAACCCAGGGAAATCCCTTCTAAAGGCTACTCCTGAGAATACTTCCTTGTCCGGCATTTTGTGGTGCACAGTAGATGCTTCTCTCTCTGTATTTAGTGGACGAGGAAATTAAGATTCAGGAAGATTTTAGTAAGTCCCCAAGCTGAGCACTGCCCCATGATGAAATGCACTAAAGTGCCTATTTGTATCCACTGTAAGCAAAACGTAGGTGACATGATGGTTTTTCATCACTGGAACATTTCAAGGTTCAGTTGGACAGGGTGCTAGATAATCTTATTTGGGCTCCCTTTCCCATGAAAGGTTGGGACAGATGATTTTTCTGAGGACTTTTCCAACATGGGCTGTTTTATGATTCTATGATAGTTCAAAATTATGTTTGAATGAAATGAATTCCGTTTCAAGATAATGGTTTACTTCCATTAGCTAGAAAAGGCAGAAATGAGGGTCTAGGTGTATAAAATGAAGAACTAAGTGCTACATGATATTTTTTTCTTACTATATCTTACTTATATATGTTTATAGTAAATTAGTGTGTTTCACACAGTTTTAGTATTTCACACAAATGTTAATCTAATTGGAGTTTTGTTCACTGACCCAGGACAGCACTTAGAAACATTTATTTCTTTTTGTTTATGAGTAGTCTCACAGAAAGGAATCACTAAACAAACAATAACTATTAAAATAGAGAATCCATTTAACAGGGATTGTTTTAGATTTTCAGAATTTGAACTGCTTTTAGCCAGTAGTTATCAAGTGGTTTTGCCAGATCTTTGATAACTGAAGATGTTCATTGTAATACTATTTAATGTGTTATTGGCATGTCTGGCAGTGAATGATGAACTTGTGCTTCAATAGGTTGATTCATTGAGACACAAGGAATAAATCTGAAAATTGCTTAGCTTCCTTGAGATATTGAAATTTTATTTTCATTCATCCCTTTTTTCATCATCCATTCTGTGTTAGCTATTTTAGAATTAAAGTTCTCTGCATGGTCTTCTGGAATTCAGTTACAAGTGGTGGAACATAGATTATGAATTTTATCCATAAAATATCAGAATGAAAAAGGTCAAATAGAAAAAAATTGGAAGACACATACCTAAAAAGGTATGTAATGCCTAACTGCTCAACTAATATCTCATATCAAATTTTATGAGATAATAAAAAACATAGAATTATAATGATGAATTAGTCAAATCATAAAAAGAATTATAAAATAACTTCTAAAATTGATAGATGCTTGTGAAATATCAAAAAAACATTCTTGTGATTTACTAATTTTACTATGTAGTAATCTCATAGTCTATCTAATTAGTAGATTTTATTGATTTATACTGTTATTAAAGCCATTAATGTATTTCTATCTTTAAACAAATTAAGATATATATTTACAATGTGAAAACTGCAGCATTATATTCTATAGGTTTAACTACATGTTAATATTTGAATATGTAATTCAGTAATACTTGAGGCAACAGCCTTGTGGCATTTGGAGAAAGTAAAAATAAAGTGTTAATTTAACATCCATAGAGAGTTTGATACCTTAAGATTCCTGCCAGAAATAATCAGCAGTACAGATCAAAGTTCAAGAGAAATGCTTGTTGTTTTGCTAGATTGCCCAGGTAGTTGCTACATTAAAATGTATAGATACCCTTACAGACATACACACATTTCTGACCCAAGACTGACACGTAACTTCAGGTTATTCCTTGAACTTTTACAGTTTTTCCTGCAGGAAGCTTTTCAATTTGAACATGGTGTTTCACCCAACAGAGAAAACATTATGAAGTCAAAAAAGAACAGTGTAAGTGAAATATGACAAGTATAAAATGAGAGCTTGACCAATTAAATGAAGGAAAAGACAAATACTTTTCTACATAGAAAGACTGTGCATGTTTCAATTCTTGGAGATCTATCTTAATGCTGCCAAGATGAATATTCTCAGTACTTTCAGCAATACTCTGCATGATTCACTTGAAGAGTTAGTCCTCTGTACTGAGATTTTGTTGTTCTGTTAATGTAGAAGAAATATTCTTCTAATATTGGAATGGTAATTCTACCAGATCCAGAAGAACCAGTAACTCTGATTTTCTCACATCACATGAAGACTGTCTGATTCCTTTGAATGTCATGGAACTCTGATTTTTTTTCTTGAGCTGCATGGCTCTCCCATTTTCTTGGTACTTTCCAAAATTTGCTTTGAGAGTTCTTCATTTTAGTAAATTATTTCTGTTGAGAGTTTAAAGTGATGTTATAGTTTTCATCTAAATGAAGTTCTGCTTCTGTATTCCCTATCCCTTGCTGCCTCAGTCGCACACCCTAACAAAAGCAATCTGTTCCTCCCGGGTTTTTTTTGGTTTTTTTTTTGAGACACACTGGAAGAACAGGTGAATGCTACTAAAGAGCATTTTAAAAATGAACAGTTACCAACAAGAAAAAAGAGACAATAAAATTGTACACACTTTCTGAAATAGTCTATATACATTACTGCAAAGTCTAGCTGGAATTACATCTTACTGTATGAATGCAAGTTAAAAAAAGGTACGTGGTATTGCACACAAACTTACCAGTAGTGGCTTAAATCACCTCAACATCATACTCTATTTCCAGGAGTTGCCATGTGTTCAAATAATGGAGATGCAGTAGAGTGGAAATAAGAAATCAATCTCTGTAAAAATTA
>WEKW01033512.1:5734-17184 GCA_013389905.1 Sula dactylatra
GGGAGGGCTATCCTCTGGGATTGGGGCTGTGTGGGATCGGGACGGGGGAGGATCTGCTGGGTCCGGAGTTGTGCAGGATCGGGGAGATCCTGGGATCAGGCTGAGTGGGATCAGGGCAGGGGGGAGGACCTCCTGGGATCAGGGGGATCCCTGGCATTGGGCTGAGCAGGATTAGGGTGGGGGGGCTCTCCTCTGGGACTGGAATGGTGCGGGATCAGGGGCAATCCCTTGGGATTGGGGGGATCCTTGGGATCAGGACTGTGGGATTGGGGGGGCAGAAGATTCCCCAGGACTGGGGCTGGGCAGGACCATGGGAGGGAATCCTCCAGGGATCCTCACCGTCCAGAAGCAGAGGGGATCCCACAGGGCTGTGGCTGTGGGGGATTAGGGGGAGGGATCCCCCAGGAGCAGGGTTGCACAGGATCAGGGGGATCCCTAGGATCAGGGCTGTGTGGGATCAGGGGAACTTCTCCCCCTCATCTGGTGTGCTGGGAGATCCCATCTCTCCCCAGTATCTGTCCCATGCTGGTATCCGTTCCCTGCCCTGGGAGGGTTCCGCTACCATAGCGGGGATCTGGTCTGTGCTGGGATCTGGCCCCCCCCAGAGAGGGATCCACTGTCCCCAGCCTTTCCTTACTAGAGCCTGATCCCCTCTCCCCTCCCAATCTGTCCCATGCTGGGATCTGCTTCCCTGCCTGGGGGGAATCTACTCTGCCTCCACCAGGGACCCTGGTGCTGCGATCTCTCCTCCCTCCAGGATCCCTCTGGTGCCAGGATCTGCCCCTTCCCCCTCTCCCCAAGGACCCAGGGGGACAAAGTCCCCGTCCCCAAGCACCCTGGGGTGGGGGCCACGGCCGGTGCCGGGATCCACTCCAGGCAGGATCCCAAGGATCTGGCCCCCGGTGCCCGCAGGCAAGGGATGCGCCTGGCAGGGGCCATGCGGCTGGTGCGGTTCCGGAGGGCCACAGGGGGTGAACCCCGGCTGGGGCTGGAGGAGGCGGCCGGGGGGAGCCTGGTGGACCTGAGCACGGCAGAGCCAGCACTGCCCCGCTCCATGCGCGCCTTCCTGGAGAGCGGCCAGCACGGCCTCGCCGCCGCCCAAAGGTGGGTGCCATCATGCCACCGCCACTGTTGCCGGATCCGGCCCTGGCACTGAGCCCCCACGGCCCCGCAGGGTGCTGGAGTCGGGCCAGCACCGGCTGCCGCGGGAGGCGGTGCGGCTTCTGGCACCCGTCGGGGACCCCGAGAAGGTGATCTGCGTGGGGCTCAACTACCGCGACCACTGCCTGGAACAGGACGTGAAGATCCCCAAGGAGCCCATCATCTTCAGCAAGTTTCCCAGCGCCATCATCGGGCCCTTCGATGACATTGTGCACCCTGAGGAGAGCAACGTGAGTACTCTCGGGACCCCCACCCGCCGCGTCCCCCAGCCCAGGGTCTGGCCCATCCGAGCCCCCCATCTTCACCCCACAGGAGGTGGACTGGGAGGTGGAGCTGGCCGCCGTCATTGGGAAGAGGGGGCGGCGCATCGAGGTAAGTCCCCCACCTCACTTCAGTGGGGTCTCTGTGCGTGGCCCCCTCTGTTAAGTGAGTCCCCAGTGTCACCCCCTGCCCCGAAGGAGTCGTCGGCGCTGGACCACGTCGTGGGCTTCACGGTAGCCAACGACATCAGCGCCCGGGA
The DNA here is from genome assembly GCA_013389905.1 of Sula dactylatra. NCBI lineage: Eukaryota > Metazoa > Chordata > Aves > Suliformes > Sulidae > Sula > Sula dactylatra. The sequence goes on from WEKW01033512.1 coordinate 7,416, forward strand.
CTGGCAGATGAGGAGGAATGGGAGGCAGTGGCTGCTGGGGAAAACCTTCGACACCTTCTGTCCCCTGGGGCCGGCTCTTGTCACCAAGGATGCAGTTGAAGGTGGGGACAGGATGGGATGGGGACTCTTTTCTGGGTAACACAGGAGGTAGCGGGCACAGAATATGCCCAGAAGCATCCTTTTCCCAAAGTGGGGGTGTCTCACGGCGCTGTGCCCATGTCCCCTCCTGGTGTGACATGTCCCCTCCGTCCCCACAGACGTCCACAACCTGAGCATCCGCTGCAGCGTCAACGGGCGGCTGATGCAGGACAGCAGCACCAGCCAGCTCATCTTCAGGCTGCCCAAACTCATCGCCTGGGTCTCCCGGTAGGCGCCGGCAGCACCAGCACAGCTTCCCCAGCGATTGGGGGGCCACAGCTGACGCCTCCCCTCTCCCCCCCCCCAGCTTTGTCACGCTGGTCCCTGGGGACATCTTGCTGACTGGAACCCCTCCTGGGGTGGGGGTTTTCCGGAAGCCCCCCGTGTTTCTTAAGGTGAGGAAAAGAGGGGGCTCAAAATAGGGTTGGGATGACAGAGCGGGGACATAAAGGACCCCTCAAGAGACAAGGTGAGCGGGGGGCTGCTAGCTTCTCCCTGCCCCTCGCAGAGAGGAGACGAGGTGCAGTGCGAGATCGAGGAGCTAGGCACCATCTGCAACAAGGTGGTGTGAAGACAGAGATGCCAAATCTCCCCCCGCCCTGATGCGGCTGCCTTCCCCACCCTATGGTGTTCAATAAAGCCCACAAGCCAGGTCAGGTACCTGCTCCCAGGTTTATCAGCACCATGGCAGCCGCGCCAATGCTTACGGCAGGGTGAACTGCTGGATGAAGGTTTCCAGCTTCTTCCGGCTCGCGCTGGAGCGGAAAGGCTGGGTGAGGTGGAGCAGGGGCCCGGCGGGGGTCCGCACCTCCTCCAGCACCTGGGGAGGGAGAAGAGCATCACAGGGGGCACAGCTCAAAGTCAGAGGGGCTGGCAGAGCCTCAGTCATGCTTACCCCCATCTCCTTGAAGGTCTGCAGAGAGCTCAGGGCCAGGCTCCTGTTCGGGTACTCTGGAGGGAGAGAAATCCCCGAGGGAGCGCCTGCATCCCACCCTCCAGACACCCCCAGCCTGGCTTTGGTGGGGTGCTGACCCCAGCGCAGGAGGATGCCCTGTCTGCCACCCACCCCAACTCACCAACACCGTCCTCCTCGGCCAGGAATTGCAGGAGCGCTTCAATGCAGGCTGCCTCTGGGGTTAGGGAGAGAGGGAGGGGGTCAAACCCCACCACGCCCGGCTCCCAGTGGGACACAGCCCCTCTCCGCTCTTGGTGTAGAGCCAGGGCTGTAAGGGAGCTTCGGCCGTGCCTCAGTTTCCCCAAGAGCCAAGCCAAGCGGGACTGGTGTGGCTGGAGAAGCAGTTGCCCACCCCGGGGTGGGGGTCCTACCGGGCTGGGGCCAGCTGGGTCGGTCCAGGAAAGCCACCGCTCTGATGTAGGTCCTCAGCACAGGGCTCAGGAGCCGGCAGAGGAAGAAAAGGAAGCCGGGCGAGCCCTGGGGCTCCCTGAGCTGGATGGGGGAAGCCAGAGTTTGGCGAGACCATTCTCACCCTGCCACAGAGGCAGCCGGGACGTGTCGGGGGATACCCCGAGTACCTTGAAGCAGCGCTTAGGGACCTGATCCTCGCTGTCACTGTCGCTGTCACTGAAGTCCATCGCCGTCCAGTGCGAGCCCTTGCAGAAGGGCCACGGGGCCAAGTCACAGACCAAGTACTCGTTCTGCGGACAAGCCGAGTGTGGGGACCTTTGATGTCACCCCGCAGGGACCGGAGGATGCAGTAAGGGCTGAGGCACCCGTCCCCAGCGCGGGGAGGGGGGTCCCGGGGGGCACTCACCTCTTCAGCCTCCAGCAGCCCACAGAGAATAAGCTTGTCCACAATGTCCAGGCTCCGCAAGTCCACGGGCTGGCAGGGCTGAGGGAGAGGAGGAAAGGGGCTGGCAGGGAGCTGGACCTCCCGGCAGCCATGCAGGCAGTGGTGACAGGCCACTTCCACGCGATGGCAGTGCCACCCCACGCTGCCAGCCCCTACCTGGAACCCCAGCAGGTTTGGGGGCAGCAGCAGGAGCAGCTCCAGGGTCTTGTGGTACAGCTCTTCGTGGCTGAACACGATGCCAGCAGGTCCGACGGTTGTCCCCAGGCAGGGTAGCATGTCCATCAGCAAGGCAAGGATGGCGCAGGCTGCCGGGAGAGCAGTGTCACCGATTCCCCTGGCATCGCTGATCCCTCATATCACCGATCCCCCACGCCTCGCTCCTCACCTCCCACTGCCTCACTGGCAAAGACGGGCAGGATGGCAGCGCTGTGGTGGCCCAGCTCCCTCAGGGCCTCCACTGAGTCCTCGGGGACCACGAGGATGTCGCCGATGGGGGAGAGGTGGTAAAGGGTGAGGTGGGCTTTGAGCAGGAGGAGGCTGTGCTGCACCAGAGCGCGGAGCTGCCCCGAGAAGCCCACATCATGCTGGCGCAGCAGGATTTCCTCTAGCAGCCAGGCAAAGTCCAGCATCAGCCGGGAGAGGAAGACACCCTGGAGGAAGAGGAGGATGAGCTGGCGCCCTACCTGGGGGGCAGCTCTGGAAATCTTGCTCCAGAGGAAGAGAAACATGGACACCTCTTGTCTTACCTCCCGGTGCTTGTGCAGCAGCAGTGCAGATGTGATCCCCACAGCCATGACAGCGGAGCAGGCAATGCCATCTGCAATGGAGTGAGAGGCGCTTGTTAGCCGTGGGGGGGACCAGCCCACTGCCCTGAGCCCAAAGGGAAGGGAAGGCAGCGGTGGAGACCCCCCAAAGGATGTCACCCAGTGGGTGCTGGGCTGCTTTGTCCCCCCTGCCAGCCCCCAGCTGTTTACACCCTCCATGTCCAGCCAGGGAACACGTGCTGCCAGGCAGCCATCACCCCGCTGGCTGCATCACCGCAGCACGCCAAAAGAGCCAGTAACGGCACAACCACCTCCGTGCCAGCGGGAGCATGGGGAGGCCATCACGAGGGGCGACCTTGGCAGGACTGGATGAACGCAGCTGACCCACAGCCCTACACAGACAGGTTGGATGACAGACTCCTGCGTGCCCCAGCAGACCCCTCACCGCTCAGGGAGTGCAGGGCCAGCTTGGTCACCAACATTTCCTCTTCTGCCTCCAAGCTGGCAGCCGTTGTGGGGCCAGGTCCCCAAACCTCTGCCTTCTTGCCATCCAGCTGGCTGGGGCTGGAGAAAATGGGGCAAGAGCGGTTAGAAAGCAGGGCCAGGAGCAGATGTCAGAGGCGAGACGCTGCTCTGAGGCTTGGCTTCTGCTTACCACGTGCCAAGGATGGTGGGCAGCAGCAGCTCCTCCAGCAGCTCCCCCTTGCAGCTCTGCCTGGTGAGGTTTTTGGCTGCAAACTCCTGGGAAGGAGGACAAATAAGCCTATCAGTGATCGCTTGGCACCGACAACCCGACTTGATCCCTTGGGTTCCCAGGGCCCCCGAGCGCTGCCCCATTGACCCAGCAACCCCCCAGCTTCCCCTAAAGGTGGGCTCACTAGCTCCCCCAGAGAACACCGCATCCCCTCTAGCCACCCCAAACGCCTCAATTCCAGCCCACAGCATTGCTGATTGTTGGCGCAGCCACCAACATCACAGCAATAAACCCTCCGGGGCCGAGACGGATCCAGCCAGAGCCCCGGCTGGAAACCCCACTACCGTACCTGTAAGGAGTAGGGCTGGGCAAAGTCCACCCGGGCGCACCCACGGTTTCGGCACATGGCCCGGAATGCTGCCCAGAGGCAGGCACCGAGGCCGAGGGGCTGAGCGCTGTGCTGGAAAGAGAGGGGACCAAAGCATTAGTGGGGTGATGGAGGCGAATGCCGCTCCCTGGGGACGCACCCAGCGATCTGGGTGCTGCGCCCACACCAGCAAGACCTCTCACCACTCCTTCCCAGTGCAAACCGCCGGGGGCCACATCATAGGCGATGCCCACAGGGACCAGGAGGACGTCAGGGACAGCGCCGTCCCGCATGGCTTGGTACACCAGGGCCAGCCATTCTCGGGCAGGGGCAGAGAGGCACAGGGTGACGGAGGGCTCTTCCAGGAAGATGAGCAGAGGCTGTCGGCTCCTCAGCACCTCCTTGACATACTGGAGGGGGAGACGGGGTGAGGCTGGGGGTATTGGCGGCACTGCAGGGATGCACGGGAGCTGCCAGCATCTATCGCATAGCCAAAAGGCTTGGCCAGCCCATGGTGGAGACACCCCGGATGCCTTTGCCGAGTGCTTTTGGAGCTCGGAGGGATGTTTCATTCCTCCCAGCACCCCGGACTGGACCTACCGTGGCTAGAACGGCCCCTGGCAGCTCTTCGTCCCAGTCACTTGGCATCTGCTCCATCCTCGAAGGCAGGAAAATCCCTCCCAGGCGGCTGAGCAAGGCTCTGTGGGGGAAAGAAGCCACCACCGATCAGGTCCCCCTGATTTCCCATGCTGGCTCAGGGGCTTTGCAAGTGCAATTCCCTCTTCCGTATGCACGGACCTGGCTGCGTGCCAGGCTCAAGCAGGCATCTGCCGTGCCTTACCGGAGGCGAGGGCTGTAGAGCTGGCTGCCCACCGTCACCCTGGGCACCCCCAGCCCCTGTGAGAAGAGGAGGAAGGAGAGCAGCAGCCCATCCAGCTGGGATTTGTGCATTGAGAGGAAAACCAGCGGCACATTGGGCTGCAAGGAAGGCGGCCAGGGCTCAGTGCCCGCTGTGCCAGCAGCGAGGTGCGGGGCCCAGAGCAGCTCCCTGGGCTTCCTACCATTCTGGCGGCCCTCAGCACCATCTCCAGCTGCCCTTGGTGGAGCTGCACGCTGAAGAAAAGGTGGTTCAGGAGCTTCAGCAGAACCCAGTTGCACAGCCTGCACAAAAACAAGCAAGTGAGCAACCCCGCGGGGGCCATGGCTACCCCTAAACCCCCCAAGAAACCTTACCCAGGCCACCCTTCCCTGCCTCAGTTTCCCCATCCAGGCAGCAAACGGGGTTGCATGAGACAGCTTAGCTCGAAATGTCACTTCTCAGCTCCCATAAAGCAAATAAACAGCTTTATAATAAAATTAAGTTAAAACATTAAAGGCTGATTGTGACAAGACCACCCCCTTCTCCCCCACCAACAAAAGCTGAAGTCAATTACCCCTCCATCTCCCCGTCCTCCCGCACGCTGTTTACGGGAAGGATCCGCACGCTTTTATCCTCTGGGTAGTTTCTTCCTTTTAAATACTTCAGACTGCTCAGAGGGTTCTTTTATTACAGCTCAATCAGGCAAGCAATTAGGCTACAATGCAACCTTTAATTGCCAATTTCTCAATGACAGGAGGAAAAAAAGAAAAGGGGGGGGTAGAGAAAGGAAAAGTTCCCTTTCGCTTTGCTTTGATTTCCATCCTTGCAGTGGGGTTTTTTTTCTCACTCCCATGTCAGATTCCAGCTCCCTGGAAGGAACTGGGGGAAGTGTCCCCAGGGAGCCGTGCAGGACCCCAAGGGCTGCCTGCCCTGCTGGTGTAGCCCTGGGCTCTCTGCACATGCGTCCCCCGAAGGATCCCCGCACATCCCCCAATGGATGGTGCGTTCAAGCAAGGCACTAAGCCACTGCTCAAAGCCCATCCAGAGGGGCTTAATGCACAAACTAAGAGCATGAGAGACCCAGAGTGGAGGAGAGGGACTGGGAATGCCCCAGCCAGGAACTGGGATCCCTGCAGGAGGAGGTGGGAGATGCCTGTCAAGGGGGATCCACACCCACAACCCTCCCTGGACAGGAAGCACAGACCTCAGCATGAGAAGGGAGAGTGGGGCCTGGATTTCAGCCAGGATCTTGAGTACTTTCTCCTTCCACTGCCGATGGGATTCACTGTCCCCTCTCGAGCCACAGGACCGGCCAGTAGCGACATCCCGTACCCTGCAAAGGGGATGGAGAGGAGGTGGGAAGCTCAAGGCAGAGCAAGGGGTTAAAGAGCATTCTGCATTACAGTAATTAGAATGTACCGGCTGCCAGCCTTCTGCTTCATAATTAGTGATGACAATGAGTTCGGAGACAGTTGCCTGACAAGGCCATGTCACCCCAGATTCCATGTGCTCGGGACTGGGATGAGACCGGGAGAGCCTCAGCGGTGTCCCAGAACAAAGCCCAGGGACAGGAGAGCCAGTTCCCCACCGAACCAGTGCACCAGCCCCTTTTGAGGGTGCTGAGTCCCGGGGGGGAGCAGCTGCAAAGCCCCTTCCTCAGGGTGAGCTTGTGGGAAGGGCGCAGCAGCGAGGAGGAGCTGGCACATTTCATGCTGCCGGGAGCAGAGGAGCGCATCCCTCACTCTGGTGACCGAATGGGATCCCGGAGCACTGGGAGACGAGGCTGCAGGACCTGGGTCCGCCAGGGGTGTAGGTGACCCTGGAGAGCCCCTCCAGCTGCTCCCACCTACCTCTTACTGTGGCAGATCCTTGCCGGGAGGTCTCTAGGGGTGTCAGCAGGAATTTTCCAGTCCCAGACAGCGAGGAAACCACAGACCCTTCGGACCAGCCAGCCCCGGTACCTGGGCAGGGAGACAGACGGCGATGTCCCAGTGGTTAGAGGCTTTTCCAGGGTGCTCAGCCTCCCTGAAACTGGCTGTTTGCAAGAATTTGAGATTTTTCTCCGTTTTACAGCTGGGAAAATGGAGGCACCGGCAGAGCGATGCTCCTGGCCACCCCAGTCCTCGCAGCATCGCTTCTTGCGTGGGAAGGAAACCTGCAATTGCTAGAAACACGCAGGGGAAGCTGCAGAGGTCCCAAATTTGGGACTTTTCCAAATCCACCCCCAAATCAGAGCTAGGCAGCACCTGAAAGGGACGTAAATGAGGTTTTAGGTATCACAGAGCATGTGGCAACCCAGTGAAAAGGCTGCAGGTGGCCAGAGAGAAACACGGGAGCGTCAGTCCTTCGGTGTTCCACTCGTGATCTCAGCCACCCATCACCGGGCTCTTTTTAGTCATCCCACAACTCCTGAGTTGCTGCGAGTAGAGATGAATTATTCAAATAGTTTGAAAGCTGGAGCTGGGATATTTCAAGCTGAATGGAGTATAATGACCCGATTTGGAAAAATACAGCGCAGAATTGCTAAGCCACCAGGGACTGCTCTGAAAGGGGAGAGGAACCGAAGGAATCCAGCACCTCCGGAACAAAAAATATACCACGCATTTGGCAAGGAAATGATGCCGGGGCTCCATGTCAGCTCCTTGACCAGAGGAAAAGGCTGGTTGACACCAGCTGGAGGTCTGGAGTTAGGGCCCATGGGGAGGAGGAAGAGCAGGAGGGGTTGGGGAAGAGGCCATTTCACCCCTCCCCAGGGCCCAGGAGCCAGGCTGGCTCCAAGCGCTGCGCGCGTGAGCTTGTCCTTGTGCCGAAGCCAGAGAGGAGAACGAAAACACCCCCAGCCCCGCTGCCAAGCTCTTCCCAACAGCATCAAGATACCAAGTTTTGTTTAAAAAAAAGAAACAATCCCAAACCCTTGACTCTGTGGCCGACATTTCCTCCCAGCCTGAGTGTGACAGCAGCCAGAGGAACAGACCAAGCCCTCTCCCCTCTGCTGTCATTAGTGCTCTGCGCTTGGAGATGCAGCTTCCAGCCTTTCAAAATATAATTAACATAACTACTTCTTGGACTAATTAGGGAGCAAGGATGATGGAGAGACATCCACACACACCTGCGCAGCAGGGGAAGGGATTTCCATGGGGATTCAGGCAAAAGGGAGAATAAAACCTGGGAAAAAAAAAGGTTTGCCCAGCATTCCCTGGCACAGAGGTCATCCCATCCTCACCGTGTGTCCTTCTCCGTCACGCAGATGGCATCGCGGAAGCTGAGAGAAGAGAGCTGCTTGTGGTAGAAATCATTCTGGAAGGAGAAAACGGGGTCAGCTCTTATGGCAGCAGCGGGTCTGCCTTTGAAGGAGGAGAGCTCGGAGAGGTGGGGAGGTTTCCAGCTGTGCCTGCCCCACTCCAGCCCCCAGCCCTCCTGCCGGGCACGTAAGACCCTTCGGATGGGGCTCAACCTCTTCACCAGCATTCTGGGATCCCAAAATCCCTTTCCCAGCCAGCTCTGCTAAGCCCAGAGCTTCCAGGGCCATACACTTACCCAGCTCTTTGGGGTGCAGGTCTGGCAGCAACGCCCCAAGAACGGACGGCATTTGCCCAGAAAAGGGATGAAAATTTCCAGTTTCTGCTCCGAATCGCAGATCCAGGCTTTCATCTGAGGAGGGAAAGACAGACAGGGAGGAGGGAGGGATGGCACAAACCCTGCTTGCCCTGGAAACACCAGCTGTTGGTGAACACTCCTGGAAATGCACTCACTCTGTGGGGAAAAGTCCTGTTACTGGGGAGGAATAAAGCAAATTTATCTGGGATCGAAGGGGCAGCCACAAACGGGACAAGCTGGCTTCCCGTGCCAAAGGGACGCAGCCCACCTCTCTGGCCAAGGAGTCGCCTTCGCTTCCCTGCTGCTGTCACCGGAGAAGCGTGGGGACCTGGATCCACTGGGATCAGCACCCTGGGGGAGCTCAGACAGCGGGTTCTGCGCAGGGATGAGGCCTCGGAGATGCGTCCAGCACCGGCCTGCGGAGCTCAGCTGGGGAGTCACAGGCAAAAGGGGGTCAGCAAGAGCCGGGGGGATGTGCAGGGAGACCCCACACTCCTTGTCCCCATCCCGCCTGCAGCGACCAAGGCCAGCAGCGAGCAGTAGAACCTTCCACCACCATAACCAAAGCCATGGGGCAACGGGGCAATGCCAGATGGGACTCGCAGGGTGCTGGGGGGGTTGGCACTGAGCCCCTCTCCCCACTTCAGGCCTTTGTAGTGAAGGGACCTGCTCCTCAGCGGGGAAATGGATGGTTTATAGCACAAAAAGAGAGGGGGGGGTAAAAAAAAAAACAACCCAGCCCAGCAACCAACGTGCCAAAAACCCTCGGGAAAAGAATTTATTCTTCGTAATTGAGCTCCAGTGCTGCTACAATTGACTTCTCCCTCCCACACCCGCCTCCCCCTGGCAAGGAGATGCTGATCTGTACCCAAAAACTCTGCAGTGCCTGTGCAGCCTGCCCCAAAATGCCAAAATCCCAACCCCTGGTCAGCCTCAGCCCCCCCAAATCGGGCTGTGGGCACCCGGTGCTGCCCACCGGTGCTGGGAGAGCGGCTGCTTGTACAAGAGACCCCCCCACAAAAGGTATCAGGGGCTTTTAAATCACATCTACCCCCTCCCTTTGTTGTGCAGTAGTTTTAGGGAATTTTATTCACCCAAAAAAGAGAGGAGGGAGGAAAACAAATGCAATTTGGTTTTAAATGTTGGTGGAAGGGGAAGAAAAGTGAGGTTGGAGAGAAGGAAACCCCAGCAAGGTCTGGGACCCACCAGGAACCCCCCGGGTGAAGCTGCAGCCAGATTTACCAGGGGGTGCTCATGATATGGGGGGAAGGGGGTCACCCCCCCCTTGTTTGGGGATCCCCTGGGTGCCCATCCTTGTCCCCAGAGAGTCACCTACCCACAGAACTAACTATCACAGGTTGGGGGATGGCGCTGGCTGCCCTGGCGTGGGAACGTCCCTAAACCGGAGGGGAGGAGAGGCACCAGGGATGCTCGAGGGTCCTGGAAAACTGAGGAAGAAATAGGCAGAAAGGCTTATTTTGGAAGGTTTTGGTTGCTCGCAGGGGGCGGCTGGCAGAGGCCTTATAGGGCCTCGGGGTG
>WEKW01033512.1:35639-55621 GCA_013389905.1 Sula dactylatra
CGGCAGCTTTGCCCCCCCGGTGGGACCCCTCATCCCTGAGCTCTGCCGGAGGGCATCACCCCCCGCCCCGCGGCGGCATCTCCACCCGGAGCAGCGTGAACCCCCCCAGGGGGGCATCACCCACTGGCACAGCATCGCCCACTGGGGTGGCATCTGCCCCCAGGGCAGCGTGACCCCCCCAGAGTGGCATGTCTCCCCAGTGTGGCATCACCCAGCGAGGCGGCATTGCCCCCCTGGGTGACATCCCCCCATGGTGCAGCATCTCCCCTCAGCATGGCATCGCCCCCTGAGTGGCATTCCCCCCCCAGCAAGGTTTCGGGGTCACCTGCTGGGTACCATGCATCCACTTGGGGAGTGTCACATCCGACTGCTGAGGATGCCACCCGTCTGTGTCCGTCCCCCCCGCCCCCAGTTTTCTCAGCAGATAAAGTCCCCGAGGGGCTCGATGCCATCGTGGTGGGCAGCGGCATTGGGGGCCTGGCAGCTGCCGCGCTGCTGGCGAAGGCGGGCAAGCGGGTGCTGGTGCTGGAGCAGCACGGGAAGCTGGGGGGCTGCTGCCACACCTTCAGCAAGGAAGGCTTCCAGTTTGACACCGGTATGGCCCTCGCTGGCATTTGGGGTCCCAAATTCACCCCTGGGTCATCGTGTGTGGGGGGGCTCAGCCACAGGGTGGGGACTCAGGGAGCAGCAGTGGGGGGATGCCCGTGGTGAGAACCACACTGGTAACACCCAGAGTGGGCGTCCCCAGCACCCGCCCTGCATTATACAAGCGCTTTTTCTGCATGAGTGACATGATACCACACACCTTCCATCGCCCCAGAATCCTCCTGCGCAAGGATGAGGTGCCGCCGGTCACGCCCCGTTGCTATAACACCAAAACCCTATAAAATTCCCCATATCCAGCTCAGCCCCTATAGAATTCCCTGTCCAGGGGATGTCATCTGAGGGCTTCCCTCACAAACTCCTTCCAGCAAGACAAAGTCCAGCTCCTTACGTCCCTCGAGTTGCATGGGATTAATTATTTACAGCAATATAGAGGGGACAAAAATATCAATGGCTAATAAAATTTCCAAAAGACGCTTAAAAACCCGGTGGCGAGTGCTTGGTTTTCCCTTCAACCTGGAATGGGAGGCGGATATTTCCCAGCTTTTCCCTTTCCCCTTCATATGGAGGTGCTGAGGTGGGGCGGAGAAATAAAAGGAAGGTCCTGTGCATCCCAGGGGTACGGGATGGGGTGTGAAAAAAAGGGAAAAAAAAAAGCAAACCAAAAAACCAAAAATACATCTTCCAGGTATCCACTATGTGGGGGAGATGGAGGAGGGCTCCATCGTCCGCTTCATGTTGGACCAGCTGACGGAGGGGCAGCTGGAGTGGGCTCAGCTGCCGGCTGTCTACGATGCCGTGGTTTTGGGGGAGCCCGGCTGCGGCAGGACGTATCGCATCTATTCGGGGAAGAAGGAATATTTCCAAGGCTTGAAGGAGCAGTTTCCCAAGGAGGGAGCTGCTATTGATGAGTTTGAGCGGCTGGTGAAGGTAGAGGAGGCTTCGGCTTCGCCACAGGAATGGGACGGGGGGATTTTTTTTTTGGCTCTGGTCCCTCCTCTGCAGGGTCATGTGAGGAGGGAAAATCCCCCCCTGCCCCAACACCCAGATATTGGGCAACTGCAAGGAATAATGGTGTTGCACAACCCATCCCTGCTCAACCCCAAAAGCATTGGGAAACATGTCAAAAAACATCCCTTTTCTGCCTCAAAAACTCAGTGTCGCACCCCGAGTTTTAACCCCACTCCCCACAGATGCTCGTGGTCCCATGGGATGTGCTGGGACCCCTGCGAGCGCCGACAGCCCCTCCGCCAAATGCTGTGGGATGATGTTGCAGATCCTGCCAGCCGGCAGAGTAATTGCAATCATTAGAACTGTGCTAAATTAGCATTAATTAATTTATGCTTTGAAACCACTGCAAAGGCTGTGGGCCTCCGCTGCAGGGGAGGGTTTTTTGGGGGAGGAAAGTGCTCCCTTTGCCCACAGCTCCCTGGGGTGTGGTGCTTAAGAGATGCTGTCACCTCTCTGCCAGCCAAGCAGTAAATTTAAGGGGAAAAAGACACTTTTGAGCATCTTTCGAGCCCGCGCCAGGGTTGTCTGCAGCCCCCTGGCAGCAGATACTCAGCAATAGCCTCCCCTCCCGCAGAGCGTCAGCAGAGGGACCACGCTGTTGGGCATCTTGAAAATGATCCCCCGGCCGCTGGCCACGCTGCTGTGCCGCTCGGGGCTGCTGCCGTGGCTCAGCCCCTTCTTCCAACTGGCGTCGCGCAGCCTGAAGGAGGTGGTGGACGGTCTCACCACCAACCACGAGCTCAGGGCTGTCTTCAGCTATGCCTTCCCCTCCTACGGTAGGTAGCCAGGAGGCTCCAGGGCACCATCGAGGTGAAGTTAAACCCTTTAGAAAGAAAAAGCCCAAGAAAACCCTTTTTTCTTTGCTTCTTTGTTGCGGCTTACAGGCGAGGGATGCTGTGTGCCTGGGTGTTCTGCCAGCATCCTCGCCCCCAAGCCAGCGGCTGGTTTCCCCCATGTCCCCACTGCTCGCCTTCATCTCTCCTTCCACATCCTTCAGCTTCACGGCATGGCGGCATCGCTCCACTTACACAAGGGAACATCTGCCCACCCTTAACCTCACGCTGGCACCCATTGCTCTGGCCTCACTATAACCTTTTCACCCTAAGCCTTCCCCTTCCCTTCCTCCCGTCCACCATGGGGGTTTGCTCATGGCCCCCAGTGACTCCACTGGTTCAGTGGGTGCAGCCTGAGTTGCAAGAGAGCCACAGGCTTTGCCACGGGCTCACCCATGTCTGACACCCTCCCTGCTCCTCTGGGCGCCAACAACCCATCGTGTCTCACCCGCATCCATCCTTCCTTATAGCATTACGTCCAGCCGAGGACAGGGCATTCCTTATCCTGAAGACTTTAGGATAAGCCACAAAACCACGATTTGACACAAACTCCCCTTATGCTGCCCCTTTTTTCAGGCATGGTCCCCTCCAAGGCCAGCTTTTCCATGCACGGCATCCTGGTGAACCACTTCCTCCATGGCGCCTGGTACCCCAAAGGTGGGACTGGAGAAATCGCCTTCCACATCATTCCCGTTATCCAAAAAGCTGGAGGCAATGCATTGGGAAAGGCGCCAGTGCAGAGGATCCTGCTGGACTCTCAGGGCAAAGCCTGCGGTGAGCATTGCCACGGGATGGGGCACATGTGGCTTCTCCCCGCCATGGTGTTGCTTTTAACTGGACCCGTTCGTCCCCTCCTCACCTTTCCCTTCCAGGTGTGAGCGTCAAGAAAGGCCAAGATTTGGTGAACATCTTCGCTCCTGTTATCATTTCGGACGCTGGGATCTTCAACACCTATGAACGGCTCCTGCCAGTGGAGGCGCGGGCATTGCCTGGTAAAATACGGCAGCGTTGGGTTTCTTTGGGTTACAGCATTAATCCCCCTCTGAGCCACATCAAAAAGCGGCTTCTTTATAATTATTTTTTAGACATCAGCAAAACCCTGTTGTTAATGTCATGGTATTCAAAACAGCAACCCTGGCCATACATTTCTTTGTACAGTGTTTTTAATCAAGCCTAAATTAAGTTGCCAAAACTGGCCGTACAGTTGGCAAAGCCTTGGCTTGCTGCTCAGTTTCCCCAAAAACCAGAGCGTAGTGCCTCAAAACTTGTGAAAGTTGGTGAAATATCCACTTAAAGTTGGGTTTATTGCTGCCACAGAATCTTGCTGCTTTGGAAGGGGCATGGCTGGGTGGGAGCTTTTTGGGCAATGATATGGTCATGGTCTACAACCATTCAACGTTTGCAGAGTAGGAAAGCATTTGAATCCAAGAAGGTAATTAAAACCAGCAAAAGCTCAAGCCAAGGGTACCCTAAAGCATCTGCTATAGGAAACTGCAGTGCTGCTGCCTTCCTTACAGTTTACAGGAGTTGCCATCCCACCCCTTGAGCACACACACAGGATTGTTTTGAGATAAATCAGTTTTACAAGCCAACATGGGAGCAATGTGGATATGAGTGGGGCTTCTTCTAGGAGAAACCACTTCTCCATAGCTGAGGATCCCAGAAAATACTAATTTTCCCCTTCTTCCCTTCATGTCACAGAGATCCAGTCTCAGCTTCGCATGGTGACGCACGGCAAAGGGGCTTTCAGTGTCTTTGTAGGTCTTAATGGCTCAAGGGAAGAGCTGGGGCTGGAGCCCACCAACTACTTCATGTACCCAGAAAATAACCTGGATGAAATGTAGGTTTGGCTTCACCTTAGATATGCTTCATTAAGTGTAAGGAGAGGAATTCCTGGGTGGTGACTCAGAAACACTCTTGGCAGATCCTCACTGCATGGAGATTAGGACGCAGCAAGTATTCACGGAAAAAAACCCACCTCAAACCCTTGTATCTCTCTGCAGAATGAATCGCTACCTGGCTTCTTCCAGAGAAGAAGCTGCCAAGAACATCCCTGTCCTGTTTGTCACCTGCCCATCAGCCAAGGACCCCACCTGGGAAACAAGGCACCCAGGTAATACCCAGCCACACACGCTTGGGAGTGGCTTGAAAACTCTTGCTGGATTTTGGTTCGTTTGATGATGGCAAACAAGGAGTTTCTCCTAAAATAGCCATGGTCAAAGCTGTTGAGAGCAGGTTGCTCATGGAAAGTGGTTTTCAAGATAACTGGACAAATGATATGGGACCACAAAGACCTGGGAACATCCGAGGTGTTTGCATGGGGAGGATTGGGTTTGTGGCAGCAAAACGGTGGCGTTGAGGGTGGACAGAGGGACAACCCTCCCAAACTTGTCCTGCTGCAGGTAAATCGACGCTGGCCGTCGTGACCTTTGCCAAATACGAGTGGTTTGAGGAGTGGAAGGACAAGCAGGTCAATAAGCGGGGCGATGATTACGAGAAGTTGAAGAAGACCTTTGTGGACACCGCCATGCAGGTTGTCTTCAAGCTCTACCCTCACATCGAGGACAGGGTGAGGAAGCCTGGGGTTTGTGGGTCCTCCAGCTCCTCTCCTTGGCCCTGTCTACCCAGCCCCATCCTGCAAACATAGGAGCAGGGTCCGAGTTTGCTGGACATGAGGTCCAGCACCAACCCATTGCTGCTGCCTCCTGACCATGCATGGTGCACGGGGGGTACGATGATCCTTCAGGACCATCCTGGGACCAAACTTGGCCAGAACCACCACCCAAGGGTCTACAGGGAAACCTGTCCCAGCCTGTAGGCCATGGAAACGGCTTTCTGGAGCACAATGAGACAGCCCACATTATCACGCCTACCCCAAGCAGACCACGTTGTCCCCTTGTTCCCCCCCAGATCGAGTACATCGCTGGAGGGACGCCCCTCACCAACCAGCACTACATCGACAGCCCCAAGGGGGAGCTCTACGGCATCGATCACAGCATCGCCCGCCTGCAAGCTGAAACCATTGCCACCTTGAGGGCGCAGACAGCTGTCCCCAACCTCTACCTGACAGGTACCACGGCCACCATCCAGACACCATGTTCTCAGATGAGGACACCTCTGGGGAAGCTGGAAGGGGGGGGAAAAAACGTTCAATCCTGCAATGAAATAAGAGCACAAGCTGCTGCTGTGCCATGGGGTGATGCAAAAGCCACTGGAGCATGCTGAAGTGCATCCATCCCAACAGCAAAGAGCTGTGCCTCCCCTGGGATGTGGTCTCCCTGCCCAGCACCAATTTATTTTAGCTAGGCAGGATGAGGCCCTTTCCCTGCTGGGGAGAGAGAAGGGGTCAAACAGGGAGGGGTTTCTTGGGTTTAAACCCAAGGGTTGGCGTGGGGGCAGCTGGAAGGTGGGGAAAGTGGATGGTGGTTGGGGATGGCGATGGTCATTTGGGGACGGAGAGCATGGGCTGCTCAGGGGTTCCCACCACAGCTGCTGCCATCACCGCCTCCCGCTCTCTTCCAGGGCAGGATTTGTGTCTAGGGGGTTTCATGGGAGCCCTGCAAGGAGCCTTCATCTGTGCCAGCGCTGTCCTCAAGCGCAACCTCTATGTCGACGTGACACGGCTGAAAAAGCGCACACAGGCCACCAATGCCAAGAAGAGGGACTAACGCCTGCTGTCTCACTAGCCAGGATCCCGCTTTCCCCCAGCCCACTGGATCACCCCCAGTGCCTCATTTTCAGCTGTCAATCACCTGTAGCACATCCTTCTTTAATGTATAGCCAAAAGGTTACAGCCCAGGAAGATGCCATTCCCATTTCCAGCAAGCTTGCCTTGGACCTTACCCACCTAGAGCTCACCTCCTTCCACCACAATCAATGTCCACCGCTAGCAAGTAAAAGCCAGTGCTGATCCCTGGCCGCCTTTTTGAGGGCAAACCCCTTCTAGCATAGGAAAGAGGAGCTCCAGGAGCTGCCATGTGCAGCAGTGGCCAGGAGAGAAGTTGAGGCAACCCCAAAAACCAGGCTGCACCAGAAGGCAAAACCCACCAGCTTCACACCAGCAACACACATGGTCGCTTGATCCCCACCAGTGTCTGGACCATCAGAAGAGCATCAACTTTCACCTGCATCCCCAGACCCACTGGGTCAAGGGAAGCAAGCCCCCTGGGGATGCTTCCCCCCCTTTCAGACAGCAGCTTTGGTGCTGAGTTGGGCTCGTAAAACTTCACTGGGCTCATAAAGCTCCACGTGGGACTCAGCAGCCCTGGGGGTTGCTGAGGCAGAAGCAGCAGCACCTCCCCAAGACGGGACTGTGCACAGGCTTGTCCAGGCAGCATCAGGCAGGTTTGGTTAAACCCCTGCCAGCCACTGGACAGGCATTGGCTGCATTTAAGCAACGGGAAATCACACCAACCTAAGCCCCATCACTGTGTTTTAATGAAGACACCTGGGAGAGGCTCACAGACATGGTCCCTTGGGAAGGAGCCGGCTCCTGGCTCAACAGGAAGGTGGAGTAAGTGGGTTCTTCTGGCATGCCAAGGCCAGGCATGAAAGCTGGCATGATTTAAGCCAGGTTTAGAGCTATTTAAGAGCAATGGTGCTTGGTAGCTGTGTGGTGCCTTGTTGCAGCAGAGTAGCAGGATCAGTGTGTTCCGCAGTGATGCAGCCCCTCAGCCCTGCAACGCTGCGATATTTCAGTGCTGCTCTACCCTCCATCACCCAGGGACGTGCGACGGTGCAAACACCCACTCCTTTAGCAATAAAAAAAAAGCCTAGCCTTTCTGTCTGCTGGGAAAAGCTAGGGACCATGATCAAAGTCCTCTCCAAGTGGGAAGGGAAGCATGTGAGAGCAGAAATAAATAAATAAAAATCTTGTGATTTGTGCCTTGTGATGTGGGCTCAGCAGTGCTAGGGTTGCAGAAGAAGGCTGCTTTTCGACACTCCAGGTTGGCAAGTTTGGGAACGGAAGGAGGGGGGATGCAGTTGAGACCTGTCCATGTGAGCATGTCACTAGTGGCTCATCCTGCACCAGCACAGACTGTTTGGGGAGGAGTAATTGCAGAAGTGCCATAAATAGGTAACCCAAGTGGGTAAAAGCAGGTAGCAAGTGCCTACTGCCTCCCCAGGAGCCGGCAGGGTTAGGCAATAAGCAACACTGGCCAATGCGGGCATTTCCATCCCCCAGCCCTCTCCAACCGCTCACCCTCTCCTTGCAGAGAAAAAAAAAAATCCTCTGTTTTTCCACCCCAGAAATATGCCCCAGGGTGGACGATGCTGGCCCAACCCTCTCGCAGCTGGTGATGCCCACTGAACCCCGGCCCTCTCCTACCCCTATGAGTCATGCCCAGGTACCATCTTGCCACCCCAGCAGGTGACAGGACATTGCTCCTGCCTTGCCCTTGAAAATCAGTCATGCTGGTGCTGAGTCAGCCAGTGGAGCAGGATATGCTCTCCTGGACTTCCTGAAGGAGCACTTGGGGCTCACTGCTAGACCAGCCTAACCTCCGCACCAGCACAGTGGGAGTTTGGAGACCACCTACCCATCCAAGGGGACATCCCAGCATGTCCCAGCCAAGGCAAAGCCAGGCTCTTGTCATCGTCAACACTGATTTCCACAGCAGCGACGGTGATGTGGTGTTTGGGACCCGGAGAGGAGCCAAGAGAGAAGCAGAGAAGCTTTCCAACATACTCTCACGGCTCAACTACAAGGTGAAGCTGATGCATAACAAGACAGCCAAGGAGATAGAAGACCTTTACCAGCAAGGTACGCATTCCCCTGCCAGCCCCTAAACCCTCCCCTCCTCCTCTCCCATTTCCCACCTCTCGCTTTAAGTACCCTCCACGACAGCCTGAGTTGATGCTCGAAGGCATCGGTTTGGCCGTGTCGTTGCAGAGTGCTGCTGTGAGCACGGGGAGTACTTTGTGAGCATCATCTCCAGCCATGGAGAGGAGGGGGTCATATTCGGTTGCGACTCAGAGCCAGTTAAGCTGACCCGGATTTTCCAGATTTTATCCTCAGAAAAGTGCCCGGTGCTCACCAAAATACCCAAAATCTTCTTTATCCAGGTAATACAGCCGCTGGATAATTTGATCCTCTTTTTGCTGAGTGTGTGCAGAATTAGACTGGCACAAGCACAAGGCTTAAGCCTGCTGCCGGTATAAATCTGTTTCAACTGTGAATTTTGGTACATCCATGTGAGAGCTTGGTCCCTTCTTCACTCCCCAGCTTCCCACCACAACCCTCCATCCTTCTCTCTTCATGCTTTCACTGATTTTGAAGACTCCTTGCTTACTGCAAACACTCCTCTCCCAGCCTCCCATCATCCATACACATGTCCCTTCTTTGGGAAACAGCCTTGGTCTTTTCCCAGTGTCTCCTGACAGGAGACACTTGGTGGTTGGACTTGAGGATCTTAGAGGTCTTTTCCAACCTTAATGATTCTGTGATTCTAGGAGCATTTCTCCTGGTGGTTTGCACCCTCTGGACTACCTGGGTTGAAACCAAATTGTCTACCATGACACATGACATTGCTGGGATCAGATTCCTCCCAGACACCACCAGGGAATAGAAGAATCAGTAAAAGTTGCCTTCAAATCCCATCACCGTGACATTTGGGCACAGCAAACTCCTGGGGTAGGGCTGAGAGAAGCCCAGCTGTGAACTGGTGATGTAGTAGGGAGAAAAATAAAGCCCCCAGCTGGCTCCCAAGCAGTGAAGCAGTGGGGAGTGTGAACATGCCCTTGCAGGAAAGGAGCTCTGGAAGTACACCTTAAAGCTGACATGACAGGGAGGGATTAGATCACTGAACAAACAAATAATTAAGCAACTGGATGGATGCCAGCAGATAGCTCTGCAAACATTATGCAAGCAATATACAGAAATCTTTTCACCTGAACGCAAGTATAAATCACCCATAGCTTTCATTTCCTTCTGGTGATGGGCTTGGCCACTGTTCAGGGAGCAGTGACAGCTGGGGGACGTCCCCTGGCAAGCCAACAAACTCGGAGACTGATCTGGGTGCCTCAATTAGTGGGCAAAGCTTGTGCTCATGCTGACGAACGCTGTCCTCATAGAGCAAACACCACAGGACTGAGGGTGCCCAGAGCCTGGGCTAGAAGAGAAGGGCTGCTGCCCCTCAGCATCACCACAGCTCTCGGGTCCCCGCAGCTCCTGGTGGCCTCCATCCACCTCTCTGGGCTGGGCAGTGCCAGGGTATCGCAGCTAGCTTGCAGGCACCCCTGTGGGCCGCATCCCGAGCTAGGATTTACCACTGGCGTTTGAAGGGGAGTTTGCACAGGGAGAGGTGAGGGAATGCTCCCCTCTCCCCTAATGCTGGGAGACATCCACCGCTGCCATTTGGTCTGGTCCCAACCAACACATCCCAGCAGAGGTGGCTCCAGGTAGGTGTGAAACGTGCCCTCAGAGCAGCCTCAGCACCGCTAGTCCCTCCCCAGCACCTTCCCAACACCAGCCCTGTACTCCATCCCTGCAAGAAAGACCAAACCATCATGTAGAATAAAGGACTGTGCACGAACTGGGCTGCACTCCAAGGGGAATCTCTGCCGGCACTTTCCCAGTGGACTCCTGCATTTCCAGGTGTATTTCTGGGTTTACATGTGCAGCGCTGCGTTCACCATGGTGGGGAGGGGCAAATGCACAGAGAAGGGAGACCATCCTCATGAGAAATGTGTAGGGAAGGGAGGAGGGAGCCCCCAAGTCCAGGCTGGTCAGGAAGAGAGGCTTGGCAAAGCTGAGCTGCAATGGATGAGAAGGGAAGAAGAGGATGCTCGATGGATGAGAAGGGAAGAGGATGGAGATGGGAGAGGAACCATGTGGGGCTGTAGGACTTGGGGAGCAGGAGCTGGGAGGGGCTCTGCACCACGGGATGGGTTGTAGGCTTGGCTTGGGTGGGAGGCTACCGGTCCACAGGGAACCCCCAGAGACTCCAGGAGCTTTAGACTTGCCCCGGAGATGGGCAAAAGGGAGAGAGCACAGCAGGGGGAAGCTCACGACAACCACTCTGTCTGCAGGCTTGCCGGGGGCAAGAATTCGACCAGGGGGTGGTTGTGGAGTGTGACAGCGGGGAACCCAAGCCAGTGTGCGAGCCAGACTGCTTCTCAGACTACCTCTCCATCCCTCCCCAAACCGTCGTGATGTTCGCCTGCAGCCCAGGTGAGGGAGAGCCCCCGACACACCAATGCCAGCGAAAACGTTTCCTTTTAGAGACGTTGCCATCACAGGGCCAGGGCACAGCCAACATTGCTCTCCTTCCTTTACACTCTGCAGGCTACGTGGCTTTCCTCAACATCTCCGGGTCCATGTTCCTCCAGGCCCTGCTCAAGGTCCTGGAGGGAGAGGAACGTCACCTGGCCCTCAACCGCCTCATGACCCGCATTAACTGGGAGGTGGCGTTCTGCTGCCAGGCCAGGGGCATCTACGAGGGATGCAAGGAGATGCCCTGCTTCGTCACCAACCTGCTGCAGGAGGTCTTTCCCTTCTCGGCACCCACCATGGAGGAGGCAGACGGTGTTTGAGAGCTGCCGGCTCTGCAAAAAAGCCAGAGGGGCAAAGAGCAGCACCTTGGCTGCAAGAAGTCCCCTGTTGTGCATGGAGAAAAAAAGGACAAGTTACAAGACAACCAACAGAAATCCCCTCTGAAAAGGTGACCAGCTCAACCTGGGATGTGCCTGAGCTACCAGGAGGAGGTTTTAACAAGCCAACTGCAGCTGGGGCAAATCCTATCATGCAACCTTCTGCGGAGCAGAAACATCTGATTTAAGCACACAACGGTGCAGCGACACCCAAACGCCCTACAGCAGCAGCCCCACGCCATGGCTACCCACAGCTCTGGAGGGGGATGTAAACCTGCTTCTCGCCCTGGTTTCCTGGTTACACAAAAGAGCTCCAACCTTGCAAATGCAATCTCACCCTTTTTTTTTTAAATTTTTTTTTAATCTAAACAAACCTTCACAGGCCATGGACTTTTGTCTTACAGAGGCGAGGCAAAGCTGATGTGTTTACCTGGCTGATGCCCTACACATAATGAAAATACCACTGTCCTGCTGTAAAGATCACCTCATGTTCGAGCTGTTTGTTCATGAGGCTGTTTAAAAATTCAAAGCTTTAAAAAAAAAAAATAGGGTGGTTAGCAGGATTTGCAGGTTGGTGGGTTAAGCTGTGACCTGGAGCAGAGGTCAGGGAGTGGATTTGGGAGGATTTGCTCAAGGTAGATCTCGGAGCTCACGACAAATAACTGCGTCTTTGCAAGCTTCCTTCTTACCTGAACATGGGAAGAGGGGAAAAGCTCCAGCCAGCATGCGAGTAGAGGGGCTGAATGGACTGGGATACCTCATGGGCCTGATGTATTTGCTCAAGGTCTTCTCTTCCCATTGCCTCTTTGGTCCCAAGAACAAGCACACAAGTCACATCAATAAAAAAGCCTGAACGGCTCCTGTGCAGAACGCAGGGCCATCCCTGGCCTGTGAGATAGGGGAGTGGTCCTCAGACAGCTGCAGGAGAAGGCAGGCGTTGAAGGGTGTGAAGACCTCCACTGAAGCGGGCAGAGTTTCACCCTGCGCTCATGTGTTAAGCTCTTCATTATACCTGCACCGCCTCCACCCTAAGTGCCTCTTGGATAAACTCTGGCTGTATCGGTATTTCTCTGAGCAATTCAGCTCCAATAAGCAGAGCCCAACCCAGCTGCCAGGTAGTTTTGGTTTCATTTAGCATTTTTTTCTACTCCTGGACTTTGACTCACAGGTGGGTGTGCGGTGCAGCTACTGCAACACAACCACGCTCGGCACTTGCTGCATCCTAGCATGCGTGATGGGATGCTCATGCCGCTGCCTCTCTCCCTTGAGGGACCTGCAGCGTTGTTCCTTCCCCACTACATTCACTCTACCTGTAGGAATAAAAAAAAGTTCTGAGACCTTTTCAGCACTCTCAAATCAGGGTGGAACTGGGCAAAGAGTTCAAAGAGCTTTTGGAGCACAATTCAGTAATTCTTGTTTCTTTGAGAAATCGCCCTAAAGACACGCAGCAGAGCTGTGCTCTGATCTCCTGCAGGAAGATTTGGACGAGCACTCAATCCCACAATACCATGTGCAGATGAGTGGAGAATTTTCATTTTAATCCCCTGCTTCCACCGTTTTTTCCTCCCTCAAGCTCTCAGCAACCCTGTCAACAGGAAAACAAGTGGCCCTCCCTTTTTCCTAGCCCATCCTCTTCACTCACTGCCAAGCAGCTGGTGCCCAGCCAATTTGGAGGAAAGTGCAGGAGGGTGGATTTTCTCCTTTTAGGGAAAAAGTGGGGGAAAGGAGAAAGTTTCTTCCATTTACTGCAGGAAGCAACAGTAAATGCTACCCAGAACTGCCCTCATCATCTGCTGTTGATTGTGGCACCTTCTCTTCCCCTTTCCACAGCTGGTCGGGCAGCAGCATCCCACACAGGCTGCTCTTGCTGTGAGGGAACAGAAGTGGCACCACTGGGCTCTCTTTTCCAGTCTCTCCCAGTCTCTGCTGCTCAGGGGAGACAAGCTGTGCTAGGATCCGGGCTGCATCCTCCTCAGAGCCTCCCTGTGGGTGAAAGAAGAAACACAACAGGAGAGATCCACAACTAAGCTCTGTTAGAAGCAGTTTAAACTCTATCTAAAGGTCAGGTCCTAAATAAGCCTGCTCACTACCACACGCACGAAGGACCGAGCCAGTCAGGAGGAACAGGGCTGCTGATATAGGCAGA
The DNA here is from genome assembly GCA_013389905.1 of Sula dactylatra. Lineage (NCBI taxonomy): Eukaryota > Metazoa > Chordata > Aves > Suliformes > Sulidae > Sula > Sula dactylatra. The sequence goes on from WEKW01033512.1 coordinate 48,825, forward strand.
TCGTGAAGCAGACTGGAAACTTTTCAAATCCGTTCTTGGCTGAAACCTGTCTCAGCTCCTTCCGGCTGCAGGGTTAGTTGGTCAGGCGAGGGCCAATTTTGCATGTGCAAATCGAGCACACAAAGCTGTGAACACAACCCACTCAAAGAGTGTTGGCTTTGTTAAAACCATTTCTTTTTTTTTTCCTCCACAAAGAGGAACTAACCTGCCCCATTGTTGCCAGGTTTCAAAAGGAGACCATGAAAAGAACAAGCAGAAAAAAAAAAAAAAGAGGGGAAAACTTATTTATTTTTTCTTAAATCCACTTATTGACTTCACCACACAGAAAAAAAAAAGTACAAAGAAATATAAAATTCTGATCCTTCAAAGCAAGTTGCATTTCACTGCAGCAGAAAACAAACCATTTGCTGATTCAAACTGGCAAGGCAGCTGGCCTAGAAATAGTAACATCTGGCAAAAAACTACGTACTGACAGATACCGTCCATTCAAAAACACGTTGTGTCCAAAGGGAAAAGGTTACGCGCACCTTGACCCGTTCGAAACACACTGCATAAATTTAAACACCATAAAAATCAACAAACTGAGTCATTCCCAGAGGTTTCACGGAGCTCGGACAATTACAGTGACTGTTGCCAGAAACACACTGCCCTCGGGAACTGCTGGGTAGGAGGAGATTTATAGGGGAGTCTCCCCGATTTAGCCTGGCATGAGCTCTGCCTCTCCCCAAACCCTGCACTTCCTGGGCACCAGGCACCGAGCAAACCAACAGCTCCCACCGAGACATGATGTATGTCCTCATTAACCTGACGAACGAGCTTGTGCTCGGTGCAACCTGACGATGGAGATGTTTGAGGTACGATGGTCCTGCCCTCCAAAGAACTCCCTCGCTCCGGCTCGCTCTTAATAGCTAACTGCTGGTAAGGGGGGGGTGGGATTTCCAACACAACTTGGAACGACAGAGTACTGAAAGGCATTTGAAAAAGCTCACAGGATAGAAAAGCAAGCAGATGATGAAAAAAGCCCTTTGTAAATTATTTTTCCAATAAAAATCTAGGACAAAGAAGGAAAACAGCACACATGCTCTAAAAACTTTAGAAATGAGCAGCTCAGAAGCACATGGTATTTCACATGTCGGAATATGTCGTGTCTCCCCCCCTCCCCACTGTCATTAGACAAAAGCCACCACCTCCCACCCCACATCCTGTCCATAAATCAGCTGCACAACAGCGAGCCTCAGACTTATCCTATGGGATCTCTGAAACAGTGGAGTCTTGTTGCAGGAGTTCCCACCCTTTTCAGAAGGCACATTTCCCCCAAGGGTTATGTTCCCAGACTTGTTTTCCTTTTTCTTCCCTCCACCTCACACTCCCATTCTCCAAAATAGCTTCTGCAAGTACTTTTAACATCAGAAAACCTTGTGAAACCTCAAAAGCTATTTAAAGCCAAGAGGGACTTTCTCCTGCTCTTTGTGCTTGCTAACAGCCAACAAAAAAAAAAAAAGAGGATTTTTCTTTTAAAAGAGGGTCAAGCCCCTTCGCCCCTCTTACATGGGGAACGAACCACTAAAAAAAAAAAAATACAGCTGTAGCTTTCATGTCCAGACAAGGAAACATCTTTGCCCTTGTCAACCGTGACTATCTTTAGCAAGCACAGGGCAGATTACCAATTGTTCACAGCCTCGGGAAGGCCGGAAAAAGGCCGGCCTCGTCCCACGAGTCGCTTTCACAGCCAGCTGGAGGGAAGTTAACCCGACTGGGATTCTTCCTGCACAGTCAGTCAGCAAGTGCACGGAGAGGGTGACTCACGTACGGCTGGTGCGAGCTTTGGGCGTAGACGGGTACCCGTGTGAAGAGCTCTGGGTGCCTCGTACTAATTTTTTTCCGCCCATATTGGAAAAAACAAAAGCACGAGCTTGGCAGGCACTTCATGTGCTCTTCAGAAACACCCTGTCTCAAACAAAAATCTTTGGAGTAGAACTACAAAAATAAAAACAACCTCACAGCTGTAACTCATGAATCAATGAGTTTTGCAGCCTTAAAGATACCCAGTCTGTCCCAGGCCCTGGTTTAAGTGCTCCACAGTAATACTGAAGCGACCAGCTCAGTGATGAGTGGTTGGTTCTGTGTACATTCAACCACATAAAACTCAAAGCCAGGGCTGGCAGAGCCGTGGAAGAGTGGGAAAGGGTTGTGCCGGCTGTACAATAAGCCCTTTCATACGTCAGTCACCTGCTCTGGAAGCAACCTCAAGGTGAAGATGACGTGCGGTGACTCACAGGCAGAAAAGACAGCACCCGTGCCACAGGCTACAACGGTTTCCCAAGGCGAGAGCCGCTCAGCAGGCGCAGCGCTGCCAAGGCTTGTGCAACCCAGGGGACGAGCAGCCACCTCGCCTCTCAACCAGGCAAGAGAGCAGCACTTCTCCAGCAAGAGCCAACACTGAGTTGGTTCTACAACACAGCGAGCTCTACAACTGATGGAGGTTCATTCAGCGCAGCTGAATGCTCCAGGGCCTCAGTACTGCATTTTTAAGGACGAGGTTCGAATGACGGCAAGTTTCACTCATGCCAAACGCTTCAGGATCACAGTATATTTTATGTTACCAATTAACTACATTTTCCAAGGCAAAGCCTGCTATAACTACACCGCAGCAATTTGGCACAAAGCTTTCTAAGCCTAACCTGCCCTCCTTCACAGCATCAAACCACAACTGTCACCTTTAGTGCAAACATCTGAACTCTGGGGACTGTGAGGGAAAAGACCCGTGTGGAGCATAAGATGCAGGTGAGGAAGTTGAAGCTACAACCCAAGGGCCACAAAAAAAACCTGCTTCAGCATTTCCAAAGATGTGCATGAAAGAGAGAATCTAGATCATAAACTCTAACATTGTCTTCGTCACAGAGAGAGAAAATAATCAAATCAGAGTCCTTGGCAGATCATTTCCACACTAGTGCAATCAGTCACGCTCCGAACTTTAGCATCCAGATACAACAGACAGAAGAGGAGAATGTCTGCGTCTTAAGCAAGACTGTGCTGGTTACAAAGGCAGCTCTATGACTCTGGAAGGGGAAGAGTCAGATGGCTCATTTCGCAGGCAGATTTCCCCCCCCCCCAAGAGGAGACATCAGTACAGTAGATGGCAAATTCCATTTCATTTGGAGACAAAAGTTCTGTCAAGTGCTGGGGACTGGCTTTTCCTGGGTTGCAGGCTAGAAGCCAGACACCCAAGTGGAAAACGAGTTCATCTTCAGGCAGCTGGAAAAGGAGAAAGGTGTTTTGAGGAAGTGAGAGGTTGTTTAACATTACCAAGGTGCAGGTGCAAAACAAAAAGCATTTCCCCTTCTTCCTGTTATCTGAAACCTGAACACAGCAGCACAGCTACAACTCAGAGTGCTACAGCAGGGGAGTCTGTGGGTGTCCCAGTGTTCCTTCATTTTCATCACTGGCCGTCATTATTCCACTGAACATCCGAGGAGGAATCTAAATCTGGAAAGGCAGAAAAGTTTAAATGATCCGAGAGGTCTGCATTGCTTTTCTACTCTGACAAAGCATCGGGGTTTGAGCGGGCTGAGTGTCTCTGATGAGCTTGCAAATAAAACCCAAGCTCTTTCTAACTGCCTGCCTGCTTTACTGTGCCTCAGGGACAAGTCAGGGAATTCCCGGCAAGGGAAACAAAATCACAAAATATTGGTGAGACTGAACAGGAAGGCTCAAGCAGGCAAATTGTCTCAGTGACACTCTGACACCTTCCCTAGCCAGGCACGGCTGCAGCTCGGGAAGGGAGAGAACTGAGCTTCCACTCCCAACAGTGCACCACACCACTGCAGAGCTGACAACAAGCCGAGGACAACACTGCCTTGAGTTTTATATGCAAAATCCCTAAAGGCATTTGAAAGTGGCCATTGGTGCAGTCCCCCAAATGCTGACAGCCTTCTGAAAGGCTAAGTTTCCGCTTAATTTTTTCACCTTTCAAAAATTTTCTTTCTTTGTCTGCTCCTCTTCCCCTTGCAAAAAATGACTACAGACATATCTGACTTCAAGGACAACAGGTGAAGAAAGTTTCAAGGGGAAGAAGAAAGGGAATTCTCCGTGAATCCTACCCTTCCCCTGCTAAGAACTTCTTTCATAAAGTCATTCGAGTCAGCGACAAACTACTCTTAAGCACACCTGAGCTCGAGACTCACAAACTTCTGCTCTCTACATTAGCCCACTCTGCCACCATCTCCCAGCATATCGCTTCCATTTTCTGGCCAAGCCTGTTTCCAGACCAAGAGTGGGGTTTTTGCTAAAAACCTGCTTTCCAATACCAACCACGTAGGGGCTTTGTGACCGTTTCTAACACAAAAGGCCCATATATTGCATTTACAACACACACCAGGCACCGCAACCTTCGCCCAGCCTGCCCAGCTCCTGGAGCGAGGCAGCACCCCTTTCGGGTAGGTCTTACCTTTTGATCCAGTCTCTGATAATCGCCAGATTTGGGCCGTCGACCACTTTTCGATCTTTTCCCTTCCAGAGCAAAAGCAATGATCTTTGGAGAGAGAAGCAGGGACAAGGTCAGTAGGGACCAAATAAGCTTTTTCTCACTTGGACCACAAGCGCTTTCTATTGGGCCAAAGACCACTTACCTCCTTCTAGTGACCATACTTCATTTGAAAAAGCACTTGAAACAAATAAATGCCAATATATAAACCCAGCTAAGATCAAAAGCAGGTGATAAGGAGGTTTGCCTGACATGCAGAAAACAACAAGAATTTGTTTTCTTTCTCCTACCCCAAAAATAGCTTTACAGGAGGGGAAAAAAACCCAGCAAAAGACAGTTATGTCATTTGAGCTGCATCCCCCCCATGCAAGACTATTTAAGGACAAGTCTTCTGCAACCTGCTATAGAAAACTCACTGTCAGCGAGAAAACACATGGTAACTTCATATGTCTTTTCCTTTTCACCTCTCTAAGCTGAAAATAACCACTAGAGCCGAGGCCACCCACTTTCCATGGCAATTTGGCCCCTTTCCATGTTACAACACCCCTCTGCTCTTCCCAAAGCTGTTGGGACCAAGGCTCACATTAACATTAACCAAACCCATGCTATGCAGCAAGCAGGGGGTTCTGGTGAGAAGCAAAAGTCAGGGCGAGGGGGAAGGTCTTCAACCGAGCAGGTCCCAGTCTGCAGCAGTGACCAGCAAGAGGAAAGGGGAGATGTCGAGAGCCTGGGTAAGGAGCACAGCCACTCACCTTGCGTTTGTTGTGATACGCAACGTACAAGACGGCAACGATAATAGCCGTCGTCACCAGATAGGCAAAGAAGTGGCTGCTCTCCGACTGGTCCCGGGGGGAAGAAGGAATGCTCTTCTCTCTCTCCTTATCAAAGGAGGAGGCATTGCTGCCTTGTTTATCTCCATCCTCTTTCTCTCCGGGGCTTTGTCCATTGTCTAAAAAGCTGTTGTCCTCAGCAGTGGAGGAAGGTGATTGTGATGACACACCGTTATCTTTCGGTGAGTCCCCCTGATTACCCTGGTTGTCGGGCTGGTTATTGCCGTTATTGCCTGTGTTTTTGACGTTGCTGTTTTGGTTCTCAGTGTTCTTGCTATTGTCCTGCTTTGTGTTGTTGCTGCTCTGGTCCTGGTTCTGGCTGTCCTGGCTGTTGTTATGGCCATCCTGTTTGTTTTCATCCTTGTTCTTGTCGCTGCTGTTCTGGTTGCTGTTGCCCCTGTTCTGGCCACTGTTGCTATTGCCTTGGTTCTGGCTGCCACCCCTGCTGGCCCCGTTTTGGCCGCCGCTGTTGCCGTTGCCCTGGTTCTGGTTGGTGCTGCTGCTGCCCCCGTTCTGGACGCTGTTGCCGTTGCCCTGGTTCTGGTTGGTGCTGCTGCTGCCCCCATTCTGGCTGCTTTCACTGTTGCCCTGGCTCTGGTCAGTGGTGCTGCTGCTGACCTTGTTCTGGCCGCCATTGCCCACGTTCTGGCCACTGTTGCTATTGCCCTGGTTCTGGTTGGTGCCGCTGCTGCCCCCATTCTGGCCGCCGCTGCCCACGTTCTGACTGCTGTTGCTGTTGCCCTGGATCTGGTCAGTGGTGCTGCCGCTGACCCCGTTCTGGCCGCCGCTGCCCACATTCTGGCCACTGTTGCCGTTGCCCTGGTTCTGGTTGGTGCCGCCGCTGCTGCTACCCTGGCTCTGGTTGTCACTGCCCTGGTTACTAGAACCGCTGCTCTGGCTGCCAGACCCATTACTGCCATCTTGTTTGCCGTTTTGGTTACCTGTGTTGCTGCCTTGGCCACTGGTCTGATTCTCCATGCCGCTGGCGGGCTCAGCAGCACCACCAGCACCAGGAACACCCACACCCTTCTGGTCCTCTTCCGTCTCCCCTCCTGTATTATTTGTGTTCACTCTGGAGTCTTTCCCGCCGGCTGAACCCGATTCGGAGTGCTCTTTTTCATCCTTTTTGGACGTATCCAGGTGCTCATTCCCTTGGTTTGCCAGGCCATTAGCTGCTCCCGGCTGGTGGTCCCCAGCACCTGCTGAAGTTCCACTGGACGTTGGTTGTTCCGGGCTCTGTCCCTGAGCTGTCGGCAAGCACACAGAGATCAGTCACCGCCTGCCCCCGCGGTCGGTGTCAGCAGCGCGCCTGGCTGCCTGAGACAGCTCCCCGGCCAGCGCGACCCCGCCGCTGCCGGAAGGGGAAGGGAACTCCCCCGCAGGGCGGACGGGACGGGGGCCCAAAGGGGTGACAAACCCGGCAGCGCCCGAAGGAGCCCTCCCGGCCCCCCGCCGCGGCCCAGCGGCACAAGAGCCCCCGCGAT
>WEKW01033512.1:55960-68173 GCA_013389905.1 Sula dactylatra
GGTGTGGCTTGTGGAGCACGGCGCGTTGCTCGGCCCTATTGGGTGTGGGTTATGCAAATTAGGGGCGGGGTTTAACTGACCAGCAGCAAAAAACCAGCTTTTGGCTGTCTGCGGGCACCAGGAACAGGCATCCCTTTCCTCTGTAAATAATTTACCTACTAATTATCCTAATTTACCTACTGAAGACTGTCGTGTCTCCTTCTCCAGACTGAACGTCCATCTTCCCGCGGCAGTTGTGTTCTTTCTCTCCTCTGGGCTTTCTCCAGGCACGCCACACCTTGAAGGATACTGCCCAAAACTGGGGACGATCCTCCAGCTCGGTCAGCAGAACAAGCGTAAGGATTTCGTCGCAGCTTACTGATAACCCTACCCATCTCCACCCTCCTGCCCTGCCACCTGGAATAGAAAATGGCCTGTACTGGATGCAGATATAATCAAAAGGTAGAAGGATCCTCAAGTCCCAAGTCCTCTGCCATGGCTGGGGCAGCTATGGGGATCTGAAGCCCGTAGCTGAGCTCCGCAGGTGGATCCGGTGTCCTCAGGTCCATGAACTGTGACCCTACAGCAGTGAGTCCAGGAGGCTGCAGTGCTGGGTGTCCTCGAGCTGGACTGATGTCATCTGCAGTCGTCTTCCAGCCGTACGTCGCCAGCTGTGTCCAAAAGTTGTCCCCACCCACCATCCATGACTTTCTCGGAGGGCTTGCCTCCTGCTGTATTCCTTTTCCAGCAGATGTCTGCTGAGCCGTGGCTTTTGGGCGATCCTGGTAAAACAAAATGCTCCAGATGTTCTTCCTGGGTCTTCGTCGTGTTCGTTGCTGCTACCCAGTGACCTTGCACAGGTCCGTCTCCCTCTGTTTAGGGACATCGGCATGGGGGTACATCATTCTTCATAAAGTGTTATTTCCAGCTTTTTCCCCGCCTATCCTTCCCAAACCAGCTAGACCTTCAATATCTGTTTTCCAGGCGCATGAGTTACACCATTAAGTCTCTGTAATTTGGCTTATTAGTAACAATCCATCATCTCACCTCTTTCCTTTTGGATCAATGGATTTGCCTTCATCTCTGACCAGGAAAAATTTTCTTGGTACTTAACCACTCCAGACCGTGCATGCTTCCCACTGCTGCTTGGTGTCACCAGGGCTGTCTCATCCATAACGTGGCATCCTGCAGCGCTGCGTGCTGAAAGACAAGCAGCGAAGTCTCACGTGTCCCCGGAAGGAATCGCAATAACATCACGAACTCGTTAGCAGTTCCAGTCAGTCCGTTTAATGCTAAAACACAGAAAAATATCAAACGTCATTAACATGCAAACCAAATGAATCCCACACAGCAATAATACTTTGGGGAATAATCCTGACTTGGCCTCAGAACATGATGGATTATGTGGTTGATTTTTCTTCTTTTTTTTTCCAATCCTCTATTCAATTCAATACATTCCAATAATCCCAGCAGCTCGGTTCTGCCCATGCCTGCCTTTCTAAGGAGACAGAATAACAGTTGGCCCAATGCTTTTGCTGAGATTTAAAACAGAGAAGCAAGGCTATTTCTCATGCCTAGCCAGTTCGGCTTTCACTCACACCCCTGGAAGTCAAGAGTAACTGAATGGAGGCCAAATTCCTCTGGATTTACAACAATGCATCTGGGAACAGAATTCTGCCCAAAATACCGAGTACGAGGCTGACATGAGCTCAGCGCCTGGTGGCTCACACCAGGCTCGTTTTCCTTCAGCAGTTTTCTTGGCTAAAACGTGATAAACAGGACCAGCGACCTTACCTAACCTCCGTGCGGCTGCACCCTCTCCGCGCAGCCCTAGGAACGGGAAGCTGCCATCAGCATGGACAACAAGGAAGTTGCTTCTGGCTTCAGTGCGATTACGCGGATGTAGACTGGTAGGAGGAAAAGAAGGAGGATTGAGGATTATTATCTCTGTCCGCTGGAAAGCAGAAGGAGGAAATTCTCTTTCAGTCCCACCCAGCTGCTTCCCAACATGATGGCAGCTGCTGGTCCTTTATTGCCTGAAAAACAACTCCTTTACATTCAAACTTAAGCGAGGTTTTGGTTGGTTTCCTAGACCGGTACTGTTTCTTCTCGTAAATCCTTGTGGGATGTCACTTTTTAGGGATGGCTCTTTCTGAGAATAGCCAAGAACAGTCTGGACACACAAATGTGGCCTTTAATTTAGCAGCAACTGGGGCATTCTAGCACGGTGTCCCAAAGTCTGGTGACAACCCCGGGCTTGGCGATAATAAAGTCCTCACCCTGTCAGAAGTGTCTGCATCCCCATCCCATCCCTTTCCCCCCAAGGGCTAATCTGGTCAGGATAAAGGATCAAAAGGAGAAACAATTAGCAAATGGAATAATTTAATGATGCTAATTAAAATGTATTAAGTGTAGCCACTGCCTCTGCACCAGCTGCTTTGGCAGGAGCCTGGAGTCCGCGGAGTGCCAGCCTTACCCCGGTGCGGAGTGGGGAAACAGGACATCTGGTGCGCCCTCCCCCCGGCCCCTTGCAAAAAAGCAGGTTGGAGGAAACCTTAGTTTCATTTGCTGCTGCTCGCCGCCTTCGTGGCAGAGCCCCTAATTAGCTCCATCTCTGCAGGAGACCCCTGGGACCTCATTAGGCATTTCAATTAGTGAATAGCCAGAGCTGCGGAGGGAGAGGGGGCTGGGGGCTGTTTGATCAAGATGGCTGCAATTAAGCAAGCGGACGGAGGTGACAGAAGTAACCCCGCTTCCAAAAAACAGTGGGGAAAGCACCGAGCTGGCTCCCAGATGCTACCCGTGCACCAGAGCAAGCTCTCCCAGAAGTTTGCTCTTGACAAGCTTTTAACGAGATGTTCGCCAGCTCCCGGCAATAAAAACCCCACGATAGCTGCAGCTAGTTTAGAGCTGGGCTCGTCACAAAAATGGCACCCTTTAATCGAGGTTCTAAACCTTTTCTTACTGTACATCACATTTCTGGACAGGGACGGACTCACAGGTGCGTGCTCCCCTTTCCCTGTGCCGTTCCTGGTGCTGCCTATCTGCCACGACACAGCCCAGCTCGCCGGCCACCCCACGCACCTCTGCAGTAAGTGCTTACCTGGAGTATTCCGAGGCAGGAGACACCAGGCACTTCTTGAACTTCATTTCACTCTGGGAATGGGTGGCAATGTCAGTGAACATTTATTTCCCAAGGACGTGGCGTCCCATTCCCAATTCCAGCTTCATCATTCACCCAGCTGCTCCCAGCTCTCCCGCCTGGCCATACCTCCTGCCGCTTCTCGGCACTTTCTACATGGACCTCCACTGTTGGAGAGGATGGCAAACCCCAAACAAGCAGGTCCACCTCAACCCCCCTCCGCCCAGCTGCGGCTGAGCCCCACACGGTGTTCATACCGCCTTGACCTGCGCATGCGAACGGCAACATCTTGCCACAGCTGGGAGAGCAACGGGGACCCTTGTCACTGGCACGACGTCCCCCATCCCAGCTGTTTTGTGCCTCTCAGCTAAGGCAGAATCTGGCCATCCCACCTCCCCCGGCTCTTTACACCGCGCTATCCCTTCCTTCTGCTGCTGACTCTCCGTGGGACACCATTTCATTCTCTCCCTGACCTTTTCCCCTTCATTGGATGTGGTTGGGATGCACACTATGAAAAAAGTCATCTCCAAAGCAGGATCAGGGAGTGTGCAGTGGCAGATGCCTCATTTTCTCAGGGGACTGAAGGAAAAAATCAGGAATCTTTGGCTGCAAAATTGGTCGTTTGTTGCAAGTTTGAAAAGTGGATACCTGTTAACTTGGAAATACTGCTAGAGAGCTCCCCAGGACCTCCACGCATGGCTCTCCTCTGCACCCTGGGCTGCCTGGCTCAATTTCAGCTCCCAGGTCTGAGGAGAAGTTAAACATCGTGAGAAATGTAGTCTAAAACTCATCCAAAAAGGAGGCTACCACACCTCCGTGCCACAACAGCCCAAACTGAAACACACTGGATATTCAGGTTTTTCTGCAACAAAGAGAAACCCCAGAATTTTCCTGTTATTGAAGCACCTCCCAGAGGACAAAGAAAACCCTGCTAAGGAATCAGTCTTCTATTGATAACCAGTCTGAGCGCAACATCTTCGTCTAGCCATATCGCTTGCAAGTGTGAAGGATATATAGATACCACGATCAGCCTGGTTCAACTAAGATAGCTCCAGTGTGTTCATTTCAGACCAGAGCAACACATAACTGGTCTTGCCCTCTTCTCCAGGAGGAGTGAAGCCAAGAGGGCTTTAGTGGCCAGTTGCTTCTCTTCTAGCAGGGGATAATCCAAGCCTATCTCAGTTTAGGAGCACTGTGAAAGCACTGGAACAGATGTTCCTTTTCTGTATGGGAAAATGCCGAGTAAAACAAAGAAATATTCTCCTGCTGAAGTCCAACATCTGTTTGAAGCTGTCTGGCTCTGGTTCAGACTTTAATTCTTGTGACAGGTCTCTTCATGCCTTTAATTTCCCATGAAATCTAATTCAAGAAGTTGTTTGTCTGTAGCCTGCTCCTGGTGTTGGGGAGAGCGAGGCTGCATGTGATCCAGACGTTCCTCGCAGAAAACCAGTTTCTTGGAACAGCCTTTCTAAAAAAAGCTAAGTCTTGCCTCTTTTCAAATGACGGCCATGCACGTTTTCGGCGACACTCTAATCCTCTCAGTCCTGGATCTCGCACAACTGCGCGACACGCTGTCAGGATGCCATTAATTAAAGCATCGTGGCTGGTCCTCTTGGGTGCTGTTGTGGAGGAATCATGTCCTATCCCAGCACTTACAAATTTGTTCTTTGAAAGCAAGAACTTTGAACAATTTTGTGTGTGGAACGGAAACGCCTACCAAGTTTGGGGCTCTCTTGGATGTGACAGTTAATAAAGATACTCCAGGCACTTTCTTGTGCTCGGAGGCTTTGATGGTGGCCACTGAGAAGCTGGTGTGCAGGAGCTGGACCTGCTGCAGGCTCCTCTTGCTGCTCGAGGCTCTCAACTAGCCAGGACCCTTTACAGCAACGATTTTGGGAGCTACCGCCCAGCTGGGATGCTCTGAGCTGTGAATTTAAGCTGTCGATTCTAGTCCAGAAGATGATCCTCAGCTGGACAGGAGAAGCTGTGCTCCTGCTGGAGGCACTGCCACTGTTTGCAGAAGTCATCCGGAGCTTTCACAAGGTTACGGGAGCCAGTGTTTCCCCAAATGTGACCCTGGTGCTCACGCAAAGGCTCGAGACTGTGCTCTTGTCTGCACCCATAACTGGGGGCATTGCTCGGCTGTACTGTTCTGATAGTCCTGCCCAGCTCCAATATGGAAATAGGAATCCTCGAATCCAGGTGTCATCCACTGGGGTTACAGATGCCAGCATCACCCTGTGGCACGCACCCACCTCACAACAACCTCTCGTATCTGCAGATGCCATCTTCCTTAAGGACAGGACGCCAAGACGGTCCCTTTTCCCCTCTACCTGCAGGCGGATATCTGCTGCTGCACCAGCTTGCTAAAAATACTTCCCCGGTGGCTTCTCACGCCAGCTCAGCACTGGAAAGGAAAAGAGAAATGTCACAACAGGAGGCAAAGGCGTCATTTATTCCACCAAATGAGCAAAAGCACCCACCAAACCAAGAGCCGGAGGGCCAGCAGCTGCGGGAAGGGCTTAGCCCATCACAGATAGTGATGGTTTGGATGTTGCCCACTGCCACGAGCTAGGAGCCTGAGGACACCATGGTCCCCACAACACAGCACTGGTGCAGGCAGATGAGCCAGGATGGGTCCTGGGAAATGGAGATTGGCCAAGAAATTCAGAAAGAAGAATGAAACGGGACTATAAACACCATGAATCACCTTGGGGCGGCCACAGCTCAGAATTAAATCTGCAACAGAAAACAAAATTGCAACTTTCAACATGAAAACTTTGAGATAGTTTTCTTCCCTGTTAAAAATATAGTGAGATGGAAGAGTCTTGATTAGCTCAAGTGTTGAACTGACCGAGAACTTAAGATCAGTTGAAAATCCACTGGGTCACCCTGGGTTGCTTTTGTGCAGGTCTTTTTTCATCCTAATCTGTCTTTACATTCCTGGTTTGGAAGAAGCAAGCACAGGGCATCCTGCAGTTCCTGGCCATGAGATACACACCACTAACTCGTACTCCTCGGCTTCTCAGGCACCCGCTAAACTGGTTTACCTAATGCCCCCCATCCTGCTGCCCGTATCTCTCCAGCAAACTGGATGCTCCATCACAGGTTTGTGCTGGACACTCCAAAATCTCCCTGTGCCCATCAGTGGAGGCGTCTGGGTGATGTTCTGAGGCTGGGGCCATGCCTGGCCCTGTGCCCTGCTCTGGGGATGGACTGGAGCCCCATCCCGAGATGCTTCCCAGGGCATGGTGACACTCGAGCACTGATGGAGAGAAGGCAGCGATGGGCAAGGAGCGAGTGCTTCCCCCACTGACCACGCTCACACAGCAAGTTGCAGCTGTAGTTTTATTTCCTTTTGTGAAAAATAACAGGGTTTCAAGGGGAAACCCCCCCACCCAGGGCTCAGCCCTGGATCCTGCCCACCCCAGCATGACTGCAGGAAGGAGCAGGGCTGACGGCGCAGCATCCTCAGGGCAGGATCCGGCTCCTCACTGGGATGGAGCAAAGGCAATCACTGTGGCTGGGGGCAGAGCCGCAGGACAGGAGGACTTGGGAGCATCTGGAGGCACCGGGTCAGTAGCCGGCGTTTCTGCTCTTGCCTCCAGGACAGAGCGCCAGCCCCAGCTCTACGCCCACCACGTTCGGTGCCGGCATGCCTGTGCATGGGAGCGCTGGGCCATCGGCCCGCGCCCACGGTCGGCTCGCAGGAGATTTCCATCATCGGCAGCTTGTGGAGGGTTTATTTTCTTTTTTTTTTCCTTTTTTTTCCTTTTTTTTAATAAAAACGGTCTTTAGGTCAACTGCTGGCAGCAGCTCTGAGCAGAAAGCCCCTTCCTCCAGAGTCTGCTTACAAAAGAGTTCAGAAAGGGTCAAATATTGACCAATAATGGTTTTGGCTGCATTTGAATCTTGATTGTGGTTTCTGCAAAGTACAGCAGGGAGGGGACGGACGGGATGGGACAAGGGGGGATGAGTTTTTCCCTTAGTCAGCAGGTTTGGTGACCAGGGAAAGGGGCTGCGTTTGCAGCACGGCCAGGGCAGCCTGCGGGGACGGGATGGCAGCCGCAAAGGACGGAGGCGAGGACAAGAGAGCTGTGGAGGGCACCGAGGTGAAGGGGATGGGTCTGGAGAGGAGCGAGGGCGGGCTGCTGAGGCTCGAGGAGGAGGAAGAGGAGGAAGAGGAGGAGGAGGAGGAGGAAGAAGAGGCAGCTTTGCCCGAAAGGAAGGCGGCCGAATGCACGGTGAGCTGAGCCCTGGCCTCCGGCTTGGTGGTGAGCGAGAGGGGCTGAGCCTGTTCCGAGTGGGTGGCAGCCGGCGCGGCCGGGGATGCCAAGGCAGCTGACGGTGTGGCAGGCGAATCCAGCATGCTGCCGTGGGAGGACGCAGGGCTGTCGCATGGTTTCTCGGCCGGCAGGTACTGCACACATGGCTTCTTGCTCTTGGATGCCAGGGAGCCTGCGAACAATGGAGGAGAGCGTGAGCAGCCAGAAGCCAGAGGAGAGAGCAGGCTGGCGGGGGGATACTCACTCTCTGTGTCGTGGCTTTGCTGCTGGGCCAGCTTCTCTCGCTTTCTCTTCTTTTTCTTGCCCTGGAAAATATTATAAAGTCCTTAATGTGGCTTTCTGCCACCGGAGAGCCCTTGGGGGCTGCTGGACAGATGAGACCTCCGAAGGAAACAGGGCTGATGGTGCCCCAGAGCAGCTCACAGGGATGCAGGAAGTGCTGAGGGTGGCAAAGCATTCCCTGGGGACTCAGCACCATCACCCACCACCCCAAACCCCGACCTCCCACCAGCCAAACTCCCTGGGAGAGGAGCCATCTGGGAACCCGGCAGGGGGACAGGAGGGGACACCTCCTCTGGGCCAGTCCCTGTGGCTGTGGGGTTGTGGGGGGCCGTACTTACGTAGTTGTCTCGCGCCGACCACGTCGGGTAGAGCTGCGAGTGCAGCTGCCGCTCTTTCCGTGCGAGCTCATAGTACTTTGCCTGCTCCTCCCGCGACAGCGAATGCCACTGCAGGGGGGAGAAGAGACCACGCTGCAAACCCCAAATCCATGCTGCAAACCCCAAAGCCATGCTACCAACCCCAAAGCCAGGCTACCAACCCCAAAGCCACGCTGCAAACCCCAAAGCCATGCTACAAACCCCAAAGCCACGCTGCAAACCCCAAAGCCACGCTGCAAACCCCAAAGCCATGCTACAAACCCCAAAGTCACGCTGCAAGCCCCAAAGCCATGCTACAAACCCCAAAGCCACGCTGCAAACCCCAAAGCCATGCTACAAACCCCAAAGTCACGCTGCAAGCCCCAAAGCCATGCTACAAACCCCAAAGCCACGCTGCAAGCCCCAAAGCCATGCTGCAAGCCCCAAAACCACGCTGCAAGCCCCAAAGCCACGCTGCAAGCCCCAAAGTCACGCTGCAAGCCCCAAAACCCACCGCTGGCCCCAAGGACACACTGCCCTGGGGCTGCAGGGCTCCCAGCCAGCCCCAGCACATTGCCCTTTGCCACCCAGGTCCCCACCAGCTCCCTGGGACCTCCTGGGCTGGCGATGCCGCAGGACAAGGGATCGAGCCATGGGGTGAGGTGGAGTAAAGGAGGCTGAAAGCCATTTTAAGGTCACAAATGGGCAGGACGTGGGCGCAAAGCCAGTGCTGAGGGAGATGCCCGTACCCGTCTGCCCAGGATCTGGTTGATGGCGGCGCTCTCCTTCAGCGTGCACTCGGCCACCACCTTGGCCCTCATCTCCTTCATGTACAACATGAAGGCGTTGAGCGGCTTCTTGATGTGGGGTTTCTTCTCCTCTTCCTTCTTCACAGTGACAGGGGATTTCCTGCAACAAGCAAGATGGTGGGTCAGGACCTGCTGACGCCCTGCAAACAAGCTCCGGTCCCCGGGGCCATCCCTTCCCGTCCCCGACTCACGAGTTGCCTCCGGGGCTGACGCTGGGCTGGGTGGGTTCCTGCTTCACAATGGGTGAGACGATGGTTGGGTGCGGGATGCCCGAGGGGTGCAGCCCGTGGGTGGGCGGTGGGACCATGTGTGGGGAGAAACGGCTGGACATCAAACTGCAGTGGACGGAGTGGGAGGGGAGGGCTCGTCAGCTCCCCACAGGCACCAACAGCCCCTGGTTTCTACCCCAAATCCTCCTGAGAACCTCCTGGGTTAAGAGACCACCAGTCCCAACCCAGTCGGGGTCTGGTTTTACACTGGATCCTGCCCCAACTTGCAGGATGGTAACATGGACCCAACCTAAGCAATTCCCTGAGCGCATGGGATGTTGCATTTCCCCCACAGAATCTCCTGTGGGGCCCATCTGCACCCTCCCAGGGGTATTTTCAGCTGAGGAGGCCACTGCAACCTCCTGGGGCTAGTCTGTGCCCATGCAGAGCGGGGTGTCCCCAGGAGCACCCACTGCTGATGCTGCTGCGGGGCCGAGTCCCGCATCGTCCTCAGGGAAGCGGCCAAAAACCTGCTACTGGCTCCGGGACGCCCAAGGAGGGTCCCTCATCCCAGCCAAGACCCACCTGGACATGGAGGCGTTCATGGCGAGGGCAGGGTAGGGGTGCCGAAAGCCGCCGGGAGGGATGGAGTACACGGGCTGTCCTTGCCTGCAAACGCAGAAGCTTTAGTGGAAGAAATATCTCTCCCCAATTCATAGGTGCCCTCGGACCTCTCCCTGGCTGATCTCCATCCCACAGATTCCCAAAACTTCCAGTGTGGGGGAGGGAGTCTTTCCCTTGCCAACCCCTGGAGCTCTTGGCAAACCTCCACTGGGGAAAAAGCAGATAAAATGGGAAGAGAAGGAGGGTCTCATGAGGATGTGGGGGGCTCAGGGGGACATGGGGCTAACGGGACCTGCCCAGGAACAGGGACACGGAAGTGGGAGTGAGCCCCTGTCCCAGGGTTGAGCCCATCCTTACTGCGGCACGAGCCAGCCCAGGGGGTGCGGGATCTGGCCCACGGCTCCCGGCGACAGTGGGTAATAGGGGGGCAGCTCGGACGGGTGCGGCGGCCGCGGGATTCCTGTGGAGGGAGGGAGGAACGAAGGGGAAGCGGTGTTAAGACATGGACATGGCAGCCTCTGAGCACCCTGTCTGCCTCTGAGTGCCTCATCTTCCTCCGAGCAGCCCATCTTCCTGCCGAGCACCCTCCCTTTGAGCATCCCACCTCCCTCCAAGCACCCCGTCTGCCTCCGAGCATCACGTCTGCCTCCCAGTACCCCATCTCTCTCCAAGCATCCCGTTTGCCTCTGAGCATCCTGTCTCCCTCTGAGCACCCCATCTCCCTCATAGCACCCCATCTCTCTCTGAGCACCCTGTCTCCCCCTGTCTGGAGCACAGGGAGAGGATGCTGAGATAACCATAACAGAGACCTGGATGGATCCCCATGCACCCCAACCGGGCCTGTGACCAGGTGAGGACCCATACCCAGCCACTGGCCACGTCCCCTTCCCACCACCCAGGGACCAGGTTGTGAAAACCTGGGAAGCAGAGGGGCCATCCAATGGAGAGCACCCTATTCCCAGGATGGCATCGATACCGTCACTGTCCCTTTGCTCACCCAAATGTGTCTGATGCCAGGTCCCACCCCTGTTCTCACCCGTCTTTGGGTCGATCTCTGGTGAGAGGTGGCCGGGCGGCGAGCCTGGCGAGAAGTGGTCGTTGCTGTAGGTGATGAGCGGCGTCAACGGATGCATGTGATGGGCGTGCTGCACCACCGGGACCTTGTTTGACTGCGGGGCAGCGAGGGAGAGCACGTGGGAGGGTGAAACAACAGCCACCCCCCCAAAAAACCCACCCTGTGGGCATCGTATCAGCATCACAGGGGGCTAGAGCGGGGTTTTCCCCTGGGAAACCCATCAACCCCATGGGATCTGGTTACTCTTACCAAATGTGCGGGCGACGGCGAGCGGCTGTCCTTCAGCGTGGCACCGGCGGGCACGTCCAGCAGCGGCCACTTCATCTGCAGGTACTGCAGGAGAGCAGGCTGATGCCCTCCGCCAGCCCCAAAAAACCCCGTGGCTCCAACACATCCCCCCAGCCCTGGCTGCACTCTTGGGGGACACTGCACTCTTGGGGGACGCCCCAACCCACGGAGGGCACCGTGGGCTGGTGACAAAGGGGTTTTGGGGACACACAGGACTGTTTTCATCCCTATAAGCCCCTACAGACTCCATAAATGGGGCAAACCCCCAAATCCTAAATCCCAAATCTCCACCCCAAATGATGCAAAACCCCAAATCCCAGACCCCAAATCTCTGCTCCAAATAGTGCAAATCCCAACCCCTGCTTGGTGCTGTCTTGCTGGGTAGCCATGAGCCCCCGCCTGCCCTCCCCACAATTCCCCACCTGCCTGCACCGATGCCGCCTTTCCCTACCCCAAATCCAGACTTTTTGGGACATGCGGATGCCCGGAGCAGCACAGCATAAGCTGCGATCACTCGTGGGGCTCAGCGGTGGGGTGGTCCCCGTGCCAGGGGTGCCCTCCCTGTCCCCAGTCCCTCGGGCACCAGCACCAACCCCGAATTGCTGGACTATGAGAAACCAGCCCCGTATTCCAACAAGGGATGGAGGGAGGCAAATATGGGGCTTTTTTTTTTTTTTTTTTTTCCCCCTCCCTGGGTTAAACCTTGCTGCAACACACAGGTTTGTCTCCCCAGCACTGGACGTAAGCGGCCCCCGAAAGAAAGGTGCTTTGTGTTGTGTTTTTTGGCAGAGGGGGGCCGGAGGCATTTCCCGGCAGACGGCGGGAGGGAGGCGCGTCCCGTGAGATGCTGGGGCTGGGGAATGTGGCCTGGACAGGCTGCAGCTGCGCGCAGGAATTTCCCTGCCGTACAAACCTTCCTGATCCGAAGCAGCTGGAAGGAAAACCCAGCGAGGAGCTGCAGGGAGCGTTAACTCTTCCCTGGCTGGACAGATGCATCTGCGCCTGCATTGCCTCATGCAGCCCCCCAAAGCATCCTGTATCCCCCCACAGCACCGTCTCCTGCTTTTCCTCAGTCTCCAGCATCCCCCCTGCAACTCCAGTATCCCTCCTGCATCTCCAGCATCCCCCCCACCCCTCCAGTGTCGCCCCCATCGCCAGTATCC
>WEKW01033512.1:68188-78854 GCA_013389905.1 Sula dactylatra
CAGTATCCCCCCTCCATCTCCAGCATCCCCCCAGCACCCCCCCTTTCTTTCCTGCCAGCACTCAGCCCCACGCCGCCGGGCACCCCACACCTCTGGGTGAGCTACAACCCCACAACACAGCCCAGCAGCCCGGCAAAGCCAGGAGAACACATGGCACTGCTCACGGGACGATCCTGCTGGCAAACTGAGGCCACCCTGTGCTGCTGACCCTGTCACGAAGGCACGCAGGAAACCCCAGCGGCCGCGGCACGGTCCTGACAAAGCCCAATATGAGGATTTCCCATGATCCGACCATTCCTGCAGCCACTGGCACACGGGGTCCCCTAAAAACATGCTTCACCACCTAAACCAGGCATCCAAGCCCCATCCCGCACTCAGGGATGCTCCAGCATGCCGGTCCCGATGCCTCCGCGCGCTCTCCCCAAGGAGGCTTTTGGCACCACCGGGATAAAGCAGCAAGATGGACCCATCAGTGGTGGGGAGCCGTAACCGGATCCAGCCCTCGGCTGTTCCTCCGAAGGCCGGTTGTGGAGGAGGCAGGGAGCCAGGGCGCTGTGCGTGCTCGGAGCACGCTTGGTATGCGAGCGGCCCCGTGACCTGCGCGGGCTCGCGCTGTGACCTGCCGCACACCCTGCGCTCCGAGTACAGTAGGAGCCGTTTCCTGAAGTGCTGGCTTTGATGCGTCCTCCAAATCTGGGTGATCAAAGGCGACGGGCTGTGGCGGGGAAGCCCCGGGGCCTGGCTGCCGTACAACTCCGGGCTGGTTCCAAACAGCCGAGCGCCGCTGCTGCTGCTGCTGCCCCGCGCGCCACCAAAGCTGCAGCATCGTGTGGTCGGGGAGAGGGTTTTGGCTAGAGATGCTGCGGTGGTGTCTGCAGCTGGGGCAACGTCTGAGGTGCCCCAGCATCCCCATGGCCATAACTGGGTTATGCACAATGTGCCTGGAGCATCTCTGTGGCTGTGTCAGGGCAATGCACGAGGTGCCCTGAGCATCCCTGTGGCCGTGCCAGGGTGATGTACAAGGTGCCCCAACATCCCTGTGGCTGTGCCAGGGCGATGCAGGGCATGCCCGACATCCCCATAGCTGCACTGAGGCAACACACAAGGTGCTCCAACATCCCCACAGCCATCCCACGGTGACAAATTACAGTGCCCCGAGCATCCCCACGGCTGCGCTGGGGCAACGTGAGATATCACGACACCTCTGTGATGGTACACACGCATGAGATGCCCTGGGCATCCCCGTGGCTGTGCCTGGGTGATGCACAACATGTCCTGACACCCCTACGACCATGCCCGGGGTGATGCACGAGGTGCCCGGAGCATCCCTGCAGCCATGTCAGGGTGATGTATGGGACACCCCAAGCTCCCCGTGGCTGTACCGGTCCAAGACGTGAGATGCCCTGAGCATCCCCACAGCTCTGCTGGGACAACACACAAGATATCCCAACATCTCCATGCCCGGGGCGATACACGAGGTGCCCTGAGCATCCCCACAGCCTCACTCGGATGATGCACACAGTGCTCAACCATCCCTACCACTGTGCTGGGGTAATGCCACACATGGTCCCCGCCATCTCCAGCTCTGTGCTGGGGTGAGGCAGGAGATGCCCCCCACGATCCCGACGGGCGCCTTCAGCTCCGCCTCGCAGTCCCCTGCCCGCTGCCCCCATCACAAAGGGGGCTTTCTCGTCTATTCTGTAAGCGGAGAAGCCGCTGGGGGACGGCGGCTGGGGAAAGGCCGGGTATATAAAAGGCTGCTTCTCATTTTGAAGCCGTTTCAGGAGGCCGGGGAGGGGAGAGGAAGGGGGGGACCCTTTCAAAATATACAAAGGGGGGGAGCTGGCGAACGGTTCAGTGGTAATGTGGAAAAATGAAGCGCCCCCCCCCTTCCATTGGCCCCAGCCTGGACACAGCTCCCACTGTACCACCACGTGCGGGAACCACGCGTGAGCGGCAGATTGGAGCTATTAAAAAAAAAAAAAAAAGAAGAAGAAAATAGTTGAAAATCGGTCACATTCCAGAGAGATTAGAGCAAGTTCTGGTTCCTCGTTACCAGCCACCCCCCAATTAAAAGCAGGGAGTTAACCCCTTCTCTGCTAGAGCTGTAGGACCACAATGAAGCCTCCTGTCTGTCTGTCTGTCCCCTCCCCGGGGTGGGGTGAGCCCCCGCCGGCAGGCAGCCACCCCATGGCCCCAGCAGCCAGAGGAAGGGTTGGTGACAGCGGCGTGCCAGGGGCTGGTGTGCTGGGGTGGGGGTCGTGCCGCGTGGCAGCGGCGGCATTTCGCCTCCACGCTCGGGGAGGAGGTGCAAACGCCACGGGATCCCCTAATGCCCAATTAGGGTCTTTAATGAGCGGATTTCCTCTCCTCTTCCGCATGTGGGGCTCGATCCTGGCTGAGACATTTTCCCTGGGAAGGGGGAAAAGCACCGCTGGAGAAGTCCTGGCTGGCAGCAGAGCTGGTGTTGTGTGTCCCAGCATTGCACGGCCTGGCATTACATGTCCCACTATTGCATGTCCTGGTGTGGGATGTTCCGGTGTGGCATGACCCAGCATCGTGTGTCCTGGTGTTGTATGTCTGGCTGTTGCATGTCCCAGGATTGCATATCTCAGTGTTGTGTGTCCCGGCTTCATGTGCCCCAGCATCACAGATCTTGGTGTTGCATGTCCCAGCATCACATGTCCAAGGATTGCACGTCCTGGCATTGCAAGTCCTGGCATTGCGTGAGCCAGGATTGCATGTCCTGGCATCATGTGTCTTGGTGTTGTGTGTCCCAATGTCTCATGTGCCAGCATCTCATGTCCCAGGATTGCATGTCCCAGCATCACGTGTCTTGGCATCGCATGGATTATATGTCCCAAGACCTCATATCCTGGCGTTGCGTGTCCCAGGATTGCATGTCCCAGCGCTGTGTGTCTTGATGTTGCATGTCCCGGCATCTCATGCTACAGCATTCCGTGTCCCAGCATCGCATGTCCCGGCGTCACGTGTCCTGCCATCGTGTGTCCCAGCATTGCCTGTCCTCCTGATGTTGTGCATCCCAACATCGCTTTCCTGATGTTGTGTGTCCCAGCGAGATGGCACAGGGTCACAGCAAGCTCCTCTCCGCTGGGCTCGAAGGCTCAGGCTCGGCAGCCACCGGCCTCTCGTTTTGGGAGAGAAAAGGTCCGTTTGGGACCCGAGCTGACGTTTTTCTGGGTAAAACGCTACCCACAGGCACCGGGGGAGGAAAGCCTCCGTGGTGGCTTTTCCCTTTGCCTGTGTGTGCTCCAGCCTGGAGATGACCCTGCAGGAACCACCAGTGCCGTGGAGAAGATCCACGCGATGCTGGCACCCAGCCACTTCATCCCCATCCCAAAAACCCCACGGACGAGCTGGAAAGCATCCGGGGAAGCATCCCACTGGCACATCCCCGACGTCCATCCCTCCCACACCACCTCCGTCCCTGGGAGCAGCCTGGGACAGGTGGTGGTGGGGGATGGTGACCCCAAATTGTCCATCCCCATGACATTCCCCTTTCCAGCCTGAATTCCCGAGGTTTTGCAAAGCCTCCGGGCTTGGGCTCGGCAAGCCCAAACGTGGCCCCGCCACAGCCCCCGCCGATCCCCCAAGCCCTCCTCGCTCCCAGCCTGTTTACACAGCTGTGGGATAACTGACAGCTCACCCTTCCCCCTCCCACCTCTGCTCCGGCCCTTTTCCCCCAAAATATATCCCAAAATCATGCTGGGGGAGAAGGAAAAGGCTGAGCATCGGGGCAGCAAATGGGGTTTTGTGGGATGTTTAATGGAACTCCTGAAAATCTCTATCCAGGTGTTGGATGTTCCGGTCCCATGGCATCCCAGGATGCCGGTACTGAGCAGCACCACCAGCTCATTTGGGTTAAAACTGCCTAAATTTGGCTCCTAAGAGCACAGGGGGTCAAAAAGAGATGTGATTTTTGAGAGAAAAGGGTTTTCTACATTGTCTTATTTGATAAAACTTTGTGCCTGGGAGCAAAAAGCTGGAAACCCCCCAAATCTTCCCCGGCAGGAGGTCCTGGGGCTGCAAACCTGCAAATGAGGTTTTGGTGCAAAGCAGCATGTGGGGAGGGGGTCTGCAGGTGCTGAGCCTCAAAGGGGAAAGAAAATAGTGGAGGGGGAAGGGGGAAAAGGAGGGGAAGGGAGGAGGAAGAAAAGTGGGGAAAGGGAGAAAATGAGGAGGAAGGGACAGAAAGGGTAAAGGGGAGAAATGAGGGAAAAGAGGGGAGAGAAAAAGGGTGAGGGGGGAAGAGGTAAAAAAAGAAAAAGGGGTTAAAAAAGGGAAAAAAAGGTGGTGAAGGGAGGGAAGGGGANAAAGCAGGAGGGGGGAAAATGCCTTCCTGAAGGTGCTCACAGGCTGGGAAAAGCAAGTTCCACTTACAGGGAAAAGGCAAGCGAGCGGGCTGGCAGTACACCAGCCGCGGGGGCTCTGGTCCCCTCGGAGCTGGAAATGGAGGCAAGGAAGGGGCTGGGAAGAAATGGAAAGAAGGGACCATGTTTCTCGCCTTCCTGCGCTGGGTGTCAGGTGTCCTTCAAGCTCAAATAAATCACCTTAATGCTCAAGAAAAGGGGGAAAATACCAAAACCAAAAAGCATCCCGACCCCGCACAGCCCATCGCCTGTCCCGCATCCCTGCGCGGGGAGCCGCTGTGTTCCGCTTCCCCGCGGATAATTAGGGAGGGAGAAATCCCAATTACAGCTGGGATTTACAGCCAAGAAACAAGCCGTAAATCCTCGCCCCCCCCCTCCCCGCCTCGATCCCCTCCGAGCTGCTTCCCAGCCAAATAATCTCCTCCAGATGTTGGCTGCAAATGCCTGGATGGCAGTTTCCAGTGGGGATGAGACCTTTTGGGGGGTCTTTTGCATCCCCACATCCCACCAAGAAGAACCCAAATAATTCCTGGTGGGGTTATTTCTTTTCCCATCAGGGTTGGGGGTTTTTAAAGGGCTGCAAAGGGGCAATATGGGGCATGATGCTGCGTCTCAGCTTGTCCCCACAGCTCGCAGTGTTCCCTCCTGGCATTTCTAGGGTGGCACAAGCCAGGCAAAGGTGGGAACACTGATTTGGGGGTGGGAATGGGTGCAGCACTGGGAGTTTGCAACCCCTCGATAAAGGATGCTTGACTGTTCCCACAACGCAGCCCAAACCCATCAGCCAGTGGCATGCGGACACTGACACGAACTGGGCAGGAAATGCCAACGGCGCTGGGATAGGAAACCAGAAATAAAGACTGGGAGCTGAAAAATATGCCCAAAAAAACCCATCTGGGATGAGCTCGGAGAGGTGGCGCTTCAAGCTGACCTTCTCTTGAGCCACAGATCCCCATGTCACCACTCTGGGGATGCTGGGTGGCTTCTGCTGAACAGCTTGGCCCCGGCCACAGCTCTGCAGAGGAAGGTGGCCAGAGGAAAGGTGGGGCGGGATGGGATGGAAGGAAGCGGGATGAGACTCGTGGGGGCCGGAGCATCGCCAGGATGCTGGTCCAGCTGGCTCCTGGGCAGCCCATGGGGACCTTGGCGCAGGAATACCCCAAGAATCCTCCACATGGGGATGCCCCAAGCATCCCTCACCCATGGGTGCCCCAAGCATCCTCCATGCGTGGGCACCCCGAGCATCCCTCGCCCGTGGGCACCTGGAGCATCCCTCACACATGCACCCAGCCACCAAAAAAGAAATGCGGGGTGCAAGCCGGGAACCCAGACTGCCAGCAGTTCCCTCCTCGCTCCCCAAACCTGGCGGCAACAAGTTTTCCCCACTGCCCCGAGGCCTTTGTCTGCAGCTTTCAGCTCCCGTCCATCACGCTGAATGGCTCCATTCATCCCACATTCAGGCGGCGGCTGCATCCGCTGGGGAGATCCCAGCGGGTGCAAAGGGCTCATCCCCGCCCTCGCAAAAAAAATCCCACCGTCTCTGAAGCCCCCCTGGAGCATCCTTGGTTTTGAGGGGACACAACGTGCAATGTCCAGCCGGGGAAGGTGTTTTAACACACTTTTTTGCATGTGTACAATGTTTAAGATCCCATCCAAGGTATGGGGATGATGGAAAGTCACTCGAAGCTACGCTGCCAGGGAAATTGGGGTGAAGGGGGTCCCGTTGCCATGCCACGCCTCCGCTGGCCACAAACCCCATGATTTTGGGGGCTGACACCTCTGGAGATGCATCTCTGCATCCTGCTGGGCGATGCTGCGCCCAGTCTCAGGGGAGCACCAAGGGAGTCCTGTCCCCCCCTGGCAGCACCCATGGGACGCTGGGGGGTCCTGAACCCTTGGCAGCATCCGTGGGACACCAGCTCACCCAGCATCACAGCCTGCCTACCTCCCCTACTCTCTGCCATGGCTCCAGGTGGGATTCCCAGGGCTCAGGGATTCCCAGGGTTCAAGGATTCCCAGGGTGCATGCACAGGGCGACATCGCTGCCAAAAAGCACCCCAAAAAAAGAAAGCCGTGAAGCCGCACGCCATCCTCACCCCTTTCTCCTCCTGCTCCTCCTCCCCCCTGGGGTACCTTCACCCAGCCTGTCACAGCCCAATCCATCCCCTCTCCCCCCAAAACACCCTCAAACCCTGATATGAGCATGGAGAGGTGGGACACGGCGCACGCCCAACCTCCCCCTACCCTTAACCCTCCTCTTCCTCCAGCCGGGATGCGCTGGGCGCTTCTCTCAGGGTTCCTCTTTCCCCCGCTCCTGCCAGCGACTTCAAGGAAGAAAAACTAATGAAAAGCAGCTGCTCAGAATACCAGAAAGATGATGAATGCGCGTTAAGTCCCCTTAACAAAACCAGGTCTTATGAGAGTCGCCTGGAGCACTTACTTCATTGCTTTAATTTGGGAATCGTGTTGGAAAAGGGAGGGAGGAGGGAGAAGTTGGGGGGGTTTAGTGGAAACCTCCTGGAGGTCTCATTTAGTCCCAAGAAAAAAAAACTCAGGGTAATTAGCCGAATAGCATAATTAAGAAGGAGACATAAAGGGGCCATTGTGTGCGAAGGCTCAACAGGCAGGAGCACCTTGGAGAGGGGAAACTGAGGCACAGGGACGGTTTGCTGCCAGGAGGGATGCGATGAGCCCGGCAGCTGCGCGGGGTGAGATTAAGGAGCCAAAAAGTGTGAAAAATCCTTTTTTTCTTAATATTTTCCAGGTGGGGAAGGCAGCCCGTGCCGCTGCTGGTAGGGGGGAAATCCCAAATAAACCAGCAAATCCCAAGGAGATGCCCAGAGCTCGACTGGCGGATGATGAACCGCCGCAGTTAGAGGATGCTGAGCACCAAGTGAGCCCCCGCAGCCAGAAAAAATCCCCCCCAACCCACCACCTCCATCCCACATCCCGACAAGCGCACGCCAAAACCCTCCCCGCTCAGCCAGAGCCGCCGCCGGAGCCTCCGGCAAGACCCGCCCGGTTTTCGGAGCAACCCTTTTTCTTGCCAAAAATCTGTATTTTAATCATTTTTCTTGGCAGCCGCGTGTTTAAGAGGATATATTTTCTTTTGCAGACAGATATGCCTCTGTATTGCAGCCCGCGTGGGGATCGCGAGCTCATCTCAGGAACGGGGGAAAAAAAGCCGAAACAAGCCCAGGTTACGTTTTTTTTCTCATTTATTTTGGGACCACAACCCGCCGATGTGCATTAATTACACCGGCGTGCATTAATTACACCAGCGTGGCATTGTTGCAGGGTGCGGGGAGCTTTTTGGGTGCCTCGGCTGAATTTCCACGCCTGAGGAAGGTTCGGGTTTATTTAAACACTCGCCTCCAGACTCGAATTCCTGGGGTTAAACTGGTTTTTTTTGGAAAATAATGACAATCCCGTGTGAGGAGTTTTTTTATCCGCCAACGCATGGTCTCGCCTTCGCCCCCCTGGCGGTGCTGTGCCCGGTTTGGGGATGCCGAGCGGCTGGTTCCCATCCCTTCCCCTGGCCGAGCCAGGGATCAGAGGAGGATACCAAGGATTGGAGAAGGACACTAGGGTGCAATTTTTCTCTGGTACCGATCCGACTTGTTCTGGGCTCCGGATAAAAGACACTGGCTCCAAATGATCCTGATAAGATTGATCCAGCGTGGCGGCGATACAGGTTTCCATCCGTCCAGCTCACGGTGCCGGTGCTTGCCCCGAGCTTTTCCTTTCTATCCTGCCTTGGGTACCCTTGTGTTTTTGGGAATCGTGGCTCTGATGCTCCCAAGGAACCAAACCCAGCCTTGGGGGTCCCCAATTCCTGATTCCCGGTGCACTCCTGGGGAAAACCAGGCTATAATGCTGCTCCAAACAGCAATGCCATCATTAGACCCTGCCAAATTCCTCCATCGGCTTAGAGGAACCTGAAAAAATACCACCCTGGCCAAGTATCGCCAGAAAAGTGATACCGGAGGGGACACCCCAAATTTTAGGGTCCCATTTGGAAATTACACGGACGATATTGGAGCAAAGTGATTTAACTCAGAGAAAGGGCAGGAGTATCCCGTTGCGTCGGTGCCCGGTGGGTTTGCATGGGGATGGAGGTGATTCTCCTGGTTCAGGGTACGTGAAGGCATCATGTTTCCAGATTTCTAAATATTTTGGAGCAGAGAAATGCAAAAAGCACCAGCTTGCCACTTGACTCCAGAAAACAAGTCCTCCAGCAGTTTCACCGCTGCTGAGTCCAACACCTGCATCCGTGGACGCGGCTGTCCCCAGCATCCTTCGCCCACCCCAGCTGCCTCCTCGGAGCATCTCCCAGGCACAGAGATTAGTTGGGGTTTGGGATCTTCCTTTTTCACGCGGCAGAGTCACGCAGTTCCATCCACAGCACCCCGGCTGAGGGATGGCAAGGATGCCATGGCCACTGGGATGGCCGGATCCTGTGGTTCAGCTCATTTCCTCCAACGGCTGGGGGGAAAAAAAGAAGGAAACAGGAAAAAAAAACTCCCAGGGCTGCTTGGTGGCCTCCCACCTCCTACCACCTCTGCGCTTCACGTGTTGGGTCTTGCCTCGAAGCCTCCCGGGATGAGGGCGGGCGGCGGATTTGTCGGCGCAGAGCTTGGTGCCCTTGGGCGATGCTGCTGTGCGGGGATGCTGCACCCAGCCGGATCCGGTACAGGCTCTGGGATGCTGTGCCCGCCTGGATGCAGCCCGGGCTTGCCAGCATAATGATGTCCCGGGATCTGGGGGATCCCTGTGCAGCTGCTTTGGCGGGACCTCACGGAAAGGGGGAGTTTTGCTGACCATCGCAGAGCTCAGATGCTTTCATTGCACGAGTGGCCGCAGGATACGGCAGGGCCTCACCCTGCCCCGGCGGCGCAGCAAATTCAGCTCCAAGAGCCCCCCCAGTTGCATCAAGACATGACATGCGCCCGCAAAATCCTCCCAGCACCCCAAGTTTGCCCCCACTGCAAAGCCCCTCACTTGCTCGGCACCCTGCGCGCAGCACCACGCAAAAACACTCCAATCCGGCGGGATTCGGCCCCAGTCCGGGGCTTTCCCACCTCCACTCATCCCGCCGGTCCTTTTCCAGGCTCAGCATCAGCCCTGGTCCAAAACCGGGGTGCAACATCAGCTCCTCTCCCAGCCCCTTTTAATTAATCCCCCTTTCTTGGATTCATTAAATCATCATTAGCGGCTGTTTTCTACAAATCCCAACCCCTCTCCTTTTTAATTATTCCTTATTCCTCACCGGTACTTGGGATTGCGGCCAGTTGTGCATCATCTCAAAAATGTAATAATACCAGAAGTGACAAATTGGGAATATAACTTTCATCCGGCACCCAGCTGCTGGCCAAACACGGGGGTGTCTCTGTAATCCCCCGGCCGGGCCCCCCGCCCTCCCCAGCCCGGGATTTACGCTCGACAGCCATTCAAACCAGCCGCTTCCAATAAAGCAAAAGCAAGAAAACCTCCCAAAAATACAGAAAACTCTCCACACAACGCCATCAGAAACCAGGATCCCAGCCGGCCAGCTCGCGCCGGGGATTTTAAGCCATTTTAATTGCAGCANGGGAAAATAACAACGTGCTTAAAAACATCAGGTGTCACCACCATGGAGCCAGAAATACACCCAGAAAAACACGAGCGTGGTGCGATGCTCCAGCCCAGAATGCGGCGGGTACCACGGCCAGGCACCACATCCCTGCCGGGGGGCAGAGAACCCCCCCGGGATGCCATCGGGGTACCGGGGAGGGGAAACTGAGGCAGGTAAGAGCCGTGTATGGCATAGGTTATGTTTAGAAAATAGGTTTCTATTTCTAAAATAGGTTTACATTTCTAGACTAGCTTCATGCTTCTGGACCAGGTGGGTGTTTGGGATTGTCTGGGTGTAGAGGGATGCTGGCGAGGCTGGGGGGGTCAATCCCGCTCTCCTTTGCGACCCCCCCCCCCATCTAATGCTCGCTCAATTTGCTTAATCAGTTTTCTAAACGCCAAAGGAGGGACGGACAATGTCAGCCCATTAAGAGCTTTAAAAAGTCGAAGGGAGTCCTTTTAAATGAGAAAAGCGGCGCAGCAGCTCAGGGTCAGGTTTCGGGGCCGGGTGCCCGGGGCGAGGCCCCCCCCCCAACTCCCCCACCACCACCGGTATGCACCCCCCTGGAAGGGGCAAGGTGAACCAAAAATAAGGGGAATAAACCCAATTTCTTCCTTTTTTTTTTTAGCACCAGGCGGCTGCCTTCTTTTGGGACGGGGGG
>WEKW01033513.1:2105-40062 GCA_013389905.1 Sula dactylatra
GCACATATATTATTCATTATAGAGTTATAACATAGAATCATATTATTATATTATAAGACTAAACTAAGTGATTAAAAGCATGTCTTTGGGCCTTTGGGCCTCTAGATATTTAAGATATAGTCCATCTAGGATAATCTGAGCATGCATACTTTAAATGTGGTTCAGGTTCGAATAAGCAAGCATTTGAGATAGTATTTCACACAAAAAGCAAGTTGGTGGAATTAGCTATCATTGAGGTTTTTTGTCTAATATTTTGCAACTTTAGTAACAATTTTATGCAAGTTAACATGTTTCTGCAGTGTTGCACCATTACCAGAAAACAGTAATTTGTACTCTTAGGGAAATAAATACAAAGAACAGAAAAGTGAAAAGGGATTTAGTTCGCTAGTAAGAGCAATAAAGACATCTTAAAACCATGATTGCTATGGTTGTCTTCAATAGCATATTTTAAAGTCAAATTACAAAACAACAGATATTTATAGAAAATTTGAGGGGGAAGAAAACTGTTGAGAGCAACAGCAATTAGAAATATTCTGTAATGAATCCAGCTACATGCAGCCTAAGACAAGAACAAGAGAGGTTAATGAAGTCAAAGTAGAAAATGTTTCCTGCATTGATAAATCTGTTAAAAAGTCCTGTTTTTATGAAAATCCCAGAGTACATAATACTTTCATTAACAAACAATGTGTTTGTACCAAATTAACTACAATGTAAAAGGTATGCCAGGTTCTTCAGTCTCTGTTTTCACTATTTGCATCCCTGCTGATACTGTCCTTTATTACCAGCAGTTGCCTCTGATGTGTAAAACCAACATATATATCCACTGGTCTGAAAATATCATAAACTGGAAAAAGCCCCCGCAAACAGTAGTACTTTTACCGCTGTTGTTATGAGATTAATCTGTTTTGAATCTGAATCAGAAAAAAAACCTACAAAGGTATTTACATTTTTCTATTAAAATTTTTTGAGAGAGATGATTACATTATAATTCACATAGGATACATTAATAAGACCATTTTAACTTTCATAAATGGATCTCTCTTAGAAATCAAACTGCCTACCATAAATACACATAATTCATGCATTCTAACAAACAGTACATTTTCTGTTTCTTACTATTCCTTTTTCTCTTCCATGCTGGTTTTTTTGTAATGGAATACAGATCCTAGAAATTATTTTTATAAAAACATACTTGATACTAGCAAAAAATAATAACAAATTGCATGGACTAGAAGCAAAACTTCATCTGATACCTACCAGAAATTCATAGGTTAAAAGCTGAATACTAACAAAAGATGAACAAAGAAAATTAAGGAGAGAAAGTAGAGTTCCAGTTGTAACTACTTTAATGGCTCCATATGCCTGTAAAAGACTTTCAGAAATGGAACCAGAAACCACAACAAAACCATAGCTGGATGATCCAATCCAGGCTAAGAAACAAACAAACAAAAAAAAATCACCAATTTTTCTGGCAATTAGATAGCTTTTTTCCTTTATAATTCCTAACCACTAGATAGGACCAAGCACAAATTCTTCACAAATAGAACTACCATGCTTTGTACTGAAGCATCAGGGCTCTTTATGGTTTATGTAAATCAAGATCACAGATATTTTCCTTTTTGAAGAAAAGCTCTTACTTCAGCACTCAGCCATTTTTTCTTACAGAAGGAGCTGAGTGTTCTCTACTTCCCCTAATCCTCTGTGAATCACAAGCTTATAAATAAATTCCAGTTACTGCATATTAAATATATATTATTGCATTAATTTGTATTAACTAAAATAAATGTCTAGGAATGACAAAGCCATACTAAAACTGAATAAGAGCTTTAAAAAGCTTTGATAGAAGAATATTAATTTGCCTGGTTTAGCTCAGCTTTATATATATCAATCAAATTGACAATGCAGTAATTCAGTACGTATTTCTAATAAAAAGGCAATGAAAATAAATTAAAGATGATGATTTCATTAAAAATATGAATGGTGCATCAGGATATATGGTTGGATTACATAATACCATTAATCCAAAGAAAACTAACTACAGATATCAGCTAGAAAATTGTACAAGTGATGGGTTTTTCAGTTCATAGGGAAAGGGATCCTGACTTGGTGGATAAGAACTTTCACCACGAAAAAACTTTTTAAAGAATAGGTTTTGTTTTCTTGCCTAAATAAAACCCAGACACTTTTCAACTCAGGTTAGATAATAGAGTTCATTCAGCCAAAAATGGAGAATTTGATTTAAGGAACTTGACATAAAAGGAACTTAACTGTGCTCAAAGCTGCCCAGAGAACAACTCCTTGCTTAGTGGTCACATCATTACCACCAGGTCTCATGTCATTTACCCACAGCAAAGGAGATGCCATTTAATTCCCTCTTTAGCTTGAAAGACCTGCAACTACCTGCCCTGTCCTGGTTTCAGCTGGGATAGAGTTAATTTTTCTCCTAGTAGCTGGTATAGTGCTGTGTTTTGGATTTAGTATGAGAATAATGTTGATAACACACTGATGTTTTAGTTGTTGCTGGGTAGTGCTTACACCAAGTCAAAGACTTTTCAGCTTCCCATGCTCTGCCGGGTGCACAAGAAGCTGGGAGGGGAGGGGGCACAGCCGGGACAGCTGACCCAAACTGGCCAAAGGGATATTCCAAACCATATGACGTCATGCCCAGTATATAAGCTGAGGGGAGTTGGCCGGGGGACAGCAATTGCTGTTCGGGGATGGGATGGGCATTGGTCGGCAGGTGGCGAGCAATTGTATCATGTATCACTTGCTTTGTATATTATTATTATTGTTTGTTGTTGTTGTTGTTGTTACTACTAGTACTGTTTTACTTTATTTTATTTCAATGATTAAACAGTTCTTTTCCCAACCCATGAGTTTTCGTACTTTTACTCTTCTGATTCTCTCCCCCCGCCCCACACCAGGGTGGGAGTGAGCAAGCATCTGTGTGGTGCTTAGCTGCTGGCTGGGGTTAAACCACGACATGCCCAGAAGAGAATTAAGAGCTATCAGTGTAGTACAATTTAAGGGTGAAACATCCTCCTTTTCTTTTGTTTTTTGGAGCTGTACTTTGCATAGACTGCTCAAAAGAGAGTATGATCTCCTAACCCACAGGTGGTGGCAGGAGGTGGTACCTCCTACCACAGGAGGTGGTAGAAGGGAATACCCTGATTGCTCAGCAGCAGCATAAAAAAAATCAGATTTTATGCCTCTCTCAGTGGTTTTGTGAAATCATTTCCTTGGCTTTTATTACAGTATCTGAAAACTAACCAGAAATGTCAAAACATTTTAGATGTTTCATGAGACAAACTGTTTTGACATTTTGAAAATGTTATCATTTTCATTTAATCTAAAACTATTTTTTTCCAATTCAGTCCAAATTCTGAAAGCCTCAAGCACCATATTCGTGCTACTTTTGTAGCAATAACCCCCAAAATTTTCATGATTCTAGTCAACAAGATTGCCCTACAAAGATCTAAAGCAGTTTGGTCTAAATAATAAAACCAGAGTTATACCTGTCATGTACTTAATCTTTATCAATAACCTTCCGTCACAAAAATGTTCCTCTCTAGACTGTTTTTTCCTGTTTCTCTTGTTTCCACTAATCATCTCCAACTGTTATGTATCCTTGCATATAATTTTCATTCTTTTTCCTCTGCCTTTCCTTGCTAGTAGCAAGGCCCAAATGACATTGATCTCCTCTGTCCACTGTGACGCTCTTGCAGGTTCACCAGCTTATAGTGATCACTCTTCTAAGAAAATTAATATATAAATAGAAAAGATAGCACATGAAATTTAAATACCATGGGAAGAAAGTTGCCACTCTTTGTGGGAAGCCCGTTAAAAAATTAGGTCCGTTTTTAAGATGATATGTATCAGAAAACAGATTTAGCTTTAGGCTGTCTGCACTGAGATATTATGCCTGTATTTAACACCATGCACTGATGACCTACCTCCTGCTGAACTGCTTGAATGGGAAGTGTCAAGCAGGGCTGCCATGGAGCCACCAAAAGCAGAATGAAACCCACTAACAAGCAGAGATCTTGTATGTGCAGCCAATACCACAACCCAGCCCTGGCCCCCAGCTGCAGGAACATATGAATTGTCTTCTCAAAGCTAATTAGCCGCATCTTCTGTGTGTACGACATACTACGCAGTATGTATCCTTCTCTCTTTAAATATGGTAGGAAACGAGGACTTATATAAAAAAAATAAAATTTCACCCTGTATTTGCTATATAGTGTACTGCACAGCTGCCACAATGTGAAAATAATAACAAAAAGCAGCATCCATAGCAAGCTCTGAAAAGTTGCTCCACAAGCAGTGAAAGTAACACCCAGGTTCCTAGAAATCTGTGCTCTTTTCATGCCCTAAACTCAACATCAACCCCAGCTCACTTGTCAGTTCTGCTGACCTGGCCATCGAAGGAAAGACAGAATATCTGAGGGCCCATCAGCAACATCCACTGGCCAACCTGCCATTACGGCGCCTGCTGCTGGACATTGAGCAGTGGGGTTCTCCTCGTCCACTGCTTCCACTCTGAATTGGTGTTGCTCTGTTGCCTTACAGTAGATTTTGCAAAAAATGGTAAGAAGGTATTGCATGTAAATGAAATTTTTAACTACCCATACTTCTGTTCTGTAGTTGCCCTCAAAATTTGAGTAAGAAAGCCAGCACCCCGTGGGTTGGAGCTGCGGTTCTACCTGCTCAGCAGCCCCTGGAGACCCCATCCTACCCTTCACCCCTGTTTCTTCCAGAGACAGGGTGATCATTCACGGCAATCGAGATTTCAGCTGTACCTCAAGTGAGATTTTTAGCAAGGCCTTGACATCAGCACAATTCATACCCCAAGCACTGTTTTAGTCCCACACATGCACCATGTTCCCCTTCCCTTAGCAACACTTCTCACCCATGAGAATCGGGGATCAGCTGGGTACATTTTTACTTTTCAACATCATTTCCAGTGAACATTTTTCCCTCCTACAAGACAGCAGGGGGGAGGCTGTGTTGCCTCCTGTGTGAGGCAGATGTCCCACCACCACCATTTCCAACTCACCAGGGTCTCTCAGGGTTACCAGGGACTGGCGACCCAAAGGCAGCCTGGCGGGTTCTCCCTGGTGAACGCCCCAGCCCATGGGACCAAGCTTTGCTCTCTTCCCCCTCCTCCCTCATCCCCAAGGGAGGATACTCCTTCAGCCAGGAACAACTTCACAATGCCTATGGTGCACTCACCCTGCCCTGGGTCCTCCCTCTCCACCCGGGGTGTGTCAGCCAGCCCCCTCTGGCAGGATGGTGACAGTGACAGGGTCAGCAACTGCCCCTTGGCCGCCATCTCACCCCCCAACCCCACCCCGGTGGCCGCTGGGGCAGTGCTTGGGTTGTTCAGTTGCTGAAGGCCAATGCAGGCACGGCAGCAGGGCTGGCAGGAGCGTGGGGGTATGCTTTCGAGCTTTGTGGGGCTCTGCCCAAGAGCCACCATAGTGCTCACTGGGCTTCAGTCATGGACTTCCCACCCTAGGGCACACTCCCTCACACACCCTTTGAGGGAGAGGTGCTACATCATTCAGCTATGAGAGATTTTGCACTGAATAAGAGAATGCTTCAAGGCAACACATGTAGCAAGAAAGTCTTAGATCTGAGGGGTTTTTCCCTTTTGTTACATTTTTTATTTGCTGAATTCTCTTCCACAAAATTACCAGTGCTATATACAACAAATGCATGCATCCGCATTTTCATAATTTTGTATCATATTCTTGCCTAAGTTCCTATTCAGTCGTGATAAATATATGCAATCTTTATCACACCTGGTGCTGGTATTTAAAAACCTCACACTGCGCTGTAAACAAGGATGGATTGCATCAGCCAAGGTAGTACTGTTTTCATGTCATGCCATATCAATGCCCTTCCTCAAGGGATCTTCAGCTCCAGCACTGTACTCCTTGGCGCTTTGCATTGCCACTGAAAGATGTGGTTAGTGATCCAAGCTCCGCTGCCTCTTCAGCTGTGAAGTTTAAAAAAATCCAGCCAACCAAGGTAAAGAGCATGCTGCAAATTACATTAATTTACACAGCTGTAGGAGTGTAAAATCCCACATAACAGCAAATCTAGACACTGCCATGGCTTCTGCTCACATTGCAGCAGAACTGCAGAGGACTGGTAGGTACTTCAGCAGATTGCAAACAGGTAGCAGTGGTGCTCCTCTTCTCTGTCCTGCCCCTCTGCCCTCCAGCTCCTGCTCCTGCCTACCTCACCATCCCACCATGACTGCTACTGTGTGGTAAATCTCGCTCAATGAACAGAAGATCCACTGAGGGTTTGCTGAAAAGTCATGGCTGGGTAAAACTCATTGCATGTATTACAAATATTCCTGTATTCATAGTGAGTCAAATGATGACTAGCTCAGTAAAAATTCTGGCTGGATTAAGTCAGATTCTGCTCTTATTTTTAGATATAGTCCTTCATAGTTCCTCAAGCTAATAGAGTAAATTTCATATATGTGTATTTGTGCTAGTAAATCCATTCCTAAGGAAACTTTGCTAATGGCAGCTAAATACCAAGAAATGTATCATGTTTTGTCACAAACAAATTTCAATAAAAAGTGTTGGAATAATTGCAGTTCTGTAGAATTTGTTGCCTTCTAAAAAGTGGAGTGTGAATTTCAGCCAGAAAGAAACAACTTTTCACAAAGAGACGTTCACCAGATGATCAGCTTTGATGGATTCTAGCACCTGAATCCTGTGCCAAATGAAGAGAAAAACCTCTCAAGCAAAGCTCTGTTCTCTTTTCAAAAGATAATCTCAGGAGTTATCAGAAAACATTTCTATGGATATTTCAGTGTTCTCTTTAATTCATCATTTTCTTTTTTCTAATATTCTTTTTAGTAGACATGTCACTATTGACTTTAACCAGCCTCAGCTTTGGTGTAAGCAACTCCCGATGAGCAGGTGGAGTGTAGAACTGGGCAAAGATTTATGAGACCTGACACCTAAGCCCAGCTATGCCAGCAGCCTTGAGCCTGTTTCTTCATTTGTCTGTTTGCTTTCCTTGCCATGCTTTGCTCAAAATGCTATCTCTTTAGGTTAGTATTATTACAGTTACCTGTCTGCAACAAAAG
The DNA here is from genome assembly GCA_013389905.1 of Sula dactylatra. Taxonomy (NCBI): domain Eukaryota; kingdom Metazoa; phylum Chordata; class Aves; order Suliformes; family Sulidae; genus Sula; species Sula dactylatra. Next base: position 9,220 of record WEKW01033513.1, read on the forward strand.
CACAGTGGAGACCTACACTTACACAGGATTTCCAGGTAGAAGTAATTAATAGAAACAACATAAATGTAAGTAGAATGAGTCTGGACATAACCTGATTAATTTACTCAGTACTTTTGGGATATTTCAGTGATATAGGACAGATGAGATGCAATTTTTCCTTAGAAAACAAGGAGAGTTCCTCTGTAAACTCAACTTTCCTGATAATTCTAAGGAGTGCACTTTAGAAGAGCGTGAATATTGAAAGAGGTGAATAAGATTTCGGTTTTCCACAGGACAGTGTTATTCTTTTATCTTAATTCTTTTCCTGAAGTGAGTTGTAGATCATGGGAGCTCCCTTAGAGATGCAGAGAGGCCCAAACGACTTGCTGTCACAGGCACAGTGACACCGATTTGTGTTGCTTGGTGAGAAGAGTCCCGCAGTAATAATGTTGTTAAAATTGTATTATATAGTAAAAGAAGATGCATTGTCAGTCAGAATTTCACTAGTCTGTCTTGAATGACAAGTATCAGAGTTTGTCTTTGAACTACGTTTGTTGTATTTCTTGTATCTCATGCACCATAGGTCTTTCATTATCTTCACAAAATAACTTCTGAACTTCACTCCAATAAATGCATAAAGCACAGGGTTCACACAACAGTGTAAAAATGCTATGGCTTCAGTGGTGTATTTCACATAGGCCATTATCTTGTCATTGTCACAAGATTTGTCTATCTTGCCCATATTTATGGCCGTCACAAGAAGAACAATGTTATAAGGTACCTGGCAAACTAGGAAAACAGCTACAATTAATATGATCACACGGATTGCTTTGTTTCTTTTGGAATTCTGAGCTTGTTGTAAGGATTTCACAATGAATGTATAGCAAAAAATCATGAATATGAAAGGTATAAAAAATCCAAATCCAACTTGTAGACACAGCAGCAGTGATTTCAGCATCGTGCTTTTAGACATTCTGTCAAATCTGTAATCGCAAATCTCTTTGGTTTCATTGGTGGAAAAGCTGTAACTTTCATTGTATATAAAAGAGGAACTAGAGATTAAAACTGATGATACCCACACAGCCAAAGAAATGAGTTTACTATATGCGAGCGTTCTTGCCCTGAATTTAAATGACTTTGTTGCCTGTACAATAGCAATGTACCGGTCCACGCTGATAAAGGCCAAAAGCAGCATGCCACAGCTGAAGTTGATTGCATAGATACCTCTGGTCATTTTGCAAATGAAATCACCGAAAATCCATTCGTCAGCAGCATAATTCACTGCCCACAGTGGGAGAGTGAGAACAAACAGTATGTCTGCTATGGCCATGTTGAAGAGGTACACATCTGTCATGGACTTGGTTCTTTCATATAAAGCAAAGGTCATCACCACAAAGATGTTACCAACTAGGCCGACGATACTAATCAATGAATATGCAACTGGCAGAAATGCTTTTGTGAAGTTCCTGACTTCCAACTTAGAACAAGGTTGTGTGATTAGAAACACATAGTCTGAATAATATGGATAATCTGTGGAACGAATCTCTGTCTGTAAAAAAGAAAATCACCAGTTAACACATAGCTGTTAATCTCTAATTTCTATATAGTAGAAAGATGATACATAACAAAGACATACAAATACAAGGTACTTTGGAAATCTTTTGAAAATTAGAATACAAGTATTATGTGGCTTGCTGATTTGAAATGGAAGTGACATTTACCTAATGGTAACTGTAGTACTTCTGTCCAGTCCTTCCCACGTCTCAGCTTCAAGTCTATATCAAACTCATCTCAAGATAGCACTATTGTTTCCCCCAATACTACATGGTTTACACTGTTTCCACCCACCACACACCGCAATTACAAATGTATTTAACACTGCAGAGGAGACTTGTAAGAACTAACTTGTAAGAACTAACTAGAGAATTCCATAAAATATTAATTAAAATATGACCATGGAGATAATCTTTTTGGATGGCCCAAAGGTTTCCATCTTTAAATACATTATGCAGAAAGGATTAGTCTGCTGTCACAGAAGACTCTGCAGTATAAAAGTCTGAATTTGAAGTAGAGGTCTAGACTTCGTTTACCATCAAGGGAAAGGAACAGTCCTTTCCAGCACGTTATACAATTCATGCTAATAGAGCTTGGCTGAATCAAGCTCAAAAATTATTACTTCTCTCCATTCAGCTAGACAGGCAATCCAGGATGGCAAGCCTGAGACACAATTACCTGCACCACCGACACCAAACCTGTAGTTACATTGCAGGAGAGTGCAAACCCAATAAACAGTGTGCTGTGACAGTGAACTCTGCTGTCAGAAACATCTCTTCAGCTAATCACTCCTGATATTATGGCATTTGGACCAGCAGCCTCAAAGAGCTGGGACTTCCAGATTCATTGCTTTATTGATGTACTAATATAGTTTGTCAATTAAGTACTTACAAAATTCATTTTGGCAATACACTTCTCAGAAAGAAAAATACGTTGAGAAGAACTTCAAAATGCTTTCCCAAGGATTTCTGAAAAGAAAATAAAGTAGATTGGATTGGAAAGCCAGCACAAGAGATGTGAATAAGTAGAAAAACACAATTGGAAATAAAACATGTATTCAAAGAAGAATATTGTCACCTCAACTATATCAACAATACACAGGAGCATCTCAACAAATCACACATCTCTGAAGCACAATGTGTGGTTGTGGAAAGTGGATGGTCTATATTAGTGTCATTAGAGCACAATCTTACATATGCAATGTTTATTTATAGAGCTAATAAACAATATATGAGAATATGTGACTCTTACTTCACATTGCCTTCGCACCACAAGAAATTAGAGTAAATTAAATTTTACTTTCAGAAATTCTGTATGACAATGGCAATCAGTGTACTGAGGGAAATATGGAACAAAAAACAACACTACCTTAGTATACTCCAGAACAGTAATATGACACTTTAACTTTTTTTTTTTTACTCTGGCATTTTATCAGTGTGTCTCAGCACTTTTAACATCACATTACTTGCCCTTTTTTATTACACTAGTGAGGTAAATTAAGAGTGCCAGGATAATTGCTTCTTATAGTGCAAAGGATAGTACACAACATGTGAACAGACTGAGCACTAGTGGTGTTTTTTGTTTGTTCACTTTGCAGATCTTTGTGTTATAGGCTGCACTCTATGAAAATAATGTATTTTCTTTATTTCTGTGATACCTAAGTATTTTACAAATGATAATTAATTAATCTGCACAAGACCCTGTGGTGAGGAGGTAGTATTACCTTTATTTTACAGGGAAGGAACCTGAGCACTGAGTCATTACAGTAAGTATCCACTTGAGATGTTCGGTTTAAGACACCTGTCTCCCCCAACATCACTTTTAAGAATGCTTAGCATTATGAAGGACTTCAGTTATGTAAAGGATTAAATCCATTGACTCTGGTTGCAGCGAGACTCAGACTTCTGCAAATCAGACCGCAGAGTCTTAAGTCACAGATAGATAAAATGGGGAACATGTCATTGGTGGCCACATATGCAAAGCAGGGCTTAAATGACTTGTTTAACCTCACACAGGAACCCACGGGCAGAAGATTTAGTTCCTCAATATTCTCCTGCATGAATTCAGTCCTCCTCTTCTTTCCATTAGCTGCTCTGTGAGAATGGCACATACCGACAATGCAGTAATTGCAGGGACTGGATGACCTGAGGTCCCGTATTTCCTAGGGCTGTGAATGACAGTTTCATCTAGAGTTTCTCTGCTTTTTGTTAGCTGTGATGCTAATTAGGAAGTGCACATGGGTCAACTTTAAATCTAGATAAACAAATCCTTCCTGTTTGGGAATTACTTGAATTTTGAAAGAGAGAGAGAGAGAGAGAAATAATCTGTAAAAGTGGGGCAGACGCAGTCCAGATGTAACTGGGAAGTTGGGGGAGGGAAAGGATGAACACTTTCCAAAAGCATAATGAGGATGAGACTCTCTATGACTCATTTAGGGAGGCTGGCTTATGACAGGGGGCTGTGGATGGGTGAAGATGCATGCTATATGATGTTGCTTAAGTATCACAGCTTCTCCGGTTTTCCTGCCCTTTAAATAAATCTTTAACCACCTCTCCACCTTCCACTGCTGGCTTTTCAAAGCTGGTTTTTAGAAGCTGCAGGAATATGACAGCCTGAAAGCACTTGAACACCTTCTGAAGCAAGTTTGAACAATCTAAAGTGTCTTTCAGAAGTGCAAAGATGTATAAGGCAAGCAGGTAAGTTGTGCAGTTCATCTGCTGTGGTCCCCTAGCCCATCTTTGAGCAACTCTAGTTTCCACCTGCTGCTTTACCTTTCTCTGACCTCATCCAGCCCTTGCTTGGTGTTTCTATTACCCTTTGCAGTTGGTTGCAACTACAGTAACTCTTCAGTTACCTTTCTAGGTACCTGTCATTCATATCTTTTTAGGAAATACCTGGTTAAAATATACAAAGAGAGCCTGACAGCATATATTCTTTATAAAACAGTCACTTCATTCCACTTAGCCAAAGCCACTCTCAAACATTATAACAACATGTAGAAGGAAGAAGACAGGGTGAAGGCATTTAGAAGAAAGGGAGCACAGGTGTTTCCTACAGCCTGCAAGGAGGGCTAAGAAAGGAGATCTCTTCAGATTAGTTCTAAAGAAGGGCTCCCTAGTCCTCAGAAGAGCTCAGCAGAAAGCCTGTAGGGAACAACAACCACCCAGTATGGGAGAGCTGCACACTCTCCCTGATGCTACAGGAATTCACAAGGACACCACCACACATTTCTTCACAAAAAGGACTTCCACTGTCCAGCAAAGGCTTCCTGAGGAACATTGGTACGAGAGCAGTAGAGAAGGACTCAAACTGAAACCTGAATTGCAGAGACCAGATTTAGGACGTGACTGAAATCTCCTGAGCTGATTTTCTTTTCTGAATTTGAAACAGCATTCACTAAAGTTATTAAGAAGATGCACTGACTGCATGGAAGTTGAAACAGAACTCCTATAAACACAATTTTCTTTTCAATTGAAATCTTTCTAACAGTTTAGTTTAACAGGCACCTTTATAATTTATAATTAACATTTTTATGGCTTTATTTAGCATTAATGTATTAGGTAATTATAAAAAATAAATTTCCATATATATTGGGGGGGGTGTTCTAGCATTGTGTATATACTACATATGGACACATGTCTATGCATGTGCATGCAAACATACTTAAGTTCTGAATACTACGTATATAAGCCTTGCAATTTTTAGCTTACTATTTTTCCACTTTATCCATGTTCTTATATTTATTTTCAGTATGAAAGCAATATGTGAGTACTGAAAAGTAAGACTGAACTACAGTCTTAAATACGGATACATAATTTGAATCATACAAGCAAAAGAAAACAGATAAAGAAAGACCTCAGAAAAAATACAGATTTCTATAAGCAAAAAGATTCTCTGTACTTGGAGCAACTCAATAAGTATTTTTTAAACATTGCCCACCATTGTAAGTAAACTCCTACTTAGGTGTTCAGTTTAATACATTCATCACACATACATACATTATAGATTACCTATTTTATTTTAGTACTTACCAGATTTGAAAATTGCCTGAAGATCAGGTGAAAGAGGATGTGCGATTCTGTTACATTCTTTTGTGGCTGTCTCAAGCACATTTACCATCAGCCTCAACAGGAGTACACTTTAATTCAGAAACCAAGAAATAACAGCATTAGTTAAAGGTACAGGGTTAAATTGAAATAATCACCACTTCCTCCTGACAAGCAATAACAATAACCTGCTTTTTTACGTAAAAGGAAAATATTTAACCTCATCTGTGCTGGAAACATGCAAGCTGGAGGCAAGTCATCTAATTAGGCTACCTATACAATGATATTTTTTTTTAAATAATCAAGCTAGATTATAATCATAAAAAGTAGGGTGTTAGTTGTCACTGTGCTCAGAATACATTCTGAATTATGGTCTATTTTTGCAAAGGGTGCACTTAAAGGCATGCAAATGAGCAGTTTAATTGTTAATCATTTAAATCAGCCAGATCACTTACAGTAGAATGGCAAAACTGAGACAAGTGTTAATTACTGAATTGAATAATAGCTGTTTTCTGAAGAAAAAATAATCTGATACATGTCAAGGTAGACATTATCCAAATGTTTTGCCTGAACTGCTAACACAAAATATGCAAATGCCCAGGTAAAGAAAGAAAATGCAATTGTACTTTCCTGTTTGGCACAAACATTTGCTGTTTGTTCTCATGTTGTTCAGGTCTGTTGTTAAAGTTAGTTGGAATTAAACATGAAAATAATTCATTTTATGATTCCTGAATTTTAAAAGCTATAAGTGTTTCTTTTCCACACCTTAGTTTCTGATGACAACTTAGACATTTGCATTAGCAGGGAAAAAAACTAGTAAAAAAACCCTTCAAACTTCCTATTTATTTTAGAAATTGTGTGTGTGAACATTCAGTTGCAGCTTGTCATCTCATTAGAGACACCAGATGACATTAATACAGGCAGCCTTGTAAGATATGATTAAATTAATAGAACGCTGGACATAAAGAAATGCAGGATGATAGATGTCATGCTCACCTTTTTTTCAAACCTGAGCATATCACAACAGCAATGGCTCCCGAGCAGCTTAAGTGTGGCACTGCTTTCTGCTAGCCATACCCAGTGAATGAAACAAAAATGCTGCATAGTGTCAAAATGTGACACGGTAGATTTAAAATATCATGTTTTAATGGTTCCTAATCATTTAAGCAGGCACATCTCATTTTCTCAATGGCTGATTTTCATAGGACCCAAGACCTTGACTTCAGCTATGACAAAATCCCAACATATTTGCATAGAACAACACAGAACAACTTAAAAACCATTGAGTTGCAAGTTGTTTTTCTTATATGTTTGTGCATATGTGGACACAGTGCATGCATGTTTTGATTGTTACTGCTGAAAAGCAAGCTTCACTGTTTGACACATACAATGAAAAAAAGTGTGAAATCTATCTGGATCGTGACTCAAATAACTTCAGTGGGCTACCTATAAGATTAAATTGGCCTCCTTATTGCTCTTTGGACTAAACCATTCCCTGTCATCACAGATCTGGGGAAGGTTATGATCAAGTCCCTAAAGTAGTTGAGCATTTGAAATGTGGTTTGGTAAAGTCCAGTTACATGGAGGAAAGAAGATGTGTGAGTTTCAGTGCAGAGAAGAAGAGGTGAAGATAAAAGGCCAAGAGAAACAATTCTGGCAGACGACTAAGATTATCTCCATTTTAAATTTCTATTGATAAATCAAACCAGCAGCTGCAGTTAGAGGACCAGGGTGCAGCAATGGCCAAAAGACAGATTCCTGAAAGCTGCAAAGATATCAAAGAACAAGTCATGAGGCAGATGTTCTGCATCTGGCCACACTTGGAAGTAGGACATGGCACTGAATGGACCTTTGGTCTGTGGGACAATTCTTGTACTCTTCGCAGCCACCATGTTCAGCAATGTATCTTAACTGTCTGAAGCCATCCAGATTTAGTGACTTGCAGCAGTAGGTGAAGGACACCTATGTTTTAGCTGGCCTACAAAGGCGAGTAAGGAGAGCTGAGCTGTTGGTCAATGTCAGAGGACAGCACAGAGGCAGGGGAGTGAGTGGGGAGGGTGCATGAGCAACGATGTGGTGCAAGGTGCTAAACAACTGTAATGTATTTTGGTTTTCTACTCTAAGATGATTGGCAAGGTGCCCAGACTTTGTGAACCTTTCTAGACATCCTTAATCACAACAGTGAAGTACTTTTCACTGTATTATTTATTTCATAATTCATAACAATTTCCATCATTAAAACTCCACAAGTTTTCAGGCTACCCTTTTAACCTTTGCTAAGAGGGGCTTTTACTTTTTTTTAAAACTCCATTTTTGTACTGTTTTGCTAACTTGTTATTTGCATGCCAAAATACAGTAATGGAAATAATCTAACTGGATTTGGGCTTCAGATGAGGCTCATAAGGTATTTTCTGGACTTTCTTGGAAAGAAAATACAAGCTTCATTTTTAAATCTCCTGTCCCTCAAGTGCTGCAAGAAATAGGACATTTACTCTTGATAAGCTGAGGTCCATATACTTTTTGTAATAACATAGCTATATATGACAGCCTAGATACTGTTTACAGAGAACTCGCTTTCTGTCTAAATGCTGTCTGAAGCAAACCACTGATTCCTGCTCACAGTGTCTGACATTTTGAAACATGGGCTCAAATCCTGTTAAAAGGAGCAAATTCAAAGTACGAGCACATTATGTCTCGGTAAAGGAATTTGCCTATCTTTCATTGTGGGCCATTTCACTCTGGGCTTTTTAAGTGCTTCTTTCTTGTAACTCCGGGATTGAAGAGATGTATCTACATCTTGCAAAGCAAACTTCATTACACAGAGACAAACCTAGTCCATGGCAGTCATGTAAGCAGCAAATAAGGAGTAATAGAAGTAGAAATTCCCTCTGTATTACAAAAATGGATGTGACTTCAAATCACCAACCAACTCCATGATGATTGTAGTCCATATTCAGACAAGCACTTCTGCTGCTAGTAACACCTTCCAGCATCTCTCAGACAACAACCTACTTTTGGAATACTAGCAGGTTAGCCTGTGAAGCAGCTGAATATTATCAAAAAAATTTCATGGAATGAGAGCCATTAAAAGATAAATGAGAATTTTAGCAGTTAATTAAAAGATAAAACAGAATTTTAGCTTATCCATTACAAAAACTATTGCTCATCTTGTTCCGTATTCTGGTGTTCTCTATTTTAAATGTATCTCATGCTTTCAGTTTGTAATATATTCAATATTCAGCACAAATAACTGTGTTTCAGAAGGTGAAGAACTCACCATGTAGGTGAATGCTAAAGTTAATATAAGCTAACTAGTCCAACTTACCTTCTCAGCACGTTTTCTTTTGACCCAGTTACAAAGCCCAGGCAGCCTTCCTTGCAGACACTTTGTGCTTCACCCTCACGCTGTGGCAAGTGGAAACGGTTTTTTTCTTCTTAACGCAACTGTTTGAAAATCTGCATATTATGCACATGAAGCCCCCACATGCAGTTGGCTTTTGTTCATTTGTTAGAGCTCTGAAAGTAAATCTATTCTCGTTCAGCTAATATGGTTATTGTGGTTTCTCAAATCTCACCACATGTCAGTTTTCTGCCACCACTAATTAAGGAAAGCTAATGTTGAAAGATAAGGAAAACAAATCCACCACCTGAGTTCTTCCAGAATCCACATGTTTCTTCTGGAATGACTGAGGAAGTTGGGTTTTTTTAATTCTAAAAGAAAGGCAGCACACCACCCACATACGGTTCCATCCTGCTTTAATGTTCATTCAGTTAAATTTAGATTGGTCTACTCTGATTCAAAAATCTAATCAACAGCTGAGGTTCTGGTCCCTCCGTCATTCTTTTGGACTACAAAACGTAAACTACATCTTTACATTCAGGTTTATATTTCCTATTCAAATATTTTTTAACTTTACCATCCTATACTGTCTATATTTTTTCTAATTAACTCTTTCAAACTTTTCTTCCTTTGTTCACATCTGGCTTTTCACTCCCTGTCAAACATGCTTTTTCTGGTTTTGGTATTTCTGTATTTAGTTTTTCGTTCTCCCTATTTCTTCCTCTTTCTTTGTTCAGCTTTTCTAGATTTCTCTTATTTCCATCTCCTGTTGTCTTAATAATTTGTCTCCAGTGTTACATTTTGTACCACCACTCACTTGCTTCCCCTTTGATCTTTTTGGTTCACATTTTCAGCCTCACTCCCACCTGATTCCATCTACCCCCTCATGTCAGACGCAGCCCTCCTCACACATTATGAGGTGTCAGGAACTGAAATGACACAATCCCAGCATGACATCTGTCCCCCATTGACTGGCATCCCTCAATGTTTTAATTACTCGATCATCTCTCTCAAACCAGTTAAAGACAAGGCCTCCTAAGGCCTTCTACAGGGTTTTGCCATGGGAGCAAATAATGCTCAGGAGATCAAATGCATGAGAGTTGAAAATAGAGCACTTGGGAAGGAGAGGGGCTCCATAATCAGCATTTAGCTCTCGCCCTTAGCCCAAGACATATGACTGTGTTTGTAAAAACCTCACAATCCATCAGTTTTCTTCCACCAATGCACTTGCTATTTAATTTGAAAATGGAGGGAGACTTAAAAAAAAAAGATGAGAAGCAGTTTTCTGGGCATGTGAAAATGGTAAAAGTTCAGAGGTGATTTCTTCTCAGACTGAACATGGAATTTCTGAAGGAGGAGCACAGTCATACTCAGAGCTCTCCTCTACTTCACTGCAGCATCACTTCTTAGAAACAGCCTAGGTCCTAGCTGGCCTGGCTTCCAGAAAGAAGCATAAAGAGCAGTAAGTATATCCTCCCCTTGATAACCACTGGCTTCAGAAAAGCTGGTTAAAAATATTTTATTTTCTTGGAGAAAATGTTGATGAAAACAAGTTTTAAACAAAAAATTGGAGTTTGTACAGCAAAAATGCCAATTTAGAAAAAGCACCAAGATGCACAGGTGAGTTATTATATGGTTGTTTATGCTTTTATAGTCTTTTGTAGTTTGAGTTTACCAGTCAGACTTCGTTTCCTAGCTTTGGATACAGAAAGTAGGCATTAAGTAATGTCATTCCATGGTCTAAGGCCTCACAGAAGCCTAGACAGGAAAAGGATTGGAATTCATAATGAACAACAACTGCCATGAGACATAAGAACAACATTTTCCAATTAACACATTTCAGTTTTTCATCAAAATATTTCTGGGATAATTAAAGGCATTCTGAAGAAAAAAATTTGGTTTATTGCAATCATGCTTTTTTCCATTAAGAAACAACTTGAGCAGACAATTTCCTATCAGTTATACACCTTTAATTTAAGAACCTTTACCTGAATTATGTCATATTTGGTCTGTTTCCTACTATTGCCCTTCAGCTGCTTATCATAAAGAAGTTTAAGAACCATTTCTGGTGAAAGCATCTCCCAAGGTAATGCCAGAAGTAGTGAACCTTTACAGTGATGAACAGAATAATACAAGCCTCGTATTGCCAAGGGGCAACTGAATGAAGATGCCAGGCACTTGTAATCTTACTTATCTACTTTCTCTGCCCACAAGATACTGTTATATGGACCAGAAAATACATTTTTGTTCCTGAAATCCCAAGGCAGAAAGTATAATACAAGTCCCAGTTCCTTATTCTCCATGACCTGAGCAATGCATGCAGCTGTGCATCACCCAGATGTTTTCTTTTCCTCAGTGGGAAGAGATTGCTTTCATTGTAAATGTCCTTTCTGAGGTTATGGAGGGGGAAAGTGGCTACATTCCTGCGTTTCCCCTGCCCAGTGGACATCTACATATCAGACGTACCTCTTACAGTGTTCTTTGATCCCATCTGGTCAACAAATCCATGAAACCAAGCCCATGTTATGGCAACACTTACACAATATGTCATTATGAGACGAAGTTTAACACAGCAGCTACACTGAAAGACTTAAAACCAGATTCTTGCTAAAGTGGATCTATTTTTTTTTCATTAAATGTATCACTACAAATAAGACAAAATATTGCAAAATATTTCCAAATATACCTGCTGCTTTCTGAAGTAAATGGCTCCCTGCAAGAGAGTTCTGCTGAATTGCCTGCCAATGTATGACTAATTTAGATTAGGCTGTAGAGGACAAGTGAGTTTCCATATCAGAAATGCTGCAAACACAAGGCAAAGAGACAAGCGGAGTTAAATATGCAGTCACTGACATAATTTCTATGTTTTTGATGCTGTAGTCAGACCATACCCGTTGTGGTATCGTTTTTTTTCTTGCTCACTCAGTTGCTCACTGTTTCATGTCTCATTGAAATAACTACCAAAGTCGTTTCTCAAAGCCTGTCATCAGTCTATACTCCCAAGCACTGACATTTCGACCTGAGTATGTTGAATTCATTGACCTGATTTCTTTTTAGACTTGTACTTTCTTTATATGACTGTCTTTACAAAAGACCCACACCATGGAATGCCCCAATCACCTCTCTTTCCACAATAGTGGCCTTCACGGCCTGAGTAAAAGCTAAAACATAGAGTTTAAAAGGTGCTTATATACCTAATGATGCAATTGGTTGTTTAGTATGGAAATTTTAAGGCGTCTAGGATCCTGGCTCTCATCTAAAACTACAAATGCTGAAATGGAAGAAAGAAATTTGAAATTGTGTCTGCACAATATGCAGTCCCTGCTTTGGCTAGATACAGCTCAAAGATTTCTTCCCTCCTGTGTGGACCAAGATGCAGCACATGCTTTTCAGCTCATGGACTGTGATTTTCCCAATCGTAAAGACAAATTAGAGGGGTTGGCTGACCGCTTCAATGAGACAATGGGTCCCTCATTTTACTTCTACACCATAATGCAGGCTGTAACCACTAACCACACCAATGATCTGAGGCAACCCAGAGGAAAAACTCCCACAAGAGGTTGGTCTTCAAGGAGGAAAATCTCCTTCCAGGTTTTCTGCACAGCAGGAGTTACTGTTCCTAAACAGTCACCACTGAGATGCCACTTGTGCAGACTGGTGTAGGAAGGAGCTTGTGTCCTAATCACAGATCCTCCTATGGTCAGATGTGGATCACTGAGATAATCAAGCACATGTTTAAATCATTCTGCTTTTTAAAAGCTTTAAATGTATTGGGCACTTAACTCTCACTGCAGTCAACAGAAGCTAGGTACCTCAGTCCCTTTAGAGACTTGAGCATACCTGTGAATTTCCATGTGGATTAGGAGGGAAAGTAAATGCACACTGGGGTGCTGTGCCAAGCAGATGACAGCAGAGAGCAGTTGCTGACACAGGATCCTCTGCTGTGAATGGCTAACAGAGCTCTCTGAATTCATATTGCAGCAGATAGTTCACCTTTCACTTCCCTTCTAAGAGTGGGCAACTGCCATTATCATTCGATCTCTAGGTCTTCATGCATGAAGTCACTTACTGGTGGTTAGTGCTTTGATAAAATTGATTTTTCCACTGTGATTATAGAGGTGCTAAAAAAAAAAAAAAGAAAAAAAAAGAAACCAAAGAAATAACAGGAGGCATGTTACTGATCGTTTCCTCGCAGGAGCAGCAAGTTGACAACTGCTGTTGATTAATTGTGCTGCACAGAGAATGCAAGCATGTCCTTAAATCCCATTCCTGAGAGATGATGGGCTTGTTTCCATAAATATAATCTAGCCCACACTAAGACAGGCACCTAATAAAGGTGTGGAGCAGGTATGCTGGAGAACCATGCACAGCTAAATCTACTGAAATGATACCATAGGGCAACAGGCTGGATAGTGAAGAACAGTAGATGATTACCCCAGATATCCAGGTATGACTTTCCTGCCAGGTGGCACCAGTAGCACGAAGGGACAGATTCAGTTATGCAGGCACTCTGGCATTGAATTGAACTTAGAGCTGGAAAACCAGAAACTTGGCTATGGCTCTTGGCCTTGGCAAGGAAACTTCTCCACGTGCAGCAAGCCCAAGACTTTTTAACAGATCTCTCAGTGTATCTTCCTGACCCAGTGCAAAGCTATGCCAGATAGCTCAGAAGCCAGATGAAGTACAGCCCCCAAAGGATCTATTTATCTTGCTCCAAGTTAGATTGTTTTTGAAGCCCGCCCAGGCACCTTACTCCTCTCTTCATGGTATTCTCCATGCTCATTGCAGGGGGGGAGTGGACTAGATGGCTTTTAAAGGTCCCTTCCAACCCAAACTATTCTATGATTCTATCATTAAGTTACATAGCACAGACATGTTATTTACTGAAGGGAAAAAGCATGGGTGTCTGTGAGGACACACCTGAGAAAGCTGGCAACTGATAGCTACCCATGCTCCCTCCTTCCTAGGATGTTTTGGTTGCCTCCACCCTTAAGATTTGGAAAAGCATGCCAATACTAACCACTTCCTGCTTCACTGCAACTTCCTCCCACTTTGTTGACCAGGGTTGGAAGACATCTAAATTTGTAGTGGTCCATCACTCACCTCCAGTGGTCTCACACTACCCTGAAGCTTTAGCTCCTATCCCAGGAATCACCATCTAGACACTAGCAGGGACGCACTCAACACAATCTGCAGCTGCTCCCCATGGCTGCTCACTGTGGCCTCACGCAAAGCAGTCTTGGCTCTATCTGCTTCCTCCTACAAAGAGGGACAGGGAGGAACTGATCTTAACATCCCCCAACATAGTCCCTCCCTTCAGAAAGGACCATCTGACAGATATGTTTCTCTTGCCCTCAAAGCACTCTTTCTGTCCACATTCAATGGACCTCACCAGTCTCTGTTTAGAGTCAGAATCACACCTCAGCTGGGAATATTTGGGCCAGCAGTCTTGTTCTTTCATTACTTCACAGGCACAATATTCCTTTTCCTATTTCAAAGCTCAGTTTCTCCCAAAATACCTCTGACCATTGCTAGCTGGAATGCTGAAATGAGACCTGGCCCAGCCAGTCATTTCCTTCTACCTGCTAGCAGTCATCAAGACAGAGTTGCTGCTCCTCTGCAGCTTTTGTCCATTCATCTCAAGCATATCTGCTCCCTGTTCAATCCCGAGTGCCAAGACTAAGTGCCCTAATTCTCAACACACACATCATAAGAATCATTTAGCAGACTATCTTTTAATATCAAATATACAAAACCAGAAGCCAAAACTGTAATTGGTTTCTCAAAGCAATGTTCATTACATGAAGTTTGTGTAATCTGTTCCGTGACTTGTCAACATTAGTGTAAAGTGAAGGCACAGGGTCAACAGGCCCACTGCTAACCACTGCATTTCATGTAACATTGCAGCATTGACTCTTCAGCCCCTGCTGAATCAGGGAAGGCCTCAGTCTAGCAAAGTGTTTAGACCTCTGCCTACTTCTAAATGTGTAAATAGTCCCCAAAGTGTTTTTCACTCAGGTTTCAAGAGACAGTTAAACCAACATGCCAGCTGCCACAGGCAGCAGTCCCCTTCTTTCTTCTGGGCTCTGGCACCTGCCTGTCTCTCCAGGTGGCTGGCTTAGCTTGCCGAAACAACAGAAAACTGTTCACCCTCTTTCTTTGTTGGGATGTGGTTTTGGTTTTGGTTGTTTTTTTTTTTTTTCAAATGAGGAATTTCCCCCTTTTTTAGCAAATAGAACCAACTTCTTCAGGGGACAGGTGAAAGCCAGTGAGAAGAGCCCAGACCTTGATCCTAAATAGAGCTGGGTCTAGCTTAACTCCCCTCCCTTTGCTTGTGGGAAAAGGGTTCTCCTTGGTGAGAATTGTCATTTGCAACCACAGCCAAGAGGGAAGGTATCACCCACACAGGTAAGGCTTGTCCTCACTAACCCACAGTGACATGTGAAGTCTGGAAAGGTTCCCTTAAGTCTCACCCTGACCTGGTTCTGGAGGGACAATGACATCTTCCTGGTAGGGCACAACATATTGTGTGTGTCAGTCATGCCTGGGTAGCCCTGCTGCAGCCAGTACACAGAGCAGCCCATCCTTCAGGAATCCCCTTCTGCCTGTCCAACAGAAAGAGGTTTCTGTTACATTGATGTCAGGACTGGCATTCACTGCCAAGCCAGGTCTTTGAGGATATCTTCATCACCCAGCTCCACAACAGGGTGTATTCCTCATGTCCAAGTTCACACAGCATCCTACTGTCAGCCAGGGTGTGTCCAGGGGGTTGTTTTCCTTTTTCCATTTTGACATATACAGGTGTTAGGAGACACAAGCTTTACCTACTGTCTTTTGTGAGGATGGAGGGAAAACCTTCTTCCCTGTCATCACCACTCCCAGCCTAAGCGGGAAGGGGACTGCTAGGTCTCAGCCTACATGGCTGAAAAAGAGAAGGATGACATGCCTCTTCCCACAGCAAATGCAGGCAGCAGGACTAGAAGAGTTTGTTCCCCTTCAGATGCCGCCAGACTTGTCCAGCCAGCCTGATCCACATCACCTCTAGCATAGGCTAGCTTGAACCCTTGTCAAAGAATCCTTGCTGTTAATAGTTCAGTGGTGCTAAAACAGGCAAGCAGCTTCCACTGATACAGGATTTTTGCGGCAATTTTCCCTGTAACTTTATGTGATAAGCACCATGCCTCAGCTGTGCAAGAGGAAAGGATGGACTCCTACCAGCTGAGCTCAGCCACAAGGTTCCTGGAAGTCCTGAAGTGGTAATGTGGGGCCACTTAAAAAATTTAATCTAAACAAACACAACAAAAGAGCTTGCACTGTGATGCCTCACTTAATGGTATTACTGAAGAGTAACTATGAAAGGAGCTACACTGTAATTACTAGATTCATGTACTGTGTTACTGAGATGCTACAGCCTGATAACTGTGAGCTACACCTCAGAAATCAGAATTTCTGCTGGCTCTACAGAAGTGGAATCAATGGCAAGGATTAATGACTCAAAAAGCAAATTCTTGTTATGGTCTGGTATTGCAATAGTAATTTATCTCCTTGTGGTTCCTCATCATCCGAACCAGTTTCAGTACTCAGGTAGATACTTCTCAGTGCAAGATAGGGGTAGGTAAGGGAAAAGCTGAACTTCAGAGTCTACCCCTCTGCTCAGATATGCCACCCTGCCCACAAAGGGTGGTGGGGGAGCATGCCAACAGCTGGAGAGAAGCCTTCAATACCATAATGTAGATCCTGCCTGGTTAAGAGAAATGGAGGGCAAGTGTGAGGCCATTCCAGCCTGTGACAAAAGATGCGTGGGAAAAGCCAGTATTTTTGCAGTTCTCCCTGAAGGTTTTCTTATGACTTTGAAGTAACTTTGTTTACACTAATTTTCCTTTTCCACCACAGCTGAGTGTAACAAAGACCATAAAAGGCAAGACAGAACGTTACACTGAAAGATTTTTAGAAGAAATAGGAGATCTGTGGTTAAAAGTTATTTTGAGCTCCTACTGTGGAAGATGCCCTCTCACTGAGGACAGCACAAGGTTTTATTCTTAAAATCTTCCCTCTGATCCTATGTTAAATAAAATGTTGCTATTTGACTAAAGAAGAAAGAAGCTTTGAGAGAGTTCAATTTGCTATAAGCCACGTACTAACGGTGCTTTGTTTTGGAGAGGGCTTAGATGATTTTTGATGGAGTTGAAATCTCATTATTGTAATCATCAGAAACAACTAGAATCAGACTTGTTTCTTTTAATAGTCATAAATGCAGAGATTGCTCACTGCCTCCAACTTTATCTTGTTATATCTGAGGTGGTAACATCCTACATTAAACATCTTTCATCTTCTCTCTTTCTGCTGTTTTGCAAGGCCCAGAGTGGTTTTCAGTCTGTGTTAGAGTACCTTAGCATTCAACTCATGTTCAGGCTTTGAAGCTCTTGTAGACAGCAGCTTCTTCCTGGGATAGTTGCCAGCCTGCTCTCTCAAGGTGGATCTCTTCCATCCCTATCCCACCCAAATGCTTTGAACTTCAGACTAGTGTCTGAAGCACTGCCCCTGCACTAGGACTTCTAAGCCCGTCTCCGGGGTGCCCAGTTCTGCCTAGCAGCCCCTCCTGAATGTTTAACCTCTCAGTCTGCCTGGTTCCTGCATCTCCTCCCACCCCACAAGAGCTTTAATGTACCACCAAAAGTGCATGCCTCCAGTGCTGAACTCTTCAGGAACTAGATAGTGTTCTTAGGGGCAAACCAAATCTTCTGCTTGAGTTGAAGGCAATTCAAGGGTTTTCTTCCAGGACCCTGAGAACAGAAGACCAGTAGATAGATAGTCAGGGCTCCCACCCACATATAGAAGTATGTTGAACTGTCTTTACTCCCATCAAGAGCCTGTTGTCTCTCTCTTTCTCCTCTCTAAATTGCTCTAAAGGCTAGGATCACCACCAGGGTGGGTTTTGTTTCCTTCTGAGCAATAGTGTTGCTGTCTCCTCAGACCTATCCCAGACTGAAACAGTGGGTCTGAGGTGCTCAGCAGAGAGTCGTTGAGTTGTAATGACAGGCCATTGTCCTGGGTCAGAGAGGAAGAGGGTGCCTGGATCAGCACAGGAGGAAGTCCATGTGGGTACTAGTGGTGCTCGGGGATGTAATGAACTTCAGAAGCTGTACAGTCTGACAAAGTGCCAGCTTGCAGCAGGTCCATCCACCTACGGCAGACCTGTAAGCATACCTTGGGAGATGCAGGTCAGTGCCATAAGGGCTAGATGGCCCTTCCCTGGACTGTGTTCAGACAAAAGTAATTTCTCCTGGTGCTGGGAGCAGAGGTAGCTGGTGGGAGCACAGCTGTGTCAGCCGGGTTCGCGGTGTCACTGCAGAAACCAAGTACAACTGGGAGCTGAGAAGATGGGATGAGCAGGGGCAATGCAGGGACAACAACAGAGGGAGAGGGATCCAGCAGGAGACACAGGGGATAAAGGCCACAAAGGAGGTGAGGGAAGTCAGAAAGGAAACTGAAGAGGAAACAGACCATACACAAAGGGAAGGAGCTTGAAACAATTGGTCAAGGGACTTTTTAAGCCACCATCTTGTGGCTACCTACGCTGTGCTTAGCGTGGCTGAGTTCCCAGACTGACAGGCCTCAGGACTAACAAATGCAGAGGGCATTTCCAAGAACAGCAGTTTTTACCTTTTCACAACCCACCAAAAAAGAATACCCCAACCTCTTGCTAACATCACTGTACAGATCTGAGAGCGAGGAAGGCTCTGCACCACACAGCTTGAGAGTGCCTCGTTGTGCTCCACCAGGACTTCAGCACTGATCCCACACTGCCTCACCACTGACCATTCAGGCTCCAAATATACAGCAGAGGATCCTCCACTGTCCTCCATCCCTCCTTTCTGTGCCTAACTGAGACTAGATACAAATTTGTGCTTGTATAGTTTTATCTAAATATGCACCATTTTCTGCAGGTAGAGGTTAGCACAAGGCCATAAGAGACGTCAGTGTCCCTGTGCTTATTCACTTAGGTAGGTTTAACATCACACTATCAAATTCCCCTCCCCTGGTGCAACCTTGTGCACAGCACAGGCACTGCCCCTTCCCAGCCAGAATGCATGGTGGGGACCGTCCTCTCGGCCCCTCACACTGGTGGGCAATACCTTGAGTGGCAAAACTTCTGGTTTCCCCAAAGCCCTGGCAAATTCTCCACCACGTGAGATTTTTCTGCACTGCCACAGCTTTGAGCTGGAGCATTAAATTCTATGAAATATCATATTTGTTAAGATAATGACCACAGCTCACTAGTGATCATTCCAAATAACTGCACGGCCCAGGCTGGTAGCAAACAACAGACTACTGCAGTTTTAGATTAAACCCTCAGGTTAAGAACAAAAGCCAGGGGAGGAAAGGAGCAGCCGTACTCAAGAAAGCGGTCTGTCTTTAGCTATGTGGTCAGCTTGTTGCAGCTCAGCTTCTGGACTCCTATACTGTTGGAACCAGGGAGGGAGAAAACAAGCTCTGACTGATGAGGTTTGCTTGATCTGGATGATCTCTTTTATGCTCCTACCTGTTGAAAGTTTGTTTCAATTCCCTTCCCCAACCCCTCCAGGCGGCACAGAGAGGCTTAAGTAACTATAAAATGATTCATTAGCAGAATTTGGCTCTACTGTGCAGAAAAAAAGCAGTCGACCTGAGCAGAAGCGCAGTAGTGACAAGAAAATGCAGAGATGCTATTTATTGCAAAAGACTGCACAACTGGACAGTCTTCATTTTGCTTCCCATAACCAACAGATCCTTGGTGATCGGTAAGAACATTGTTATACAATAAGCATGAGCCAGGATGCATCCTTTTTTTTAAAATTCAAAGACCACAAGAGCAAACCACATTGGGAGTTGAGCAAACAAAAAAGAAAAAGGCTGTTCTGCAAGATTTCCTGTTCCGTGATGCATGGGTAATCGGCCTATATTTGTGACCCCATTTTATTTTCAGGTTTCTAGCTGTACTGCAGACATTTGATCCTTTGGTACAAAGCCTACGCTGTGAAGGAGCGGGAATGGTCAATGCTGGGTACAAAGTGAGTATTGAATGAGGCACATGGCTCTCTTAACTTCCATGCTTTCTAACTTCCACATGGCCCTAAGCCTGAACCAAACCTTAAATGCTGCTCTTCAACAAAGGGACAAAGGAAGACACAGAAAGAAACAAACAGGGTCCTCTCTCAGGCACCTC
This sequence comes from Sula dactylatra, assembly GCA_013389905.1. Classification (NCBI taxonomy): domain Eukaryota; kingdom Metazoa; phylum Chordata; class Aves; order Suliformes; family Sulidae; genus Sula; species Sula dactylatra. The sequence goes on from WEKW01033513.1 coordinate 29,345, forward strand.
CTTCTGAATTGCACCCAAACCCGAGCTGCTCGGTAGAGCCAAAGCCCAAGGTGGGGTGGGGCAGGCTGTTGCTGGCTGTGGTGGTGAACATGCTGCAGCACAGGAAGAGGACTTCTGCGGTCTGCTCCTGCCATTAACGAGGCAGAGGGGAGTAAGCGACATTTATGGAACTGCCCCTAAAAATCAGGTGTTTCACAGGCAGAACAGCTCTCTACATGGTTTGCACTGTAAATAAGCTGTGCTGGCTTTGTGTGCTGCTAGAGCTATTGGGTTACAAGGTATTTCTGTTACACAAGAAACAGTGGGACAGAGCTATGAGATCATATAGTCTATACGAGCTGCTACGGGCATGCAACTCTTCATCTTTTCCCAACAAACACATTTTCTAGCATGTCCCCTATAACACCAGACCACAGCCAAAACCAAAGTCCATCTTCTAAATTTTTGTTTACAAACAGGATTCTGACCTTCTGCTTCAAAACCAGAGTGCTCCTCACAGTTAATCTCTAATGTGCTGCTGTTATTTCTTCAGACTTTTAAATTTTTTAACTCAAACTATTCCCTGCATCTGCTGCTCCCTGTCCTAAATTGCCCAAGTTGGTATCTGATTCACTACCAAGAACATGGCCACATGCCCCATGGAAGGGAGGACAGCTTCAACCGTCCCTTAGGCAATGCAAAGGGAGTTTCCTGCACCAAGCCATGGCTCTCATGCACTGGCTGCAGGCACTTACACTGTTTCAATCAGTTTTATATAACTTGCTCTCTGCTACCACCCATTGCTTTCTCGGCTTCACTGTTCTTTGGGCTAGTCTCAATTCATGGGTATGTGCTTTATTTCTTTTTCTTTGTATAAAGCAGATTAGCTTGGGTGCTTTCAAAGTGGTACTTGGCACTCATTTCTGCCAATATTTTTAGTACCTCTCTGGATTCCTTTGCATCTTTCCAAGCTTAATTCATTTTGATATTTAATGCAAAAGGAGCATGCAAGTAAGGAATCAGTACAGAATAGCTACTGTGCATTAACATCACACTAGTTTATCCTACCCTAGCTTCTCAGGTTAGATGAGACCTATGGCCCCAATGAATTCCTTTTTTTGACTTTACTTTCAACTCCTTCAAATTAAATACCATCAAATTAGCACACACATATCGAAACATGAAACTAGTGGAAGAGAAGGTATTCATGAATTTTAATTTCTCTTTCATGGAACAAGTCCATGAGAATTTGTCTTATTTCCCTCCAGGAACATTGGATTTCTAACGTCAGCACCTCCCTGCATCTGTAACCACACCTTAAAAGGAGTTGCAGTGCAAAACCTGCTCAAAATTCAGACCTTCTTATGGTTTTGTTTAACAGTTTCTGTTCAGGTGCCTAATTTAAAATTTCACTTAGGGCTTAATTAACATAGTCTACTGACTGAGTGTAACTGAGGAGCAGAGCTCAGAGGGTCGTGATCAACAGGGCAGAGTCTGGTTGGAGGCCCATAACCAGCGGTGTTCCCCAGGGGTCTGTGCTGGGTCCAGTCCTGTTCAATATATTCATCAATTACTCGGACAAAGGGATAGAGTGTACCCTCAGCAAGATCGCTGACGATACCAAGCTGAGAGGAGTGGGTGATACGCCAGAAGGCTGTGCTAACATTCAGTGAGACCTGGGCAGGCTGGAGAGCTGGGCTGGGGGGAACCTCATGAAATTCAACAAAAGCAAGTGTAAGATCCTGCCCCTGGGGAGGAGCAACCCCACGCACCAGTACAGGTTGGGGCTTGACCTGCTGGAAGGCAGCTCTGTTGAGAAGGACCTGGGAGTGCTGCTGGACAGCAGGTTGATCATGAGCCAGCAATGTGCCCTTGTGGCACATGTCCTGTGGCAAGAAGGACAACGGTATCCTGGGGTGCATTAAAAAGCCAGCAGGTTGAGAGAGGTTATCCTCCCCCTCTACTCTGCCCTAGTAAGACCACATTTGGAATACTGTGTCCAGTTTTGGGCCCCCAGTTTAAGAAGGACAGGGAACTGCTTGAGCAAGTTCAGTGGAGAGCTACCAAGATGACCAGGGGACTGGAGCATCTCCCTTATGAGGAAAGGCTGAGAGACCTAGCTTCATTCAGCCTGGAGAAGACTGAGGGGGGGATCTTATCAATGCTTATAAATATCTGAAGGGTGGGTGTCAAGAGGATGGGGCCAGACTCTTTTCAGTGGTACTCAACGACAGGACACAGGGCAATGGGCACAAGTTGGAACCAGAAAGTTCCACCTAAACATGAGGAAAAGCTTCTTTACTGTGAGGGTGACAGAGCAGTGGAACAGGCTGCCCAGAGAGGTTGTGGAGTCTCCTTCCCTGGAGACATCCAAAACCTGCCTGGACACAGTCCTGTGCCCCCTGCTCTAGGTGTACCTGCTCAAGCAGAGGGGTTGGACGAGATGATCTCCAGAGGTCCCTTCAACCCCTGCCATTCTGTGATTCTGTAACACCAGTTTTGCAGTACTACAGTTAACAATAGCTGGAGGTGGGAGTGCATGTTGCTTTTTATGACAGTCAGCTACATAAATCTACAAATTTTTTCCTTAAAAAATTATTTTAAATTTCATATTTCTCCCATTAATGAACTTTAAGTGTACATAATTCTAATCTCCAGGATAGCTTTGGTCTCCAAAAACCAGAACTAATATTTTGTAATTCCCTCTTGGCTTGCTTGGAATTTTTTAAACTACTTACCTTTCAGTTTTATCAGTTTGCTTTTAATGAACAGAGCACAGCCCTTCTACGTTGCAGTTCGAAGGAGATGAAGAAAACATCAGTCAATATGCAAGCCACTCACTTGAGTCACTTAACGCCATAAAGGTGCCGCCTCTTACAAAGGTTGCCAGAATAATTTTGTAAAACCCAGCCTCTGTGAAATATCTCTTATGTAGGCAAATATCACATTGATTTCAAGTAAATGTATACTTCAAGATTTTGCCTAAATTCATCCCTAATTCATCCACAAGCCACAATTATTTAGACTGTTTTAAGCGTCTTTATTCATGTTTAGAAAGAGTTGGAAACAGCGCTCAGGAAGGAGTCAGGAGAGACACCGCTGGCGGGGGGCAGGCACGGCTGGACAAGCTGCTGACCAGCAGCCTGTTTGCACACAACCAGCCCCTTTTGTGCCCTTTTCCCTCTGTTTGCCCACACTTGTACCCCCAAACTACCATGATGCCTCCCTTTTCTCTGTTTTGGTGCTGGCCCTAAATATCCCATACTTATGCGCTCCCCAAATGGTCCTCCCCAGTAGCTCACAGTGAGCCCATGCCTCTGTAGGTCCCTCAGCCCGTGAGGTGATCTGGAGGCTTGCCTGGGGGACTGTGGGCTGGCGCCTCTCCTGGGACAGCCCAGGGAAGAGACAGGGTAGGGGGTTTCAGGAGCCCCAGTTCACTATCAGCCCCCCCGCCCTTGCTGCTTGAGTTGAGCCATAATCCCATAAGCTAACATTCACCTACATAAAGGTAGATGGACTGCACCATCCCCTCTCCTCACATAGTGTTTCCCAGCCACATTTCACCTCCTGGGTGGGCTGCACTCCCGGAGCAGGAGGGTTGGTGCCACTGCGGGTTACCTTCTGAGGGGCTTGCTGGTCTGCGTGGCTGCAGGGTGCTGAGCCTCACAGCCCCACGCCTCAGGAAGGGAGCTGCAGGATCGGAGCAGCCCCCAGTAGTGGCAGCTAGACCTGCAGGAGTTACCTTGTTCCCTTGTCCTTCTTTCCATTTGTGGTGATGAGCTTTTCACTGTGGAGATGAAAAGCTAACATAACCTAACACAAACCACCAGAACTATATGCCTAAAATGTAACAAGAACATCAGTTTAAAAGCAATTCTGCCACAATCACCTAAACCAAAAATGTAACTGGAAACACTGTTCTGCCACACGCCATCCCTTTCCTAATAGTGCCCCTTGCAGCACGCTCTGAAGGACATGTATCAGACAAAATAGACAATGTTGTGAGCATGGGGATGAAGTTTTTCCATTTAGGAGCAAAAAAAGCTGAAGCACCTTTCTTGCTATGAAGACGCCTGTGATACCTTTACAGGGGAACTGTGCGAATGACCTGATTTTAGTACCTCGTATCTGTTGTGGTTTCCCCATAGCATACAGTAATTGAAACAAAACAATTAAAGCTGCTGAGAAACTGAAAAACAACTTTTAGAAACCTTATGACTAACTTTTAAACACAGACAGATGCAAGTGTAAGGATCAGCTGCAGTTACTCGCACAGTGCACTATCCAACTATGTTCTAAGTTCATGTTTTCTAAGAGATTCCTTCAAGGACATCAGGTTTAAAACCTTACAGTAGTCAGTGTTAAATATTTGCAAATGCTGGCCTTTCTCCATGGGGCAGTTTGCATGTACATGAACATCTGCATCGATAAACTGTAGCAAAACTGTTCTGACGTGCAAAGAAGGTAGTTTGCATGCACAGAGTCAGCCAGATGGAGTCTGTCTATCCCCATAACAACCAATCTTTCATATAAAGGTCTGTTTTGGTAGAATCATGGAATAATTTAGGTTGAAAGAGCTCTCTGGAGGTCTAGCTTCCTGCTCAAAGCAGACCTAACTTCAAAGCTACATCAGGTTGCTCCAGGTCTGCGCATTTGAGTTTTGAAAATTTCCAGTGATGGAAAATTCACAACCCTTGCTCTAGTCCTGGACCATTCTCATGGTGATTTTTTAGATTTTATTCCATGCATGCAGCTGGAATTTCTCTTGATGCACTTTGACTGTTGACTGTTGTCCTTTCACTTGGCACCTCTAGGAAGAGTCCAGGTCTGTTTTCCACATGGCCCCCCCATAAGCATGGAAGACCACAGCTTAACCACCCACCTTTACCTTCTCTTCTACAGACAGAACCATCCCAGCTTTCCATAGATCATGTGCTCCAGCCCCATCACCATCCTCTGGCCCCTCCACTGGACTCTGTCTATTTTGTTGGCATCTCTTGTACGGAGGGAGCCCAAACTGAACACAATACTCAAGGTACGGTCTCACAAGGAAAGGGATATAGGGGAAATAACTGCTTTCCTCAGCCTCCTGGCTACATGAGCACAGCCAGCAGGCTGACTCGCTCTTCCAGGCTTTCACTCTTCACAGCTGCCCCCAAGACCTTTTCTGCAAAGCTGCTTTTTACCTAGCCCATCTGTCCACAATTTGGCTATGTAGATGCTTTGAGAGACTTTGGCTAAAGCTAAAGAAAATGACATCCACTCTTGCCCTCAGAGCCATGACAGAAGGCAATAACATTGGTCAAGTGCAATTTGCCCTCCATAAACCCATGCTGGCTGTTCTCAGTCACCTTGATTTCTTTCATGTATTTAGAAATGGCTCCCACAAGGCCTTGCATCAAATTTCCCAGGGACTGAGGTGAGGCCGAACTGGTCTGCAGCTTGCTGAATCCTCTTTTCTCACCTTTTAAAAAGCTAGATGTAACATTTTCCTTTTTCAAGCCATCAGGAACATCCCTTGATCACCACAACCTTTCAAAGAGGCCTGAGAGCAGACCTTGCCAGTAAGGACGGAGTTCAAGAAGAAGCAGTACCTCTGTCTTTTTTCCTTTACCTTCATCACTAGGTCACCCACTCCATTCAACAGCAGGCCCATGTCTTTCTGAATCTTCTGTCCCACTTGCAGAAAAACCCTTCTTGCTGCCTTTACATCCCTTGCTAGTTTCAGCTCCAGCCAAGCTTCGATGTCCCTTGTACCATTCCTGTATGTCTGTGCGGTTCCGTAGTCATCCCTTGTAGCCCATCCTCACTTCCACTTTCCATACAATTTTTTGCATTTGAGCTCAGCCAGGAGTTTCTTAATCAGTCTGTCCTCCTACTATGCCTATGCATTGCTTTGCATAGTGGAAGGAATCCTTCTGAAATGCAACCAGCTCTGAACCCAGTACCCCTCAGGGCAGCCTCCCATGGCGTCTGGCCTAACAGAACCCTGAACAAGATAGAGTTCACTTGGTGAAGTCTAAGACTAGTACTCTGCTACTCTCTGATCTCAGAATTAACTCTGTCATCTCATGGTCACTGTAGCTGAGGTTGCCATTGACTATTGCATCTGAGCACTTCTTCCTTATTCCTGGGTAGCAGATCTAGAGTATTGCCCTTCCACCCCCATCCCATCCAGCACCAAAATAAAAGATGTTCCCAGACACGCTCCAAGTCTCCTGGCTTGTTTGTGTTCTGTCACATTGCTCTTCCTGCAAACTGGAGGTGGTTAAAAATCCCCGTGAAAACCACAGCATGTGATCAGGAGACTTCTTCAAATTGTTTAAGGAAGTCTTCATTTTCTTCCTTTTCTTGATCAAGGGGTCTGTTGCATGTGCCTACCACAATACCCCCTTCACTAGCCTGCCCTTTAGCCGTGATGACAAACTCTTGGCAGGCCTGGAGCCAGGGCTTTTTCTATTCCATTTATGCTCTGCACATTCAGACTACTCCTCTGTGGACCTTCCCCTTCCATTTTTCCTCCCTACCTGCTTGTTAAGCTTATGTCCATCCATTGTAGCACTCCAGTTGTGCAAGCTATTCTACCACATTCCTGTCATCTCAGCAATTTCACAGCTTTGTGACTGCACAGACTTCCTCTTTCTCTTGTTTATTCTGTTGCACATTAATTTGTGAAAAAGCACACCCGATGAACCCAGTCATACTGATTTATTGCAATGAGGGATGTCCCTCCCTAGACTCTCTTGTGTGTCCTCCCTTCAACTCCCACATTACTGCAGGCTTTGGTCTCCATGCCCAACAAACCTAGTTTGAACTCTTCACAAGGTTAGCAACCCTGTCAAAGTCAATCATCTTTATCAGATGCATGCTGTCTTTTCCTAGCAGACCTCATTCCTCAAAGGGTCCCATAGCCATAAAAAAGCAGAAACCCTGCCAATGACACCAGCACCATACTAGAGGTGGGCTCAGACAAGGAACAAACAGGTCTGATGGCTGGGGTAGGGGGTTGCCTTCATCCCTTTGCAGAAGGAAGTCCCCTGACTACTGTTACCTGTCACTTTCTCAGCCTCACTGGCTCCAACAGCATGGCTAGATCTCACTCCCTGCCTTGTTGTCAGGGCCCTACAGCTCTCTCAGTAAGCATCTGCAGCTGGAGAAAAGCTTTAGTTTTTTCCTCCATGGGAATCCCAGCCCTCCCCTGGTTAAACATCAGCTCTGGCCTTCCTCTCCTTCCATGCAATGGGGGATTGGGGTTCTTTACTTTCACAATGGGCACAAAGCACCTTTGCCCTCCTTCCTGGTGGCATTCCTGATGCCATCGAGCCTGCTCCACGTGAGGCTGCTGTCACCCCCAACCTCCGAGAAGCTCCAGGCGCTCCCTGCAGCCTGCATCTGGACAGCCACATCCTCCCTAAGGTTGTGTCTGTGTTGAGGTCTCCAGCATGCTGGGGTAGTTGCTCTGGCTAGTGCCAATGGCTGCGCCTTGTGGCTTGTCACCAGCATCACTGTGTCCTCTACAGGTCTCAAGCACTGTCTACAGCCTTACTGTTCACTCTCTTCCACTAAGTCCTTCCTGTTTGCACAAGCTGGTCACAGTGGTCCTTAGGTGTTAAGAAAGGTGAACGCAAGCCTGCTCTGCTCCGCTGCACTCAGCAGGCAGATTCTCAGCCTCAGTTCTTCGCTGCATTTCTCCCACCTTACAAATGCCAGCTCCCCCCAGGGAGGCTGCTTCCGCACACACCATGTGCTGAACAGGACACAGAAGCCTGACACACACCTGCTTCATCCCCATTAGATTTCCTGCTTGGTGTGCAACTCCTCATACCACTTTTTGTTCCCAGCTGTGGTTCACTCAGCTCATAAGCATGCGGTCTGCATTTTTTTTTGCCTGCACCATGCTTACAAAGCTTTAAAAAGATTTTTTGAGGGGCTTACAAAACATTCCCCTAGGTCAAATGACACCCTTAGCAAAAAACCTCAACACTGAAAGCAAACATTCAGTTCATTAAACAAAACAAGTGTTCCCCAAAATAACCTTTCAATTATATGCTCAACTTTGATGTGATCTCTCTGTTGAACTCTATTAACTCTGTTGAACTTCAAGACAAAGCTTGAAGACTGCACTAGTAAAAAAGAATGATGTTTCATCCTCTTTCTGTACTTAAAGGCTTGCTATATTCATTTACTGACTGGTTTTCCCTGAAAGGTACAATGGGCTTCGCTGACTAAGGTGATTCATTTCAAGGCCTGGGAGAAAACAGTTTGTGGCACTCAGTTATATATGTGTATTGTGCCCTCTGAAATATTAAAAAGAATAAATGGATTTGGAAAAAGTTACACAAGAAGTTTTAAACTGTGATTCACTTTAAGGCATTATGGACACATTCCAAAGAAGCGATATACTGTACATGCAAGGACAGCTAAATGTATTTTTCCTATTATTCTGTATGTGGCGGGGAGGAAATCACAGCAGCAACAAATTTTAGTACCCCAGCAGCCCAAAACCAGAAGCTGTATGCTAGAGGTCATTGGGCTTTTGGACTTTTCTTTTCCCCCCTCATTTTTATTAGGAAAATTTAGTACTGTTCATGATGCATAAACAAAAGAACTGACACTTCTTGCTGTTCATTGCAGTTCTGAAAGAGGTTCAATCTTTGGGTAACTCAATGACCTTAAATAGCCCAGTTCCTGTTTTTTTTGTAGAAATCAAGACAGTCATATGTTGCAAGTTACATTTTTGCAATACTGCATTCATTATAGCTAGCCTGTAGAGGATTTAGCTTCAAGATGAACGAGATCACTTAAAAAAATCTATCAAAATCGCACCTCTTACAATTCAGTTCAACTCCTCTCTTGCCTCTACCTTACAAGGAAAACATCAAACCAAGAAGACCTACCAGAAAAGATGCACCTGGCATTTCCTGATATGAACATGCAGCGCTAGTCATCCTGCCATGATTTAATTCCTGCTGCCTAGGCAGTGCTAAAACTAGAAGTTTGTTAGCTTTTATCTACAACTGGACTGAAATATCCACAGACGCATTCTTTCCTGAAAAGAAGGCTGGGCCTTTGTAGAATGTACTTCATCAGTGAAAGTTACTGTGCTAAAAAGCAAACAAAGTAGTAAAACCCTTCATCATCACCACCCAATCACCCTGTCAGTTGCAGAAGTGTTTAAGTTGTCTCAAGAGCAAGACATATTGTCTAAATAAGGACTACATTATCAAAACAGTCTAAAGCTGAGAGTGGTTTTATTACAGCTGTGGAAAACATCACTTATGAGGAAATATTTGATCAGATGTGCCACAGCTTCTCACTTTGATTAAAAGGGTGGAATACAGTAACTTCACTACAACAACAAAAAAAAAAAAGGAGGACAGGTATAGCTTTTATAATCCATCCTCATTACCACAGCCACATTAGTGGTATGGAACTGTAATCCATAGCTTAGTCTAATTTTTTTTTTACTTCTGGAAATCACAGGATTTGTTAAACAAATTACAGAGTCTAAGTGTTTAACAAAAAAGCATGTTTCTAACCAGACCTAGCTAGTACAGAACTGCACAGACCAGACGTAAGTGCCCCTCTCAGACACTTCCTTCTCTGTTCACAGAGGTGTCTGCAAAAAGGCAGAACCAATACAGAACACCACTTAGACAGGAACATTCCCATCTTTTAAGACAGGGCTCTAGTTGTTAATTCTAACAAACAGATGAGGCTGGGTATTCAACTGCATTAGGTCCTTTAGGGAGAAGTCTAATGTAAAATACCAAACAATATGGTTTGAAATGTACAGCAAAGCAAGCGTTCAACAGAGCTTAGAGTTACTTAAACATGACTGACAAGCTAACAATGGTAAACGAGACAAAATTTTGCCAGTCAAGATTGGATTTTATTTTCCTTTGTCTGTTAAATCATAAACCATCTGACAACTCAGACTGATGCCCAGTAACCCTGTTCAGTCTGGTCTTAAGGCTTTAGGATTCACCATCAGCAATTGCAAGAACCTTTGAGCTTAGAAGAAACCTGAGCAGGCACACATTCTCAATTGTGGACTGGACTAACTCTGAAAAAACATTGTTCAAGAAAACCCCCAAAACCCACAGGGCTTCCTGAATTTCCTAAATGTTAAGATCTTTGATTCAAGAAGTCTCAAAAATACAATTTAGCCAGCACAACAGCTTTATTTTACAGTTTGAATTATTATACACAATTCCGTAAAAGCCCACAGAAGGAACAGCAAGGAAACTTACCACTTTTTGGCATTTCCTTAAATTAGAGCCGAAGTGCAAGGTCTCCAGTTAACCCCCAAGGTAAGAGAACACCACTTCGCTGCTAACAAAAGTCAGGTTAACACTTAAAATATCTAATTAGTTATTTAAAAGGCCACATCTTCAAATGCAACTAGAAATCATTTAATAAAAGTTTTTGCTTCTTTTGGTATGATAAATTGCCACATATCCTACAGCTAACAGGTAGCAGAACATCGTGTTTTCCCACGACAGGTAAAAAAAAGCAAACAACACTGTCTCTACATTATTCCATACACCTTAAAAATGAATGCCAGAAATCTGTTGTTCCCAGGTATTCGAGTGGAATTTTATTTCTTTCAGACATGCTGTTGCTGCTCTTCAAAAAGAAAAAAAAAAAGCCCAAAACAAACTTATCATAGATAGTATCTTGAGGCACAGGTTCCCCCATACTTAAAGGAATTTTTTTTACACAGGGTGTATCATGTT